>CALSBZ010003850.1:3019516-3054516 GCA_943591055.1 Gobionotothen gibberifrons
CTAATACTGAAATATTATTGGTGCAATCATTACTGCATTGAACTAGATAACATTTGTTATGCCCATATACTGTAGATTTGGGACAAAATGATAAGCCTTTTAATGGATTTGTCAAGGACATACAAATGGCAATGTGAATGTTTTTATAGCCTAAACATCAAAGGTTGCATTTATTATGTAATCAATAATGAATAAAGATTATGTCACAGCCCTACTTAATGAAATGAAAGTTACTCTTTCATACATATCTGTTCAGCAAATCACCGGTTCTAAGTTTTCCTTTTAGTAAAATGTTTTTACAACTTTTTCCCTCGTTCCCCCACCGGAGCCAAGCCTGCAGGCGGCTGTCAGTGAAACACAGACTCCTCCAGCCAACTGAGACAAAAGAAACATTTCCCCAAAGCCCCTTTTCCTCCTTTTTTAATAATAACATTTATATGAACAGCACATTTAAGACAACCGAAACAGTTTTAATGGAAAAAAGAGGACTCAATGTCATCATTGTTGGACTTTAAAGTAAATATGTAAGACACAGAATATGTATACACACCAGCAGATATTGAGTTTATGTTTACAAAACCTGCACGTTTTCCTGATGAAGAAAACTGGAACACCTACAGACAAAACAGTCTAATATTACCCTTCTCTCTTTCTCTTTCTCTTTCTCTTTTGCTCCGGCTTCTTCTCAGACAAATCCACCCAGCCAAAGAAGACAGGATCCACGACAAAAACCGCCCCCGCCACCACCCCTCGTTCTCGTGCGTCCAAAGACGGTGGATCAGAAACTGGGGGGACCAATGCAAGGAACATCCGGAAATCAAACAGCTCTCCCTCCGTACCTCAAAAGCCCCCCGCAGAGACTCCTAGCACCCCCGGGCAGTTAAAAAGCTCGTCCTTTTCCTCAGAAACCAAGCATGCCTCCTCTAAAGCCACAGGCGGTAACACGGAGGGATCTCAGGCTGCCTCTCAACCGGCTGGAGAGCCTACATCTCTTCCCAAATGCTCCACTGCTGGTGAGGAGACACAAAAGGGTGTGGCCTCTGAGTCCACTGCCCAGTCTCCCCATATCAACGGTGCCACAGAGGACACTTCGTTCACTGAAGGAGAGATGGGCAACAACTTACAAGG
This sequence comes from Gobionotothen gibberifrons, assembly GCA_943591055.1. Taxonomy (NCBI): domain Eukaryota; kingdom Metazoa; phylum Chordata; class Actinopteri; order Perciformes; family Nototheniidae; genus Gobionotothen; species Gobionotothen gibberifrons. The sequence goes on from CALSBZ010003850.1 coordinate 3,020,645, forward strand.
GGAGAAACGGGGGAGAACAGGAGGTGAGGGAGGAGTGGAAGAAAAGAAGACAGGAGAGACCGAGTCTGCAGTGGAGAACAGCCCCAGGTAAAAATGTAGCGAAGCCATGAGAGTTGGTGAAACATTCCTCACATTCGTGTTCTCCGAATGTCAGCTCTGATAATTCTCTAGAACACTGCTGGTCTTAACAATATATCAATAGTTTGTGTGTGCAAATAACTACAAGTATTAACATTTACAGCTTAACATTTCTCAGTATTTGTTTCTCTGTCGTTCCCCGCAGGTCTGCAGAGGGCCAGTCAGAAAGGACACAGGGCCTCACTGTGAACACAGAGAAAGCCGAAGTGACGGTGATCCCCGATCGGCCGAGATACAGCACAACTAGCGACTCCGACTCTGATGGACCAATCCTGTACCGCGATGAGGAGGAAGATGAGGAGGAAGACGAGTACACAACCAGTACGGCATGAGCTTTGTTAAGCGTCACACAACAGGAACACAGGAAAACGCCTGTAGTACAAACATTTTAGAGAAGCTCCTCGTGACACATCGACTGTCACGTGTAGGGTGCTTGTGTTTGGTATTTCACAAGGAGATGCTATTCGTTTTGTAAAAGCAGCGTAAAAACTAGAGAGACCCAAGCAGCTCTTGGTTTGAATTACAAATGAAGTGATTGATGGTTTTAAGAGTACACTGACCAGTTTATTAGGCTCCTCTTATATTCCAACAATTCAAAGTTGAATCATGAATCAGCGTTTTAAGTATCATTAAGGCTTTCAACCAGGAAAAACAGAACATATTCACTTTGAAGGTGTTGTGATAGTTGATGATAAATGATCAGATGTGTAGCTATAGGCTAATCTGAGCTAGCAGTTGATGTGAACATGATGCAGGTTTTTTTAAGGCATTTACAAGCCTTTGACTAAGCTCTATGTCTCTGTTCCAGGCCCCCTGGCCATTAAGATCCGCCGACGAGACACCCTGAACATCAAGCTCGGGAACAGACCCAGCCAGAGAGAGCTGGAGGAGAAAAACATTCTGCCGCGGAGCTCTGAGATGGAGAGAAGTGAGTTCCGCCAGATGATTGGCTCCAAACTAGTCAGGTACACACTCACACACTCACCATGCTGTGAAACTGTAGCTAGGTGTGAATTTTCATATTGGATTTGGCAGGGCTTTACGGTAATAAGAGAGACTGTTTTATGGTGTAGTTGTGGGCGGTTTATTAGTTTAAAAAAAAAAAAATGTTCTTAAGTTTACTACCAGACGAGGCAGAAAGGCTGGTGGCAAACAGCACTTGGATTAGCAACAAGAAGAGGGTGTGAAATAATTATGTTTTTTCCCAAATGTAAGTGTTATAATTGATGTGTATTATTCTGAAGTCAGTGTTATGTTTGAATGATTTCTAATCAGCTGTGTGTAAGGAAGTACGTGAACACAGTTTTCTCTTTTCAGGCGCCTGAGCCAAAGACCCAGCACAGACGAGCTGGAGCAGAGAAACATCCTCAAGCGTGAGTTTCTGAAATACACTATAACACTGACGGGTGATGTAATGCAGCTTTTCTAGGGTGTCATCATGTTTAGAATTTTTCTTTTAGCTATTGCAATATTATGAATGTAATACATAAAAAGACACCAGATAAAGGTATGAAGTACTGTCACAACATACTGTAGAATCATCTATCATAGAATTAGCTCAAAATAGAAAAATAAAATCTGGCAAAATAACTTGAGGGATTACAATTAATATAATTATACACTATAAACAGCTAGATTTGATAATAGTGAATCATAAAATGTCCATCCAATCCTGACTTTATTTTCTGCAAAGCTGTTTTTATGTCCATTTTTATTCGCACAAATAAAAGGCAGGAATAGCTGATGATTGCAACACCAATATTGTGTGTCCTTATGACATAAAGTTTCATATCTGATAAAGAAAAGATGTTTTAAGTTATAACAGGTTTTGTGGTGTTCCAGCTGTGGCTGCAACAAATTGCCAGATACAGACTCGCGTGCTTCATTAAGCAAAGAGATGACACAGATATGCCCGTCTAAATTCTGAGTTACAGTCTATTAGAAGCTGTGTCACACTGAGGTCTGTATTATTTCACAGGCTGGATCAAAAGTGAGTTTACGGACTAGTATACTGCGTTAATAAAAGTCAAGTTAGTTCAGGTCACTTAGTAGGGCTGCATTTTGCACAATACACACTTACCCTGATAAAATGACTGTCAAATAGTCAATAAATATGTGTTATACTACCAAGCAGGACTTAAATCATTCTGCTCGAGGGTTAGCAGGATTGCTTTTTTTGCCAACTTTGCATTTCTGAGACCAAAAAGAAGGCTTTCAGCTAAGTATATTGGGTAATAACTTGTTTTGCTCTTGGCCTATCCAAACCAGTTCAAACTGCTTTTTCTCCTACTAAAGACTGAATATAATATGCTTATAGCTAAGTGGAAAACACACACAAAATAGCAACCAACAACAATCACCCGTTTGTGTTGGATACAACACATTAAAAGCAAAACTCTGAATCCGTTGATTATATCTAAGGTATGTCCAAACAACTATGGCATAACCCAACAGGTATAACATGACTTTAAAATATATCTGATCATTGTTTTGATCAAGTTTATCCCTTTTTGAAATGACATGATGAACACTATCAGTTATGTGAGGCTGTAACTGAACACATTAAATACACAACAGCTGCTAAACGGCCAGGATGTGATACTGATCTACTGACACATCTTCATAACAACATTTTGCAACCAGTTGGTTTGCAACTTCAGTGCATGGCATCCATCTGAAGGTGTTGATACTTACTTGATACTACGTGTTTACAGTGCAACACAGCCCCAGTCTGGTCAACACCAGCAGAATGAGGCCAGCATCTAATGAATGAACATCACTTGAGTTCAATAAACACATTTCTATGTTAAAACAAACTAGTTTTAGATGATGTAAACATGTAATGGTGTGTATTGTGCTAAAAGTAGCCATCAGAAGATTGGTTGCTCATACAGGAGTGGACAAGGGCAGAAATATTCAAATAGGCTGTGACGTATAAATTATAAATTGTGTCAATTTCGGAGCCAAAGTTTGCTCAAAAAATTATCCCCAGCCTCCGTTGATGGTACAATGCAATATGGATCCATGCTTCCAAGCTGTTTACACCAGATTCTGACCCTACCCTGTGAGTGTAGCAGCAGAAATCAATATTTTTCAGACAAGGCCCCATTTCCTCATTCTTTAATTGGCCAATTGTAGCTTCAGTTTCAGCTTCCATCTGCTTAATGTTTGACATATTTGTGCTCTATTCTGCTTTCCTTTGTGATAACTCGGTTATTTGAGTCACTGTTGCCTTTGTATCAAGCTCAAATCAGTACAACCTGCACCTTTGAGCTCGTTTTAGACATGGTAAAATCTAGATATTTTCTCTTTGTGTCTGTTAACTTTAGATGTGGTTGTGCGTGAGAATCCATGTAGGTCAGAAGCTTCTGAAATACTCAAAACCAGTTTGTCTGGCACCAACAACCATGCCAATTCGTTTAAATCCTTTTTCCTTCTCTATTTTGATGCTTAGTTTGAGCAGATATTCTCAACCACGCCTTAATGCATTGAGTGATTGAGTGTAGAGCATATAATAAATATCCATGAAGACGCTACAGGAGAGAATGCATTACTAATATGATTTATTCTCTCTCTTGAAAAAATCCGAATACATGTATCTCCTTTAGCTGTTGTTTATGTTCAGGCATCACACCACTCTACAGCCATGGATGGCCACGCTTGTATGGCGAATCACATCTAGCTGTTATAAATAGTAGCAGAGGCTCTTGCAGACACAGTACTGTAGGTGTGAAATGACTCTGTTGCTTCTCTGCGTGCAGAAAAAAATGAATCTGAGGAGCAAGAAGCCAGGCAAGAGATTAAAAGGAGACTCTCCAGAAAGGTACTGTAAACACACACACACAAGTACACACACACACACACATTACAAAGATCAGATAGGACGGAGACAGTCTATATTTAGCTGCTAATGTGTTTTGCTCCACCTTTTGGCTGATGTGCAGAAAATATGCTTATGTGGACATAACAGCCCCTCTAGTGGTCACAAATGGAGCTAAAGCTTTTGAAACTGTGGAGTATTCTTCCTTTGCAGCTCTTGGTTGAATTAACATATGCTCACATGAAAAAACGTTTACATAATAAATACAGAGCATGACCAGCTTGTTTGACTTTAACTGAGAAGACTGTTCTTGATGTTAATGTGCTTCTTCCTCTGTATGTGTAGCTGAGTGTGAGGCCTACAGTCGCAGAGCTCGTGGCCCGCAGGATCCTTCGTTTCAACGAGTATGTGGAGGTAACGGACGCCAAGGATTATGACCGGCGGGCGGACAAACCCTGGACCCGGCTTACTCCCTCCGACAAGGTGCTTAACTGAATATGCTGCATTGTAAAGCCTTGATGTATTGGTTAATAGATGATTACTGTTTCACTTTTTTATGTAAGTATTAGTCCGTGTCCATATTTTTTTTAATTGTTAGATTAAGATTTAGATCGGCCTCTAAATGCAACTTTAAGTGGTTAAAGGATGTCACTGCATTGACAAAAGACACCTGAACATTTGCCTTTATGCATTTGTTAAGTATATAATTTCGAAACTGTGGGCATTACTGTTGTAATAAACAACAAATAGGACTCAGAAGAATGTATTCTTATGGAACGGGCTTCGTGTATTAAGATACATGATACAACTACTAAGATATAAAGTACACACTATATATGTTTGATCACTTGCACACATGCAAGATGAAACATGTGTCAGAAAGAATTTTAGTGCATGCACCATAACTCCTGTTCAAAGGTCCTCATGTCTTGCAAAACCTCATAGAAGGATAAAGGCCCTCAGGGTGGGTTGGAGGGCAGTTTTTATGTCAAGCATGCCCTCTGCTGTTGATGTTAAGAACTACAAATCATACAGAAATCACAACCAATACACCTCCTGATCACTAAACCCTGACCGACGAAAGAGAATGACAGCAACAAGCTCATAAATAGTTAGGATTTCATATATAGTTTAATAACACTTAAAGTTGGGGTATGTAATTTATTTCAAATTCTAGCGCACTCGAGCTGGTTTCTCCAAAATTACCTACCCCACATTTAAGAGTTTGTTATTTACTTTCGGAATACAATAGTTCAATATTAAATTATTGATGGTGTTTTATAAAAACAGACAAAATCAAATCAATATATCTAAAAGAAGGAAAAACAATGCATCTTTGTTCTGCTGTGTACATTGTCTTGTTTACATAGCACTATACATGTATGGAAAGCATGCAAAAGAGTTTGAAAGTCCAAATGAGAGCTAGCCACAGACTGGATGTGATTAGAGTAGAAAACACAGCTGTATATTAGCTTTCTGGATGTGTTGTGAGTGTGTGGGTTAGGGGAACAGGTGGCCTTGTCCTGCTAGATGCCTTTTATCATTGTGTGTGTGTGTGTGTGTGTGTGTGTGTGTGTGTGTGTGTGTGTGTGTGTGTGTGTGTGTGTGTGTGTGTGTGTGTGTGTGTTCTTCCCTCAGGCTGCTATCCGTAAGGAGCTGAACGAGTTTAAGAGTCGTGAGATGGCGGTTCATAAAGACAGCGAAAAATTCACCAGGTACGCCAGCGGTCAATGACCTTCACCATTTAGTCAGGTGTGCCACTAACTCCCGTTCTCAAGCGGCAAACTCTGGGGCAGAGCCGTGAAGCCCATAAGGAGGTGCCACAAACTGCAGTTAATCTAGTGGCCGATAGGGGATGGATGCAGAAACGCGCTATTTCCATAGACCCCCATGTTAAAATGCCCAACTTCACAGCAGAAATAATCATGTTTCTAGCCTGGATCCAAAAAAACATTTTCTGGATAATACCCTACTTAGATTTCCACCTTCCTGACAATGGTTCAGGTCTCTGCTGTGACTGCTGCTCCTAGCTTTCTGTCTCTGCTAGTAGCTCCATTAGCTCCAGCCATGGAGGCTCCAGCTGCTCGGCTGATCCTGGGAACACAACTTGAACTTGGACGTGTATAGGGCTGCAAAAACGAATAGATAAAAATCGATTGCTAAAAAAGTTGGCAACAAATTCAGTTATCGATTCGTTGGATCTATTTTGTTGTTACTCTCTGTTTGCGGAGCTGGCTACATCACTCGAAAGAAAAAAAACATTCGAAAAATGGCGGAGGCTGAGAGAAGCACGGTCCGACTAAAATCTTCAACAGCGTGGGAGCACTTCACTTTAAACGACAGTAAAAAGTGTGTTACCTGCAAACTGTGTAAAATCGAACTTGCATGGCGCGGGAGCACCACAGTGATGCGGGAACATCTCAAACGTAAACATGTTGGAGCCATGATCAGCACAACCGTAACCTACGGTGTTCAACAGCACCGTAAGTTACTAGAAACTAGACTGATAGCATGTATTGCGTTTCACATCAAGCTTCTCGTTTATCTAATATGGTTGTTTGCTCAATATTGCTTGACAAGTAATATAAGGGATAATGTGCAGCGAAGTGATCATTGAAAAAAAATAAAAACACCCGATCAAGATCCCCGCGCTTTGCGTCGGTCTCTGTGAACTTACTGTGTCTGTGTTTTTTTTTCAATAATGACCGGCTCGCTGCACATTATCCGGCTTATACACGGCCAAATACTAAACAAACTAACGACTAACTTGATTTATTTTAACTTATTTAAACTATGCCAATTTATTGATTCAGCTATTTCAAAGTCATTGCAAATTTGCAGAAAGTAGCCTAGGTCGGGTTGAGACACTGTGTGCTGTATTTAAGGAGTAAATAATAATAATACTTTATAATGTATTATTATTTATAACGGCTCAGGTCCATTCAAGCAACCTTTTTTTTTAGGTTAGTTATTGTTGATAATTTGAAAGAACATTGTTTTTGTTCGAGCAACCTAAAGAGACATATTTTTTGTTCAAAACAAGCTGTAGGTTTTGCATATGTTTATAGCCTGCATTTGGGTTGTGTGTTGATGTTATGAAAATGGAAAACCTTTTTTGTTGGCGAGTTTTTTATCCGATTAATCGTAGAAATAATCAACAGATTAATCGATTGTCAAAATAGTTGTTGGTTGCAGCCCTAGACGTGTTGTGTTGTATCGGACTTAACTTACCGTCCATGAATGCGGTTTCTTCGGTAAGTGAAATTCAAGCACTTTATTTCTTACTGTTTGTATTGAGTTAACGTGAATGTTTAGACTTGGGTTAGCATTTGAGCGAGAAGAAGCTACATACGTGCTAACGATGCTATCTGTAGCATCCAAGTTAAAACATAATAGAGAAGTGTTAATCATTAAGAGGGATTGTACTGTAGAACAAAAGGCTTCTGTGTGAGGTCAAATAAGGTCATCCTCGTACATTAGATTGTTAGTTTGCTACTGAGTTAACGTTACCATCATATTAAACAAACAAACCCAAATGTTGTTATAATTAATTTTATTACCAATGCTTACTATTTATTTTATTGTAACACTCGAGAAACTGACTTATTGTGGCTGTAGATCGTGAACATGCCTGCATGTAAGGATGATGAATAGCCTAGTCAGGTCTTCAGGGACAAGGAAATGATTGCTTATACATTGCATTATACATTTGTTCTTCCAAGTCAGTAAAATAAAAAGGACCCTGACTAGACTCAATCCAACATGTTCAACAGAAGAGAATAAGTTGTATTGTTCGAATGTACATAAGCTTGTAACCAACACACGTTACTTTACATATATCTGTTTGTTTTAAGTCTCCTCTAGGTGATCCAGACAGGCTGGACCAGAGAGTGAGACAGAAGTGGACTTCAGCACATACTCCAAGGTACAAATACCCTTTTTTCATACTGTACAAAGAATCGAAAAACATTTTTTAAAAGATGAAGTATTGACTATAATACACTGATATACATTCCATTCAACTTTACCTCTTGCTAGATCACCTACACATCAATGAAGTTGAAGGTTCTTTGCATGCAAAAGGTTACATTTTAGATGCTAACAAGCAACATTATTTTGTCAGCTTTCTTATTTCAATGTATTGAAGGAAAAAACGATTTAACACATAGTAAGAATTGCTACTATTTATCTCTTTATATTGTGTATATGTGGTCAAAGTGATTATTTCAGTGAGACAGCCGAACAGACTAAGAAACTACAGTTGCACTAAGTTTTGATAACAGTTAAATATTATTTTGATAATAAAATATATTTTAATGTTGATGAACTTCATACTGTTCATTCATAATCTGATTATCTTTGTAGCTCACTGTTGACATTAAAAAAACACATTACAATAAAGAAATGATTATATCTAAACACACAAACACACCTCTGCAATAATGTCATGTTTTATGTTTCTTGTAATTTCTCTTAGGAAAGGACATGCCTGAAAGCCACGACTGCCTCAGCACTTTCTCCTTCTCCGAGGGTCAAGAAGAACATCCACGAGGAAAATGAATCCTGGTCCTCCTCGCAGAGGAAAGCCTCTCTCTCTACCTCAGTCCTCTCCGGCACAGACAGGACGTCCATCACACTGAGGTTTCTCCCTGAAGTCCCTGCAGCTCTCTGGACACCACGCTGTCTCAATCCGTTCCCACTGTGAATATGAGAGGGGGAAAAATGAGTGTAGCAAATGCTTGGACAATAACAAATGTAAAGTTAGCTGTTGAGTTGCTCAGTCTTTTTAGATTGTCAATACTATTACCGCAAAATAATATCTCATGTCCGAAGGTTTCATTTAAAAGAAGAGTCACCTGAAAATAAAGATTGGTCTTTCAATACATTTTGTTGATTTTGACTTTTTGCTTCGGGCTTCACAGCAACTCTGCAGAAACGTATGGGTGACGTCACGGACACTACATACATTTATATATATATACAGTCTCTGCTCCTGCTTCATTAGCAATGTATCACCGTCAATCCTACTGTTTTATTAGAACACATTGATCAATATTTATACGACTCTTGTCCTCAGAAGACATTTCCTCCAACAGTAAAGTCATGATGATATACACACCTGCATCTGCTGCTCCAGTTCATTAGCCTCCGCCATTGATTGCCAATAAAGTGCAGTGTCACGCTCTCGTATGTTATTAAATCTGTGGCAGAGGGATTTAATCCACCAGTAAAAAAGCGATACACATTTTCCCAAATGAACTACACTCTGTTTGACTCAAATCAGTTAATATGGTGGCTTTACCTTGAGTAGAAGATGCTCAATATGTGTTACATTGCATAGTTGTTTCGCCAATGTCTTTTGACAAATATTGTGAGCGTGAAAGTCCTAACGAACAGCTTTTCAATACAAAAATAGAATACAAACACTGTTAACATTAACCTGTTTATATTTATATTATCCAAACGGTTTACCTTATATTGTATATAATTTATTTGGGATTTTCACCCTAATGTTGTTATTATTATGTTGCACTTTCCCCCCCTTTTTTTTTGCAACTGCTGCACATCAATGTCCCCAAGGGATAAACACAATATAATCCTACCATATATTTTGTATTCCATAATATTAAGTGAAACCAATATCACCTTCGTCTATTCCTGCAGAATGTACATAATTCATCTTCATCACAAAAGAAGAGACCAGAAAAATAGTCACATCAGACCATTTTCATTCTCTAGTCTAAAGCAATACACTGCAGCACACGATACTTTGAAATCTGTGAAGGCAGGTGTTTAAGAAGTGTTTCTGTGCCTGGTAAAAATCCATATAAGATGAAATTGTGGCAGCAGTAGATCATTGAATGTATTACTGGATTATTAAACACTGTGCAGGTTCTTATTTTTCTGCTTTTTAAGCACCTGCGAAATAATTGTTCTCGATGTGGTTCAGGGCTTTCACTTAAAACAACTTTATGGGAAGATTAATAACAAATTTAAGTGCAATTTGATTGCAACCCTAAATAAATATCTCTGCGTTGACATCAACAAAAAATGTGATTTCTATTGATTGAGTAATTTTAAACTGTGTATGTGTGTTGCTTTTTAATGAACTAACACTGTGTGTTTGTGTATTGTTTTTTTCTCCAGATTCCATCGGCCCTAAGTGCTCTCTCTGCCAGTTGGACGTCAGCAGCACAAGCTCTCGTGCACGGCTCCCTGCAGGACAGCTCACTCTGCTTGGGGACCCTCGTGCACCTGATGTTATGTCTTTAGTGACGGCTACAGGTGTGTCTTAAGGCCTCGGCCATCATGGACACCAGTGAAACATTTGCACATATCTACAGTCAGAAGACCAGTAGTGTGTATAGCGCTCGGATTAGATTATTTATTGTAGATAGCCAAAACCTGCTAGTATTTTTGTTTTTGGTTCACTTCAGGATTTGTCATGAGAAGTCCCAGGGGGGGGAAATGATGACCCTCTTAGCAGTGAATGTGGCTTAATTGTACTCAATGGTTTGTGTATTGGCCGAGGTATGCCTTGTCATAAAGCTGCCAAACGTCCATATAAGGACATCCTCACAGAGCAGGAAACGGCAGTGATTGGGTGTTTGTGTGCTGATGTCAGTGCCTTTGTCATAGATCAGAGGGAAGGAGAGGGCCTCTTGGCGCAGTATCTGAAATACTGCAGTTCAATTCATAGACATATTTAAAGTATATGGCCACTAGAGGGCATTATATCATAAGAGTTATAGACTGTGAGGATGAAGATGTGTATATAGATGAAGAATAATCTCCGAGTGTATTTATAATGGCTAAAGATGACGGGTTGCTCGGCACCTGAGGCCCTCACAGTGAAGTGCAATGGAAATGACTCCAGCTCTGGCCAATGGTAATCCCTCAGCAGTCCTCCTGATGATACACACTGATCATGTACCATCATATTTATTGTGTTGAGTATTTTAGTGCCTGGTCACAAAGTGCTCGACTTGCTGTTGGATCCACTTTAAGCTTTGACCTCCAAAGAAAAAGCAGACATTTTAAATGTTGATCTTCTTATTTCAGTGATTTCATCTGGCAGATTCCCTTTGATGGTTTTATGAATAGAAAAACGATGCTCAGAGTTTCACCTCTGAAGCAAAGAACAGTCCTCTCAAAGAAGTACTTTATTTTCCATTTCCTCGAACATGCTTTTGCATTTAAGCTGTCAGCCCGCGGTAGATACGCAGGAGATTTCCTCGCAAGTGGTCCTTTTTCAATCTTGTCCTTACATGCACCTTGTATCCAGCTCCGAAGATGTGTTTAATTCTATTTCAAACCAGAACATTTAAAGGAATTGTTTAACTTTGGGAAATAGACTAGAGCTGAAACAATTGATACATTTTGCAAAACGTAAGTCATTTCAGTCAGATTTTAAGCAACACTGCCAAGAAATTGCTAGAGAGATTGTGATTTTTTTTCAAGCCTAAACGACATCAAACTGAATACTGGTTGGTTTTTCAGTATTTTGCATATTTTTCTGACGATTTATAGATGAAACATTGAATCATATTTCTTGAGAAAATAATCAGCAAATACATTGTCAGTCAAAATCATTGTTCCAGTGATGAAAGGCACTTTCTTGCTTTGTGTTGGATAAGAAGATCGATTCCACTACTATGTGATTAGCTTAGTTTAGCTTAGCATGAACACTGGGAGCAGGGGGAATGGTAAAGGTGATGGTAGACTTTTTTCTTTATCACAGAGCATGAGAGTGGTATTAATCTTCTCATCTAACTCCTGGCAAATAATGTGAATGTTAGCTTATCGCCAAATGTTAAACTATTCCTTTCATTTCACATTTAAGGTAAAATAAATGTCTCTGTGTTGTAGTTATCTAAGCAGTCATTGTGGAGATTAGTAAACGGCTCTATGTATTAGTAATGGGATTTCCTTTTGCACTCTTAAAAAGAAGACTCTCTTACATCTAAATTGATATTTAATGTGAGAAGTTTAAATATAAAGACGCCAAGCTGTTTATGCTTTAATGTTCCCCTCAATTTAAGATGTTCTGCTTAAGGTGTGTGTTGAAGCAAAATGCAAAAGCGGTCAATTAATAATGATTTTATTGTTGTGTGTGAAAGCCAGAATGTTTGCTGAGCTTACACAAAAATAAAGTTGGTGTAGAAACACAGATATTCTGAATGTATAACTTCCTCTCAGATGTATTTTAAGGAATAATTTGAGAAGAACAAAACAAACAAAAAGTGATTTTCTCCCCAGCACATTGAACTGTCAAGGAGATATTTTGCTGAATAGTGATTGACAGATTGAGCTTGCTGACGTCCAAAGGCTTGTGTTCTCACAATAGACCACAGAACCCAACACGACCCGTCATTATTCACAATAGTAACCGAAAAGGACACATTTCTTCTTTGTGCTTCTGAATCTGTGCGGAGGTTGTCTCATGCAATGATGTACAGTGATGGAAAACAACCAACAGTATTCCTTCATGTCAATGTCTATGTTGTTATATATATTGCTTATTTTGTACATAATGTATATCGAGCATGTGCATACATTGAAATCACTTTTACTACCAGTATGATACAATAGAACATGTACATGTTTTAAGCTCTGATTTTAATGGTCTTATTTTTTATTATCCCCAGACAATAATAATGACATCAACAGTTCCCTTCATACAGAGAACAGTTCATTCAAGGACTGTCCTGTTACCAGACCTTCCTGTTTCCTAAATAGATCACTGACAAAATCATCTTTCACTGCTTATTTCCTAGTCTGTTCCACCTCCACTTCAACTTTAGTCAGCAGGTGCAGTGCAGTAGGTTTCTGATGGATGAAGACTCAGTTGAAAAGCAATTTATTATCCGTTCCGGACTTCAAGTTGGATTTATTTCATCCGATAACCTTAGGTCACCTTGCCCAAAGTAGGATATGGAAATGTAAACTACATTGGCTTGGGCACAGTAAAGTTGGTTGTCTGCACATAGTGTGAAATTAGCTTCTTTATGTACCGTGTACTAATGCTGAGTCCGAACCGCAGAGGCGCAGGTTCGACTCCCACCCGCCTCGACCCTTTGCTGCATATAGTCCCATCCAAATCTCCCATACCTCTTTAGCTATGCTATATATAAAGGAAACAGCGTCCAGAAACATATCTTAAGAAACATATATCAGCCTCTTGTGTATAAAGCTGAACATAATACAGCAAATACTGTAAAAAAATTAAAATAACGCTTTAGATACAATTAAAAGTCTTACTTGGAAAGCTTCAATCCAGTCATGGCTTAGTAAACATGAATATGCTGCTTGCATCTGGTGTTGTCTGTTTTATTACACAGGTGACTTTTCAATACAGTGGAGTGGTCTGGGCTGTCACCATATAGGGGCCCTTTTTATTCTGTTCACCGATGCACACATCCATACTTTAGTATATAATTAGGTATTGCGTCTAGCGTGGACGAGCATTGACAGATGGTTGAACCAGACAGTATTAATCACAAGGAGCGAGTCCTGTCAAACGTTTATGACTGCAGTCTGTCTCATCTCATCTTAAATGAAGCTGCAAGATAAACACAATTAACCTTATTGAGACCAAATCAAAGTTTTAGCACACCACACAGCCCTTGCATTGTTAATAATGTGAAATTAAAGATGCAAACAAAGAATTCCTGCTATTAGATTAAAAAAAATACTTGGTGTTTTAAACATCCACAGACATCAACAAACCTTTCCCAGGTGCTGCTGTTTATTTGCCGTACCGTAAACTACCACCAGTTCATGAACATGTTTACATTTGAGGATGTCTGCTCTTGTGATGGTTCTTGAGGCTTCCTTTATCACATTCACAAATCAGAGAGCCATAATCTGACTGCCAAAAGCCTTTAATCGTCAACATGTTATTTTATCTTCATCGTGTGCGATTCACAAGTGTCAGTCACAATGTTAAGCCTCCAATTTGAAAAACAGCCATTGAAATGCATTGATTTTTTCTTTTATGATCTGTGAAGTCAAAGGATGATGTCATATATCCCCAAAACAGCTATTGTTATGTCCAGACCGTGTATATTGTTTTTTGTATATAAAGAATCATTGAAAAACATTGATTTTGTCAGCCTGTTTTTTTCTTGTCACATGAGCAGTGTAGTGGGCTAGTGGCCAAAATCCCAAAAGGTTTGTCTTGTAACTCGATGCCTCAAAAGTTATTGTTCTTGGCCACATGTAGAGCTTGGGCCTGGGAAGCAGTGTCAGACTCGCAGTACACAATCCACTGGACGTTTCGGTTGCTTTTCAAGGTTTATTTCCAGCAAAACATAAAACAAAATACGAAAACAATATTTTACATAAACTTAAACAGCAGATCCTAATAATCTGTCTTGGCTAAGTATAAGGTTGCGTCTGCGTGTCAATGACGGTATTGCTGCTGCCTGCTACGCTCCCGTCACACACCGCACCTCCAACTTAAAGCCTTAGCCCCGCCCCCTTCACCTGAGCAAAGCACACCTCTCACTGAAACAGAAAAATGCATTAATAAAGGTTCCAAATAAATCAAAACAAAATAAACTTAAATGCGGCTCCTACAAGCAGTTTTACCTTTATCAATGAAGTAATATTATTACATGTTACTTGTTAGACGCTTTTATCCAAAGCAACTTACATACTCAATACTGTGGACAATCCCCACAGGAGCAATTTGAGGTGAAGTGTCTTGCCCAGGGACACAACGACATGCTGACTACAGTGGGGCTTGAACCTGTGACTATCTGATCCCCAGACCAAGGCTCTACCCACTGCGCCACACGCCTCCAAATATGATGCATACAGCACATGAGTGCACAATGTAGAGACATGATTATTATGGAAGTCATTTGTTTACAATCTTTTAACATTCACAAAGCCAATGTCAGAATTTTTTTGTATTGCATTGATCACTCTGCACTCCCTTAGAGCAGGTTTTAGGAGGCTACATTTCCTAATTCACTATTCAGAGACATGAAATGGAAAGACAGTGTCAGAAGGGTTTTTCTTTAAATACATCATTCCTTTCAGATTTCCTAAGATAATTAAAAAGGGAGCCAATTTTTTGGATTTCCACTTGTATCACAAGGACGGCTGTAAAACATCTTAAGAGCCAATTTAGAAACTCATTAGTGGAGCAATTACTGTCAATTAAGCCTTTCTAGGATATTAGATTTGTTTCTTTAATGAAGAAAGCCTTTAACTCAATCTTTTCTCATCACCTTCCATGTACTGAGTGTTTGAATAATTGTGGAGGATGACACTGTAATTATCCTGAGAAATCTGTCTTGAACATTGCAGTGCCTTTTGGCTCTCATTGAGTTTCTACTGGGGTTACAAAAGGACAAATGATTCTCCCCAAAGAGAGGAGACACATGGATTTTCTTTTCCGCCAAGGAAGCGGTCTGGCTCAGAGGAATATGGAGTATTGTTCAGTCTACCACTTTGGTCCAGAGAGAAATTGTTAGAGAGAAGTTCATTGTTCCAGAAGGATGAACCCCTAAAGACTTGGTGATCCTCTAAACTTTCATCCAGTGTCATCACAAAAACTACATCTGTGGTTCTGAGTAAAATACTTTCACTATTAGATAGATTGCTATTAAGTTTGGTATAGACATTTCATGATATATTGTACACAAATGTTCAACAAACACCATTCATGTAAAACAACATGTATTTGTGCAATCCTTTGACTGAAAACGAATGACTTTCTCTTATAAATAGCTTTATAGCATAGCTTGACATGCATCCAGTGCAAATTAGCAAATGCTAGCTAAACCTGCTACTTACTTTCTTCTTGAATTTGTACGTCTGTAAATTCTTAAATTCTTGAAATACAATTTGCACTCCTTTTTATAATGTTCTATTCTCTTTGTCTCTATCTATACTTTGCTGTAACACCGTTCATTTCCCCTTTGTGGGACGAATAAAGGAATTCTGATAAGACACGTTGAATCTCGTCATTGTTAGCATCCGTTAGCATTTAGCTCAAAGCACTTGTGTGTTTCTGTACAGCCTCACAGAGCCCGGACATGTCTGTAGATTCTTGTGTAAATGATTTATAGTCTTTCTTTATGTCCCATTGATAAATGTCATGTATTCAATTACACTGTCTGCTGCAGTTAAAACAACATAAACAAAATTAATTTGTTAGTCTGCTCATGCTTCTCCGCTTGTCTTTTCGCCCTTGTGGCTGAGTATATTGAAAATAAAATAATCTAATATTTTTCAAGCTGTTATACACATCAATTGAATACGACTTATGCAAAATAAGACAATTCCAGTCACTAATAGCTGCTTCCAAAACAGGGACTCATTAATTCAAATGTCTTTTCAGCAAACCAATTTGCGTATACAATGTGACAGGACTGAGACTCTGCTGTGCCATTAAAACTACATTTTCCTAAATAGATTGCGAGGTCCCAAGATGCTTGGCATCTTAATGCGTATGCTGCAGACAGCTCCGAACCTATTTCGGTTTGTATGGGAGCATCTATGACCATTAAAGTATCAAAGTAGCCTATCTATTCAGTCTCATTCAGAGGAAGAGTCGGAGCCTGCCAACTTTTTAAGAGCATGCAGTCGTAATGGAGTTGGTTCTGAAGAAGAAAATGGAAGAGATTGAAAGAGACAAGAGACAGGGAGATTGGTAAAGATAGGTGGTAGGAAATCAGAGTCAAATACTTGAATTGCCAGCAGGGATATCCAACTTATCTGGTAACCTGCTGGCTTTGGAATTGATTTTACAGAACATGGTGCTACCGTGTGTCAATGACAGAAAACGTGTTGATTAAAGTTATTACTTTTCTCACCTGAACACACTATTCCCTTAAATCCTCAACTGTATCTCGCTGCTGTTTACCGATCTGAACTCTGCACATAGACCTTAAATCCAAACTGGGCTCTTTTTTTTATAAAGTAATAAACAGCCAATCTCCTCCAAAGGTTTCCTCTTTTAATTCCCCAAGAGTCAGAAGCTGCAAAACACACACACACACACACACACACACACACACACACACACACACACACACACACACACACACACACACACACACACACACACACACACGCACACACACACAAGGTAATGAAGTTCCCCAGGCAGAGTGGAAAGGCAGTTTGGTCTCTGGCACACTGCCTGGTGATCTCGACTGTAATGCAGGACTTCTACTCGACTGGAAAATGGAGTGGATATAAATCATCAGTTAAATATCACACAAGGTAACAAAAAGTGTGTTATTAAAAGGTCGTTTCCACCCAGTCTTATTGCAGTCATTGCCCTCATCCAATTCCTTGCATTATTTGCATAAAATGCATGAAAGGTTGGCTTTTAACTTTCCCTGCTCGTGTAATGAAAAGGATAGCCCTATAAGACGCGAGGGTGATAACCTTTATTTCGCCAAACCGGATAAAACCGGTTGTCATCGCACATATGAGACGTGCGATGAAAAATCCGTTCATCGCATCAATGTAGGTTTTTATCAGACACATCCAGCATTCATTAGCTTCTCTCCTCTGTGTGTCACTATTCTATCCATTTTTGCATCTTAGTCTGCATTCTTCACAGAAAATATTCATGTGTTCTTCTTTCCCCACTGAAGAGCCATTACTTGTGTTTGTTAACTCGGGTATTTCCACTCTCCTGGAAAGCATCTGTAGGCATCAGAGATGGACAAAGAAACATGAAGTGATGTTATGATAGGAGGGGTCGAAGAAGAAAAGAAGATGAGAGTAGAGAGCTTGGAGGAGAACAATGGAGAAGGAAGGTTAAGGCAGATAGACGGAGAAAACAGGTGGGTGAGAAGGGCAGAGATAATTGGATTGTGGGACCATTCATATTTGACATGGGTGAATGTACTTCCTGGACCTTTTCAACCGATGTCTTGTGTAATCAGCAGAGAGCGCAAACAAGACGCTCACATCAGCACGAACACTAGCACGAGTGGTTAAAAGATGCCTATCACTGTTTCAGCGACTATTACAAATGCAAACATGCACCTAATGCCCATGAATGTATTGTTCTAACTATGGCTTTTAAAGGGCCATGTGAGTGGATGACATTAATTGCTTGAACCATAAATAAGCTGTGGGGTCCTGAGTGTTCACAGAGGGGAGTGATAATGAACTGCTATGTGAGAGGAGATCGATCCAGTGGGTGTTGGGCTGTGAGGTGTTAAAGCATGTACTAACCTGAGTACTATGGAGAAGCCTCTTCACCAAGCTAGTACAGTAGTAGACTACTTCAAATTGAGCATTTCATTATTGGCAGTGTTGGAAGAAGTACGTGAAATACTGTGTAGGTTAGTACAGTACTGCATTATGCCATATCAGCTTATCATGTGTTTTTATATATGTACAAAGTAACTGAGTGTTAGATGTAGTGGAGTAAACAAATACAATATTTGCCTCAAAAATGAAGTATTAAGTAGCATTAAATGGAAATACTCAAGTAAAGAATATGTACGAATGTCAAAAAAAGTACTTAAGTACCGTGCTTGAGTAGATATACTTAATTACTTTCAACCACGGCTTATTCATAGTTTACGGGTGTGTTTGGGTCATAACTCCAAAAGCAGAAGGATGAAAAAACAATGATGAGAATGAAATGTTTAGCCACATTTCTTCTGGTTTATGTTTTCTTTACAGCTGCTGTACTATTCTTCTAGTTTTATTCCTTTTTTTTGTTGTAGATTTAGATCAACACCTTCATAACCGGAGTGGAAATGGAAGAAACTGAGGGAAAACAGAAGAACATTTTATTCCATTATTATTAGGGTCCATCCATCAGCTAGTGGCCCTAGTGGGTACTCAAAAATGTTATAGCTGCATTTGACATGTGATCATTAAGTTCCAGGAATTGCAAACAGTTTTCAATCAAATATAGGATGTGTATTATGGTTGTATTAAACTTTTTTATTTCCCTGCAGTGTTGAAGTCTTTGTGAAGTGACTATAAATACGGTGCAGGACAAAATATGTATGGTCGTCGAGTGGTTTCACCTACTCTGCCCTTTCCCTCTGCTGCTACAGAAACATTTCTTACCACTGTAAAATGCACCTTGTGAGTTCTTTCTCAGACTGAAAGCTGCAAGGGTGAGAAATTGAGACGTGTTTCTGATACAATGATTTCTTCTTGTGAATTTATCAGTGGTTCGACACAATATTTTCCCCTGAACAACATACAAATAAAAGAAAGGTGTGCAGAAAGGTCTCTGTCAGAGTGCTTCACTTACAGAGTGCATGGTGTGGCAAGGAGAGCCTATAATTAAAGTACACCCACCTGCAAGCCACATTCCCATTAAAAAGTCCATCTCAAATGATGTCGCTGGAAACTGAGGCGTCTCTTTATGTGTCAGTTTATGTGAGTGGTTAATGTGGGAGTGTGGCGGCACACAGACAGACCTCCCGCTGCTTTCATGCCTGGCTTGGCAGCACCGACTTCACGACTCTCACAGTGTGGACAGATGGCAAGGACTTACCCCACTAAGCAACCCTCCAACAGGAACTTCCTTGGCACCCACTGACTTGTCTCTCAATCCAACAATGAGTCATGCATAGCATCCTCTCCAAAGCAAGGTTCTGTGTTTGTGTGTGAATGTAGCCCGCAGTGTGCTTTGATGATTCACCTGAAGTCAGCGAGACAAACCTCGGCCCCTGCTGCTCTTTTCTAGCCACGCAGCGGACCTCAGTATAAACAAGAGTCATTGTACCGACTGCAACGTCAAACATCTATTATATTTCAACAACCCTGAGGTCATTTGCATTATAACAGCCTTCTCTCATGACTGGTAGCATATTAAACTCCTGTTCAAAGGGACTGATTCAAATTCAACACTGAACCAATTTTCTTCTTTCACGCTGCGACTGCTCAAACAGAAGATAATTTGCACTTTGGGATCTAATTGCTATCACTTGCTCTACAGATATGTAAATTCACAGTACGAGACCAGGCAATGAGAAGCTCTATTCACCACTGACATCGTATATAATCAGCCATCTCTTCAAATTACGTTCCTTGAAATGTGTTTCTGGATTTGAGTGACATAAGAATCTCCATGGAAATAAACAATCGCATGTTTATCACGTTGCAACTTCAGATTACAATCAGAAAACAACAACGCATGTCAGGATGTGTGTTTATGTCATGCACAGCTGATCTGTGGGCACTACCGTGTGGGTGGATGATTGGGTACAGAAAATGTGAGAGACTGTGTAGGTGGGCAATTTGAAAGTCTGCGTTTATACTTGCATGTATCATATGAACATGTATAAAGACAATGCCTTTATGCTTCAAAATGAGAAATAGTTTTCAACAGTGGCTGACTAACACTTTTGAGTCCCACTTTAATAAATAATTGTACAAGTGTCATTGTTTTTTCTGAGTATAATTATTTCCTATTCTTTTAAATTCAAGTGATGGAATAAAACATACCATATATGCAAATGCCTCCATTCAGGACATGAGGTCACTTAAGCCCGCGTCACACTGTCCCGAAATTGACACCCGATGGACACACGAATATGGATTTGTGAACTTCGCACGAAGATGGCCCCGAACCACACACGAAGGCAACATTTACATTACATTTAAGACATACAACTGCAACGAAAGTTACAAAAACAATTATGTTAAAGTACTATGATACTGTACTGATATTTTCAGACTTTGTTCTTTACTTTATCCGTCTTTATATGTAGAAGATATTAAGTTTTCTCCGTAGTGTTGTTTCCATAGCAACAACAACATTCTGTCAACTCGCCTTCAAAATAATATATTTTATAAAACGGACAAGTCAAATCAAGCAATCTGATTGGTTCTTAGCCGTGATATACTGAGCGTATACCACGGGTAGAATTGTAAATTACTTTTCACAACAAGTCAGTATCCCTCCGCGTCTGAGAAAAACAGTATACAGGTGGGCTGAAAAGCAAACTTCGTGAGCGGTGCCAAAATCTTTGGCATGCCAAAGTGGAAAGGTTAACACAGCTAAAGATGAGTTTGCTACACCACCATCATATTCAGAATGAGGCAATATCTTTGAGCAGATAGAGTTTATCCCTTCTATTGCATTACAGAGACTTGAGAAAGCTGAACCAAGAATCTGTTTCTTCATGGTGGCCCAACACTGAACCAAGTCCCTTTTTGTTTTTCCAAATTTAATTTGTCACCGATCTGTATAGTGTGGGTATTGACATTTTGACGAGAAGAAAAATAAGCAACTACATTTTAAATCATAATGTATTTTAATCAAATCAAACGTTTATATTAGTTAATACAAATATCCAACAGATGATGTTACACCAATTTGTTATGTTATCTTCTTTAATACACAAGCCATTTCCTAATGATTTCACCCATGGAACAAAACTCTCTTACAGCTGCATGTGGTATTAAAACATGTGTTTCAGTGGTGGAGTCCGGATGCAAGAAAAACTGAAGACCTTTGTCCAGGTATCTGCTGTTGTGTAAATGGACAATTGATTCAGTCTTGGCAGGGTCATATAGGTTTAAGTTGATAATCAGACATTTTAGAAGAGGACAACATAAAATGTGTTTAGCAGAAAAAAAGTTGTATGTCCGAAAAAACAGAGTAGAAAATATTCGCAGCTCACTCCAGCGTAACCTATGCATCATCAGGTTTATCTGATGGAGGTCCACATGGTTGAAGCATCTTCTCCATCAGGTTGAAGCGAACACGAGCTTTGCTCTCGTTCTCAGCCACGGAGAAGTAGTTGAGCAGGTCGAAGTGTCCCATGTAGGAGCAGTAAGAGTCCCGGTGCTGGTTCACCAGCCACTCCCACTTGCTGGTGTCAGCGTGTCCTGTGCCGATGTACTTAGACTGAAGATGCTCCAGTTGACTGTGGATGTTGTATCTGTCCGTCATTCTTGCTGAGAGGAGAGACCCAGAGGCTAAGACAAAAGTCAAATTAAATGTTAACTTACTATAAATGTTCATGCAGAGGCCAAAATATAACATCAAAGTCATCATGCAAGTACAATTATGTATCTGAAACAATCAAGTGATTTCCCATACTTATTAACAGCTGCTTCCACTTCTAGTCTCACATATTTTTGCCGATACAGGTTATTTTGAAGAATAAGTTGTTATATAGACACAATTTAAAAAAATGTTTTACCTAAAAATAAGTGTTGTTTCCTCATTTACATGTCATATGAAAACTACTATTTGGGTATGTCAATGTATGCACCATTTACACCGAAGCACATTCCTCGTGTGTGTAAACCTACTTCCTAATAAACCTGATTCTAATTAATCATAGGACATTTTCAGAAATACGTGAGGGTATTTTTAAACTATATATTTGTACTAATTACGACCAAACAAACTGGATCTCGTCTTTGCAATTCACTTTCTCCTTGTTAAAGATGGTGATGTGCTCCATATTTTGAAAAAAAGACAAGCAACCAGCTCCCTCTCTTTAAGCCATAGAAACGATTATAATGTAATCTTCTTAACACAAATGCTCTCGATAATTCACGTAAAAACAACAGCGTATATGTAATTGCGTCATTACATGCTCCATATAACCGTAAAAGTAAAAAAGTAAATAGCTTCCTCGCGTCGAATACATTTGCACCACTTCCACAAAGAAGCAGTTAGCATGCTAACGTTGTTTTCAATGTATTGTTGGCTAACAGTAACGTGATGTTAGCTAGTTGTTGTTAGCCACCATACAAGTCTCTTTAACGGTAAATCAACCGAACGTTTTGTAAAAAATAAAGGATTCTTAGTAATGAAATGCCTCTAAAACGCAACATATACTTACTTGATAGTATTAAACAGTGTAGGAGCAAAGGTAACAGATGTTCGTGATGTTAAAGTCCGTCCTCACTTCGTAGAAATGGTTGAAATGTAATAGCCTTCCGGTAGGGTGTCGCTGTAAAACGGACCGGTAAGAAACACAGGTCGAAACCTTCGTTCCGCTTCTCAATTACAGATTCAAAAAATGTTTGTAAACTTTCTGACACGCGGTTTCTTTGGCAACCCCCTCACATGTAAGTTTAACATTTTATTTGCACACGAGCAAGCTAAAAATGTTGGTGATTAAGTGTGCTTTTGGTAACAAACAAGAATATGTGTATGTTTCTATACAGGCTGCAAGGTGTATATCTGAGACCCTCGTTGGACCATTATCTTCAGGTAGGCTAATTTTATTAGCTATTTTATTATTATTATTATTTATTTTAACTGTTATTAATAATTTGAGTTCCTACATTTCCTGCCATTAGTTAAGTGCTGACTGAGCTACGGTTAATAGCTCTAGCTGTATGCATGCATATGTAAACACAGTTTATAATATCCTTTTATCAAGCCACTGCCTGTATCTTCTGAGATGACATTCAAAACAAATTAATATCACAAGTTGTGATATTAATTTGTTTTAAATGTCACACAAGCAAACTTTTTCTCTAGGATTTTCCCTAATGTTGCAGAATAGCTTGAAAAAAGCTTATTTTGTATTTATTAAGCACATTTGATCTTTATTATAATAACTCTATTGATTTTTGTGTAGTTGTTGTTCATCCATTCATCTTCCAAGCTCCATAATGCAGAGAAAGTGGCTTTTTTAAATTAGGGTTATCAGTCAGTGAGTATTTGTATATCTTATTTTTGTTATAGCCAACATCTCATTTCCAACCCCAGTCCCTTGATGGAAACGCATTATACTTTGGATAATTAATTTCCTGGCTCTAGCACAGGTTATTGTCTTTTTCGATTTAAAATGTATTTTATTAGTTTGTTGCTTGTTGACCTATGTCCACTCCCTTTTCATTAGAAGCAGGAGTCCAATTGTCATATAAATAGTCAGTTGTAGTGCTGTCCCTCAGCAGATAACATCCACTGGGTCTGACTATCCTATCAGCACAGATATGGTACATAAGCCTCATACATAAAACATTATCGTTTTTTGCCACCTTACGCAGGAACATTACCCCCCCAGAGCCACTGTGGAAGATTTACAGCTATTTTTCATGTTGTGGCAATGTGTTCATGGAACATTAACTCCTTGTCAATGCTTCCTATCCCAATAGATAGATAAGGAGGTAACTGCCTGAGTGTTTATAAGTTATGGTACATATGGGAAAGGTGTTTATTAACCTAATATGTGGGTGGTATTGTTTCTGTTTTTAATCCAGCATTCAATAAACATGCTGTAAGCTTGACGCTATTGTCAGAAGTTAAGGTATATAGAGAAAACATCCATCTTGATGTAAGATCACATCATTGAGATTCACTTTAATATATGATTGAACTATAGACAGCTGAGCATACCTATTCAAGTAATCCTTTGGAGACTGCTGCTCATGACTATTAATAGTCTGTACGCGCTCTGTAGAATAATACCTGAGGAGAATATCTTGGTATGAAGGATAATGGTAATAAGAGAGGAAGGTCCATTCATCACACTTCTGCAGACTTCTCCTACAGAGGTGGAAATGACTTTTCTGTGAGCACATCCTGACAGAAGCTGCTGGGGTCAAAAACACTTTAACTGTGGTGGGGATGGTTTATTTTCATTATTTCTTCAAAGAGAAAAAAGTGAGAATGCCAAGAGGAGATTGTAAGCGTTGATTGGTTTTCATTCCTTTATTTTTCTGGCATAGTGCAGTGTATTTAGTGTGAGATAGGAAAAGGAAAAGGAAAAGTAAGGACTTCAATGCGTTTTGAGGGATACAGTGAGAAGGTCTCCATCTGGCTGAATGCACGATGAGGGCAGCAGTTGGGAAAAATATTTTAGATTTACATCAGAATGAGAATACAAATGACTTTACATGCATGTCATTAGACCTCTCACATCCACTTGAAGGAGAACTGACTTTGAAGATGGAAAAATGAGATGTGCACTCAATACAGCCTGTTCAATTATTCTACCCCTTTCTCATTATCTCCATGTGTGTTTGATCGTGGCCAACGTTAGCATGTCTTTTTTGAGTTTCCATTTCACTCCAGTCTGTACCGGTACATTGATATTCAACACTTTGCTTAACAAGCACTACAATTTGATCAATGAGGATTTAAGCAGATTTGATTTAAATAAGTTTCCTACAGATTTCAGAAAATGTGAACATTTCATATAAATTGATGTTCAAGCTTTAAAGTAATTTTCTTGGGACATTTTAAAGGAACCTACAGATTTGTGATACTGGAATATTATTACGTTTTCATGATGATTTTAAATAACATCCAACAAAATGTGAATCCCAGAAACATGTGATAGTAAAACAATAAATGAAGAATTGTCCATACTGAAGAGTTAGAGGCTCATACCGTATATATGCAGACGTGTTAGTCTCATGATTTCCCCCAAAAGACCAAATTCCACAATTCCCATAATGCAACTCAATCTCCTAACCTCCATGAACCAATGTATTATTCAGGCCGTCGTTTCAAAAAGTGTTGCATTTAATAACTTTTAGGACGTTAAACAATGGTTATCAAGCTAATTAGTAGTAATGACGAGTAAACCGTTGCTCATGCGAAAATCAGTTGAGACAAATGCACAGAAGGGGGCTTCTCTATCTTAAGTTTAAATCATTTAGCATCTTAGCACACAACAGAAAATATGTTTTTCAACCTGGTTATACAGTACAAGACTATTATCTGTATCCATTCAGCTCCACTAACAGTAGTTAGTAACCTTGAAGCATACAAGTGGAATACCTTGTAGTTTTTGTGGAGTGAGGTCTGTGTTTACAGAGGTATTATATTATAATGCCATTTAGAAAGGTACACAAATGTGCACTAGTTCCAGAGTCTGAAGATGCTCTTCAAATACAGGATACCAGTATCTAATGCATTAAAGTATCACTAATATGTTTATTGAGTACACATCTCATTTTTACCCATAGGGACATGTGTGCATGAGTCACACGTGGAAAGACTTTAATTTAAATGATTGTCCTTTCCCCTTTTGCACTCGGTTACATATGTAGTTTCTTCTCATTCTTGTTGAGGTACATCTATGGTAATATAATAGTCACAGGGGCATGATAATCAAATGTTGATAGCCAATCTTTCTGCAGACCTGGGAACTGCAAAGCACTTACGGGAGAGGAGGGTAATGAAATCAGGTGGATGGATGGGAAAATTGCCTGACTGGAATTCTCCTGTGCCCCACAGTCCTGCTGAGTGATCGCCCAGTAAAAGATGGAGTCAGCGATACGTCCAGTGATTTAAATCAAATGCCTAAAGATCAACCACCAGGCTTAAGGGGGAAGAAGCCATAAGAAACGACACCCTGCTGGGTTGTTACGGTGATGGCTGGTTAGTCGACAGACAAACCGAGGCGTCTCATTTGTCAGCTGTCGAACTGCAGGCTTTTGCTGGGTGGCTGGTTTATTGGCGGACAAAGTAATGATCAGCGTTACAGGACTCAGTGGTCATTTGTTTGCTGGTTCATTAGCTTGACCAGCTGACATGGTTTTTTGTTTTGGCTGAGGCAACCTCCCGACTGTTTTTCCCTGAACAGCCCAAGGCTTTTTATTTTCCAAACACACCTGAGATTCTCTCGTCAGTATCCACTTTTCATCCTACCGACACGCTGTTGAGCACAAGAGCAAAACACAATGTTCCTCATTCTGATGATGTCAGCTAGCTAGCCATTCATCAAGCTGTGAAGTAGCCTGAGGAAACTGCCGCTCTTTGACAGTGCGAAGTTTCAAGCTCAAAGCCAATTGGATTTGTCATGGTTCTAAACATACAATCTCTTACATTTGACGGTTAGGGTTTCAGAAAGGATGTATGTCTTTTTGCTGTTAAAAAGTCATTACTTTTTCAATTGTTCAAACATGCTACGAACAGTAAAGAGCCTGTGGTTTAGGTTATGACTTGAGAAAATCCATAAGCGGCGTCAAAGATAAAACGAGACTCTTGCCTTTGGCGATATCCTTGGAGCCTTCAGAGCGTAACAGCAATGTACAGTATGAAGCAGATTAGTACAAGGTCCACAGTACTGCTATATTTTCTCAATTGAGTAGTAAGCACATTTCCTTTTAAGTACAGATACAGAGCTGAAGAGCATTATCTAGTATATGCCTGTGGCAGATACTCAGTAAACATGAGTTCCAGGATGTACAAAACATGCACTTTTAATCGTTGATATCACATCTTAATATGTATGTGCAGAATAACTGTATTTAAATGCATCGTTAAATGAGTTCAATGTATAGAACATCTTTAAGTTAGCAGGTGATCCCATAAACAGCATGTTGCAGTAGGGGAAATACATGAGCCACAGTATTTCATTTCTGTAAAACATTTTTTAAATGTGAAATATTTCTAAATCTTCTGATACAGACCCTTATCATTCTCCATAAAAATGAATCAGAATTCCTCGCCATTTAACTTATGTTTGGGTGAATAGCTTTCCGTACAGACAAGGGCATCCTCACAACATGACGTCTGAACGAGCGCTCCTTCTCCGCAGAGAGAGGGGACATTCAACTCTGCTTGATATTAATCGCTATGACAGGAATAATCATGCTGCCAACTCCAATAACATAATGCCTGGCTCCCTGACAGCCCTGTACATGACAGGATAGAGTTTAGTGCATGTGTGCAGACATGCATGACGCAAACACGCCCACGCCCTCTACAAACCGCACTGATGACGTTTGCTCACACAGACACCAGTGTAAACAGCTCATGCACACTACACATGCATACTTACACGTTGACACCGCGACCTGGCAACATGTCTGGGATTGATAATGGTCACACAACACATGTTTATGTTAGACATTTTGCAACTACAGCTCCAACTTTACTTCATTTTGGGAAATCATTTTATTTTAGAAAGCAGCAAAGCTTACTTCTTTGCAATCAATGCATCCCGGTGTGAAATCATAAAAACACCTGAAACAGCTTTCAGTCCTTTCCATTACCTCATTCACTTCCCCTCGACACCGGGTAATACATACGTAGTGCCATATGTCAAGGGAGTGGCCTCTTGCTGAGCGAGGGGGCAGGATCGGACTCTCAATGGAACACACCTGCTGTAAAACGAGCTTTACAAAACTGAGAATAATACTTTAAGATTTAGAATAGGGAGGAGCAAAGGACGGCAGATGACTCACTTTTTAAAACATACAATTAAAAGTTTGTAGGGTCTTATGTAGAATGTATTTGTTATAATATACCTTATGCAGTATAGCATTGTGCAGAAAATACATAATTTAAAAATATGCCCTTTGAATCTACATTTTGGTTCCCTCAGCTGTCAATCTTACAGAAGTCCACTTTTTCAATTGTCACTGACATGGAGGACATTTATCTTTGCTCACACATTTAGGTGTACTAGTTCCAGTGCCCTGCATGCTGGCTTACTGGAATACGGGGGAGTTAACCCTTTAGGCACTATTAGGCACTATTAGGTTGCTGATTGGTCAAAATCCCCAATGGCGTGCTCTGTGGCGTAGAGTGATCTTCACTGATTGGCTGGGAGAAAACCACATGCTTCTCAACCTCACTGAGTCGTGGGGGGGAGGCCATGTTTGGTGTGTGCGGAAGTTACGAAATATGGTTCCTCGCCAGATAAAGGGTTAAAGGGCCCTATTATGTTGCATGTAAATGGTCTGCAAATGAAAACAATTCCAAAACTCCCTCCAGAGCACCTGCTCCCCATGCCTGAAACGCTTCCATTGTACTCCTTTGTTTACTTCCTCAACATAATGACATCACTAAGTAACACTCCCGCTTCTATTGGCTAGCGCCCAAACACATTATACGTGATAAGCGTAGGGGCGGGATATCTTCGAGCGGTTGACGAATCACAACAGAGCGGGCCAGCTAGCCAATCAGAGCAGCCTGCTCTCATGTTTCTGACAGAGGGTGAAAAGAGGTGCTGCATCAAAGGCAGTGCATGGAAACATGTCAGAGTAGAAGCACAAAATACAAACCAATAATGCTCAAACCTGAAAATGAGCATATAGGGACTCTTTAAAATGGAAGACAGCTGTCTTTAATGTTATGTGTCACAGCTGTGCTTTTACTGCATTTACAATTTAAGT
This sequence comes from Gobionotothen gibberifrons, assembly GCA_943591055.1. Classification (NCBI taxonomy): domain Eukaryota; kingdom Metazoa; phylum Chordata; class Actinopteri; order Perciformes; family Nototheniidae; genus Gobionotothen; species Gobionotothen gibberifrons. The sequence goes on from CALSBZ010003850.1 coordinate 3,049,656, forward strand.
TCCTGCTTTGACATTTGTAATCCTCTTCCAGTTAAAGTTACCTACACTGAGCCGACTCAGCACTTTGTGGCTGAAATATTAGGCAGTCGCTTTACAACAATCATATGGGGTTAAATTAAGAAGTGATTGATGGGGAAAAACTCCAGCTTAAAATGGATGGTCCGCCCTGGGAGGACAACCTCACAATTCATTTGTATTGTTTGTTATTTGTACTACTGAGTGTGCAGTGAGGAAAGCTGTGTTGTGTTTCAGGAAGATGTACTTGTACTGAATGAAAGAAGAACAGACTACAATGTAGATGATACTTTATTCAGATGCAAGAAAAAAGGCATTCAGTGAGATTCAGAAATACATTTATTCCATAGACAATGCACTGATTAACAGTTAGATTGTGTGTGTTGTTTTACATAGTGTTGTACATATAGAAGAAATTGTCTTTTTTACATTAACATACAATAAATGCCATTTTAAGACAAGTTATGATAGATTCACAAGCCATGTTAACAGTACATAAAAGAGAGTTTAATAGTGGTGTCTGTACAGATCATGGAAAACATCAAATACATTTTATTTAAATTCATCTTCAAGAATATATCCTTCATGGGGGATGCATGTTTTAATAGTACAAATGTATTTTTCTTCTGGAAAATGTATATTAATTTCATCATCACTTGATGAATAAATACCATTTATTTAGGATGAGGTTATGCTGCACCTTTCAAACTTGTGCTCGACTTCAAACAGATGTAGACGTAGATGTTTAAAAATAAATCTCATATGGTATCAGCTGTAGTTGGCTAGTTAATGTTAAACAATGGGCTGGTTAAAAACATCCATTTTAATAAAAGAAACCTGTTAAAGGGGACCTGAATGTAAAAGATTGGCTACATCATGATTAACATCATGATAAACTTATGCTACATATTTCATAACTCTTAACTTTTACTCTGGAACTCATTCAATAACATTACAAGGTGACACTTGGTTCCTATACATGTTTTTTTACACATCTTTTATGTGAAACAACATTTACATTTTGTCGCACTTAAACACTCGTAATACCGCATGTAACACTTTATTCTCAATACAAGACTCAGCTGCTGTTTTGTAATATACCAATCTCTAACGGTTAGGCCACATGACATGGGTTTTAACAGTTTCTCCTTGTTGTGGCTTGATGACTGAAAATAATTATGTTTTTTTTTTTTTTCACTGAAAGCAGCAATACCAAATATAGACCTGTATGTACAGAGAGACATCCTCTCATAGGTTTTCAGTCAAAAAGACTTGAAGATTTACACACGTTTTCTGATTAATATACATTTCTTCAGTAACATGGCTGATTCAATATGACAAAATGTACATTTAAAAGCACAGCAACTTTCTCGTCCACCATGATCATCACAAAATCCTTTCTTTGCAACCTCATGATGTCATGTTTATAAAAAAGCAACATAATACTTGCAGTATGTTACATGGGAGATAAGTGAAATACAATCAAGTTCATCTTCATTAAAAAAATACTGGCACACAGAATATCAAGTAGAGCTACTGTAAAGGCAGCAGGCAAGAGAATCATACAGCACAACACGTAAGCACAAGCAATTTCAAATATTACGGCAAATGTACAATCCTGCTTGGCTCACTTATTAACTTCTTTAGTGGGGGGGAGATGACTCTATTAAACCCAAAGCTGTAGTTAACGATACACTAGTGGTACCATGTGTTTGCCCTTTATGCTGCAGCAGCTCTGCGCTGTGCAAACAGGCTTAATGCATCGTCTTTGCTGGTTTGGAGGATCCACAGTTCAGGACGCAGTGTGATAAACACAGCTGTTTTCTTTCATTCTGTACATTCAGAGGTTTGTACAGTTCAGCAGAAAGAGCTCTGCTTTACGTCTGCTTATGGATACGTCCAGAAAAAGGGTATACCACTTCTTTACAGGGACTCTATCAAAATAGAAGAAGGAAAGAATGAACACTGAGGGGGGCTTGATGGACCACACAAGATTAGCTGTGTCGAGAGGAGGGAGCACAGTTTCATATCAACACGGTCGATCTTCCTGAAGTGGCCAAAGCCAGCGTGTTACTGTGCAGATCAATTAATGGAGAACAGTGTCAATAGGGTGGAAGCCATACAGAATGGATGGAAAGAACAGCTGGTGAAGTAAATTAACTGAAAAATACCTCTTGACTGGTGATGTATTTGTGTGGTGAGAGATCCGTGAAGCCTTTGAGCTTTTGATAACACAAGTCCAAAATCGAATTAGATCCATTATTGTACAGTGACTCCTATAAAACCACATGTACACTCTCAAACGTACTAACAATTCAAGGAGAAAACATCTGGTCAAAAGAATGACAGATTGGAGGGAAGTCATTTGTTCTCTGCAAACAAGACAATTCGTGGATTCTTTTTACAACCTAGACAATTAGCGGTAGGATGAGAGGAGGATTAAATCGATGACGAAGCTTTGTCTGGAGCATACAGAACAAAATCATTTATGTTTCTCGTGTGGGTGGCTTTTAATAAATACAGCTGTCTTTGTTCAATGCACATCTTCATTCGGTACAGTCTATATTATCATAGTGATAATGAAAACTTAAATAGCGTTGACTGCAATTGAGTGCAAAAGCTTCTTCAGTTAGGAGTTGCACTGTAATGACTTTCTGTCTATCTCAAACCCATTTCTTAATCAGTTTTAGAGTAAAGGCCTTGCACAGCCATGCACTTAGTAAGTATTTGGGCCGCTCGACAAAAGGGCTTTGCTATCGAGTCTCGGTCATGTCCTTGGTTGTCTGTACGGGTCATGTTGTTTGCGAGGTCAGAGCCCTGTGGTGACCTGTGTGACCTCCGAGTTGAGGTCGTCGTTGGTTACGCCACCACAATAGCGAGAGTCCGCCGACGACCCCTCCAAGGCTAGTCATACCTGCAGAGAGGAGTTGAAGAAGAGAAAGTATCTTTATGTTATGTCGTATACAGGATATACTGTATATGCACCCTTGCTTGCATGTCTGTTCACAGCCAGAATGCTAAAATGCAGATTTATATCACTTTCTTGTCTGTATGGTTAGCATATAGACTGAAAATAGCTTCGCTCTCTGTAAATGTAAAACGGTCCTCGTTTTATGTGCCGGGCTATTCCTTAGCCAGACTAATTGGCTTCTGTTCAGTGTCTTCAGTGCTTAATTGCTACTATAAGCAGGGGTGCACATAACTTTCTCAGTGTGTGGAGTCAGTGTTTGGTACTCCAACTTCTGGCTCCACTCAAAGTTATATGATGAAGCCCTCTGTATCGCGAACGTCAACGGGGGGGGGGGGTGCTAGTGGAGTACTTCAGGAAAGTTGACGGGGGGGGCTAGTGGAGTACTCCGTGACCACAGAGCATGACCGTTGTGATCAGCTGTTATAGCGCAGTTCTCCAGTGAAGGGGGGGGAGTCTCCCTCCGCAGCCGGTTGGCGTAGTTTTGGCACAATTCCGTTGTACAGACTGACGTTAACAGCAGCCCTGTCTGTGCACACGGAGACCGCCTTCTGGAAAAGCTTCACAAGTACGTCGGTACGCAAATGCGCTTTGCGACACAAGAGACGGTACGCATTTCAGATTGTTGCCGCGCATGCGTACCTGCGTACCAGTTATGTGCACCCCTGACTATAAGTCTTATTCTAAACTAAGCTAACAGCATATTCCCTGATCAGATATGAGAGTAGTATCGATCTTCTCATTTTACCCTTTGAATTAAACAACTAAGCGTATTTCTGAAACTGCCTGTAGTGGTGTATGAACACACGGACACTGTTTACCTGTTGATTGGACCTATCTCCCGTGTTTGCGCTGTTGTGGGAGCGCTGTGGGAGCTTGCGGCTGGTTAATCCGGTCCGGGACGAGTTTTGCATATCCACCACAGAGGGACTCGGGGTGCAGAACTCACGGAAACAACGCTTGAAGTTCTCATCCAGGTAGCCGTAAAGGACTGGGTTCAGACTACTGCAGAGGACAGAAACAAGGTCACAGTTTAACAATAGAAAATACCGCTCAATTATCTCCTTTATGAAAAGTACAAGGGCACCTTAGTCATTCTATAAAACCTTGTATCATTAAAGGTACAACGCTGAATAGTCTATTCCATTTTTTCACAAATCTTTTTCTTAAAGGTCACCTATTGTGCAAAATCCACTTTTTCATGTATTTTATACATAAACATGTGTCCCCTCTGTGTAAAGAGATTCTCAAGGTTTCAGGAAAAAAGATTCGCTCTCTTTTTGTCCTGATCAATTTCTATAAAAACCTGTCTGAAAATGAGCTGATCGGATTTTGGCCACTTTACGATGTCATAACGATTTTTTTGTCTTGTGTAACCATTAGCCAATCACCAACCAAGGTAACCCCCCTCTGTTTGGTATTTAGAGCCAAAAAACTTCAGAGACATGTTTTGTATATATCTGAGACCTATAATATATTTATGCAAAACAATATAATAGGGGACCTTTAAGTTGAGCATCATTTATCAATCTTACTAAGGCTTTATTGATTTCCCCACTTTTTTTTATACATTCACACAAGGACTAATAGTTGTATTATTACAGTGAATATATGTATCTAAAGCTATTATGGGGTGCTTACCTGTTGGTGTAGCCCAAGGCAATGCAGAAATGCCAGGTGATGGTCTGCAGCGTGGAGATGGGTATGTTGATCAGAGCCACGATGATGACAAAGATGTGGATAGGGGTCCAGCATACAATGAAGACGGCAACCACCACGAGGACCATGCGCGTGATCCGACGCAGGTTCCTGTCCTTCTCCTGTTTGTGAAAAAGGTTTTATGTTGGGGAATAAGTGGTGGGGGAAAGAGGAAAGTAG
>CALSBZ010003850.1:3082306-3111728 GCA_943591055.1 Gobionotothen gibberifrons
CACACACACACACACACACACACACACACACACACACATACACACACTCGCGAGCTTCCCCCAGACCAGTAATCCAAAGCAGTAATGTCACTCTCCAAAGGTCTAAAGAGGAAAGTTGAAGGTGAAAACAGGGCATTTAAAGAGGACTGTACAGCGAACTATGCGTTCATCCTACCTGGTTTCATCAATGCAAAGCCATTGTGTCTTATCTGCAATGAAGTTGTGGCTGCTTGCAAAGAATACAATATTAAGCGGCACCACGAGACGAAGCATGACACCTTCAAAGTGGCCTTTCCACCCAAGACAGAGGCACGAAAGCGCAAGATTGAAGCACTGACAGTGCACAGCAGCAGGATCCTGGTGCGGGGCCTCACAGCCCAACAGAAAGTGACAACTGTGTCCCTAAAGGCGTCGTGGGTGCTCGCAAAGCACAACCGGCCATTCACTGATGCAGAGGTTTTCAAGGAGGTGATGGTGACCGTTTTGGAGGAACTGGCCACCGACAAGTCCATGGTGTCATTGCGTCAGTGAAACAGGTGTCCCTCTCTGCGAGGTCCGCTATACGCCGCATAGAAGCACTGTCGGACGCTGTGCAGCGGGTAATTATCAAGGGTCTCAGTCAAGCCAAATACTTTTCCTTAGCCATTGACGAGAGCACTGACAGTACAGATGTAGCCCAGTTGTGCGTCTATGTTAGATATTTTGATGGATGCCTGTGTCATTCACTCAACATGGATAAAGTACAATAAGCATTCTTCAGGTGTAGGTAGATTCTCTATTCGGACATTATAGCCTATGTGTGCGACTGTCGGTCCGATGTTGTAAAAAAAAATTAAAATTTAATTTAATTTTTTATTCTTAAAATTATGGGCCAAATATTATTGCTGGCGGGCCAACAATGGCCCGCGGGCCGCCTGTTGCCGACCCATGTTATAGAGATTGGTCTATAATTATTTGTATCAAGTAAATCACCACCTTTATGCAGTGGAATGATGCATGCACATTTCCAAATAGTCGGCAACTCACAGGTGGACAAAGACAGGTTGAACAAATCAGCAAGTGGGTACATGAGAATATGGGACGCCAATTTTATAAACCTGTTTTCTATACCATCGAGTCCTGCACTGCCATCCACTTTTAATTCTGTGATAGCATTATGAACTTCGTGTGGTAGAATCTTCTTAAAAGAAAAATAACTGTTGCAGTATCAGTTACTATTAGAAATACCAGTCGTCAAATAGGAGTCAGATAGTAGTGTGGAACATAGTGAAATGCTGATTAAATATTTGGGCAATGGGTCATGAATTATTGTATCAGCAGTTCTTATTTTATTAATAGAATGTTTACCTGATTTATTTAAAATAGATTTAATTTTAGTCCAAAATTGCTTGGGATTCAGTCCGATGTGAGAGATTCTTTATAGTAGTTCGATTTAGCATTTCGGGTTTTGGTTTTACTCAGATTTCGAAGATGCCTGTATACTTCCCAATCGGCTATAGTTATTGAATGACGATATATCGACCATGCTTTATCCCTTTCCCTAAAGAGACTGATGAGTTCAGAATTGATCCAAGGGAGATGTTGACCTTTGACCTTAACCATTCTCACGGGTGCATGTTTGTTCATGACATCAGTGAGCTCTTTATGCAGAAAATCCCAAGCATCTTGTACAAAAGGTATTAGTTGAAATCTGTCCCAATTAAGGGCAACAACATCATTAATAAATAAATCAACATTCAATTTTTTATATTGTCTGATTTTGACTAGTTTTGGAGGTACCGTAAATTCCGGACTATTAAGCGCACCTGAATATAAGCCGCACCCACTGGTCGGTCACCAATTGTGGGTAGCGTGGCTGAGCTTCTCCGGCGTCTCCAGCGCCAGCCAATCAAATCCTGTTTCTGAAAATCTGACAGCTCAAGTCCTAGCCAATCAAACCGCGTCTAAGCTGGGAGAGATATCCCGCCGTTCATTTCTATATTTCAAAAACAGATGGAGGATAAACTAATTATCGCCGTAGCAAATCACCCGGTTTTGTATGACCAGTCCCTATTAACTTACCGGGATACAACCGGAGGAACCAGGCATGGGGGGAGGTGGCAGAGACAGTGGGTGAAACTGGTAGGCTTTCGCCTGTTTGGGGATTTTATATCCAGTATATCCAAGCATAGCTTGCTAGCTATGTTAACACTACGTAAACGGGGCGGGACATTCATGTGATTGGTTGTTGGTTGCGGGGCTCGAATAAAATCCCCAAGCTTCAGACACGCCCAGCTCCAAGCTTTTTTTGAAGCTGTAGTGTAAGTCGCGATGTTCAAAGCGTGGGAAAAAAGTAGCGGCTTATAGTCCGGAAAGTACGGTAGTTTAATTAATTTGATTTTCCATACGCAATAAACAATTGAATGATCGCTGAAGCAATCCGACATGACACCAGCTTTTAAGATTCTGTCAGGATGTGACACCAGTATCCAGTCAAGCAGAGATTGGGTTCTAAGAGTGATACGAGTTTGCTCATTAATTAGCTGTTTAACATTTAGACTACTGAAAAGTTTTTTCTCTCTATCAGATGATTTATCCAACCAATTTTTGTTGAAATCACCAAGCAAGATTATTTCATATCCGCAGGAAATGGAGTTGATAGTGTCAATTATGTGGTTAAAAGACTCTGCAGGTGAAGAAGGTGGCCTATAGATGCTACCAATAGTTAAGCATTTATTTTCATGAAAAATAATTGTAATAGTTAGATAGTCTGCGACACTATGAACCATGGGAATGGTTTCAAACTAAGACCCTAGGGAATCATCAGGAAGAACAGGCGGTCTGGAGAGTTTGTTAAGATCATTTGGATGTTCTTGTCATGACAAAACTTGGCATCTCATGCAACTTATCATACTACATTACGTATGCCAGTGGGTGGGGAAAAGCAGTGCATATTTGTGTGATATTTGTATTATCAAGGGCTCTTGTTATTGTCGCTGTGTTGTACCATATTTGAAACTAAAACCCGTCGGGCTTCACTCTTCAGATCTGCCTCTCGTCTAATTTTTTCTCGCCACAACAGGCTTTGCATTAATGATCAAATATAAATACTATACATTACAACAGGTTTATTTTAAAGGAACCTTTAACTCCTGCTGAAATAAAACTTGAAAAATAACAAATAATTCCACCAATGCTTCAACTCTTTTAATGTACATTTGGGAATGCAAGTATTCCAATAAGACACATTACAACATGATTTGTTGAGTTTTCAAAAAAAGTGGCAGGAATTACAGAAATGCATTAACGTCTATTTCCACACTCTGTCATTCCCACAGAGATACTTGAGTAAGCAATTTGCCTGAGGAGCTGTCGATGCGGGATGCTGTAGTGAAAGTCACTCTCATATCATTGATATTCCTTTGAAGCGCTGCCAGCAGATTCACGTATTTCGGGTGCAGCAGTTGGAGCTATGGGGTTTTAGCTTGTTGCCATGGTGAGATGAACACTGCCTGTCACAGTAACAACACCCTCACAGTCTCTAAAGGTATGCTGTGTGGGTTTCTACAGCATGCAGGTATTTTCCAGTGGAACTTGGATTATGGCAGACAATAAGCTCTTCAGCACACAGCTTTGTTCAGAAGGAAAATCTTCACAAAGGAACAACACTTTTATGAATGTTAAGTGTTAATGCATTTGCCAGAAGGCTTTAAACAAACCACACCAAAGCCAAAGCTTGAAACTCAAGGCTTTAAAACTGTAGTACACTGAACAATGTTTCACTTTACAGGGACTATGTGCACCTCTTATACAGTCTATGGTTCAGATACAATCCAAGCTGTGGAAACCTACAAGGACCTGCTTGACGGTCCGATTGAATAGAAACCTGAAACAGACCTCAATATACTTGAACATATTACATTCAAAAGATGCTAAGATAAAGCATTTCTTGATTATGGATATTTAAAAGGACTCTATTCTGCTCATTTTCGTGTTCAAGCTTAATACCCGCCCTCATTGTGCCTATCGCGTACAATGTGTTGAAACGCTACGTAGTGATGTCACAAAGTTATGGAAATAAACAGAGGAGTCCAATGGAGGCGTTTCAGGCGAGGGGGGGAGGGTGAGGTAGAAACTCCCTCTGGACAGAGATTTTTAGCCTTTGAAGACCATTTACATGCACAAAAACCTATAGGAAAGGGAAACTCCAAAAAGCACAATAGTACCCCTTTAAAGCACTCAGTCTTTGTCTATTAAATAATTTGTAAATGTACGGTAGTGTGACTCATTCAGTTCTGCTAAACTCTTACACTATTCCTGGTTCTTTATATCTCTTTACTGGTTCTAAAACGCTTTACGAATAGCTTTGAATGCTCTTTTGCAGCTTTTGACAGCTATATCAAAATCTGGCAATCAGCACTAGATATGTGAAGCTAACGAACTGATCTGAGGCCAAAGTGTGGGTGTAGTAGTTAAAATGACCGCAGATTGATTTAATGGGTCAAGAGGAACAGAGTCTAAAAAAAAAGTATGATTGCATCCGACAATCAGACAAGCAGCACTGATACAGAGGGACAGTGGAGGAAAGTCAACCCAATGGATGAATCAGAGGCATTCAACCAGAAGAGCCAATCAGAAGGACAAAAATGAATCTTTGCGAATGTGACGATATTCCAGGTTATTTTCTGCTACAGTCTAGAGTTTAGTCTGAACTGTTTGAACTTCTGTATTATTCATGCGACCTGATACAAAGGACTCTTGAAGCTCATATATCACAAGACTCCAGAAAAATAACATTTTCTTTTGCTCAAAATATAACTTCAAAACACTCAAACTAAATAGTTGTGTCAATTCAATATGTGTTATCATATATTCACAGTATTGTATTAAGATAATGCACCAGGCAAACCCCTCAAATCTGATAAGGAAAATAAATAAACAGTTTTTATACATCTTTAAACATGATTTGATGGTAGTGTTTTAAATATTTCACAATTGTTTATTGGATCCTATAAGATATATATGATAGCTTTGTACTTTGGTAAAATCAAGCTATTTTAAGAAGAGGGGCATGATTTTGAGTACTGTTTTTTGGGGGAGATTTTGGAAACTTGGACAGAATGTTTCAATTAATTTTGTTAAGAGATTTCACAAACTGATCTATAACTTCAGTAATCCTAAATGACAGCTGCGTTTTTTGTTGTAGCAATTTAGAGTAATAACACCCTTCTATGTATGTCTAGTGTTGTTTGCAGAAGGTGTGGGGACTGGCTTCTGGTTAGTATTGAACGCAGCTCGGTTTATTTCTGAACTTGGCCAATTAGGATGTTACAACTCCCTTTCTTTAGCGCTCACGAGAGCCAGTAAATTGTACAGCTTTCTGATTCTTCCTTGACTTATTGCAAACCTAATTTAAGCATAAGATGTCCAGAAACTCTTGTCTATAAGCCCCTTTGCGACTTTACTACCTGCCACATGTATTTGTACAATTGTTTGACATGTGAAAGCAAACAAGAATAGAATATAAACAAGTGATGAAAAATCGAATTCGAGGACAAGATATAGTCCATATTATATCACACAAGTGAAACTGAAAGATTGTGGTAAAAGGATGTCCACTTTTTATATAATTAATGTAAGAAATGTTACTTTAAAAGGATTTCTTAACTACAGTCTTGACAGATTGACGTTATTGTTAACTGGGAGATACTTTGAGAGCGATTCACAATACAGTAGGGTTTAAACACAAAGGGAGAAAATCAAAGGCACCAAAAAACAAAAGGTACAAATTGTTACATTTACGAAATAAAGGGTACAAAAATGAATAGATCTGGATCTGGATCTTAAAGTAACATAATGTGAGATCCTGTATTTTTGCAATTTAGCATCCAGGTTGCAGTTTACTTATTCACGAGTGTACTAATAATATAGACAGCTGTTATCTTGCACATATTGTAATGATAACACGATTTACATTATCTAAAGAAATCAACGAGTTAGCAAACGTTGATAAAACATCTGAACACAAGACAAGGCATCTTATTGTCATTAACTGCATGGTTTTAAACACTGGGGTGGTTTGTTTTGGAGAGAAGTATAGACCCCTGTGGATTATTGGGTTACATTCAATAATACATATATAAATTACAATGTAAGGCAAACGAATTAACTACAGCAAGAACAGCTGGGATTTTAATAGGATTGAATAAAACGTTCAAATTGCCCTGAGGATAAAAGAGTTGTCAGTGTAGGCTCTGCATGCAATTCCTTTTTGCCAAACACATTGAAAAGAAAATGCATTTTCCAAGCTCAGCGCAAATAAAGCCGGCACCTGCAAAATAATCAAATCATTTTTAGTGTGGTCATTAAGCGTGGTCATTAAGATTATAGATTAAAAGAAAACAGAAAAGCATTTTAAGTGGGTTTAATAACCTAGTAAGGGTCTTCTGAAAGGGATCAAAGGATCTTGATCACTCTGAACGGTGTTCCTGCTCATTAGTGACCTCCTCGGTGCACATTAGTTGGCCACATACTAAATAAACCGACCGTTTGACTTTATCCAAGTCTGTTCACATTTTCTTTTCCACTAACAAGATTTCTTTGACGTCAAGCGCTCTGTCTGTTAACCTCTTTTCTTGATCCTCCTTAGCAACGGTCATTATTTAGCTTAGCAGCGGTGTGTTATCGAGTGTTAACAACCTCTGAAATGTCCAAATTGACCAATCAGAATCGAGTATTAAACTAATCTGGGTGCCACTTTACAATAAGAGTAAATAAATGGTTTACGAATAGTTTGTAATTCATTTATTAATTAGGTTGTGAACACTTAATAAATAATTAATAAGCTTTTATAAGACGAGATAAACAGGGCGACTGTGACCGGTTGCTTGCCAAATAGTGAGCCCACATTTATCTGTACTATATTGGCTACTTGGCTTACTTCGTCTTCATCAGCCAGCATCCTTGGTATCTGTTGCTCACTGAGTTGATTCTCGCCAAGTAGCCAATGTAAGGCTTAGTCATCTTGCCAAATAGTGAGCCTGTGTTGATGTATGAAAACTATGTTGAAAACTGGTTTATAAATGGTTCTTAATGATTAATAAAGTGTTTACAACCTAATTCATAACCTAATTATAAACCCTTTATGAATCCTTTATAAGGGTAGTCTTATTGTAAAGTGGTACCCTAATCTGTGTAATAAAAAGAAATACAGTACAGTGTAAATCATATCTAAAGGCCCAGACACACCAACAGACATGAAAGAACTAGTAACAACGGAGCCTGTAGCTAATACAAGGCCAAGAAGAGAACATGAGATTAAGGACTTTAATTTTCTATTCTTATGAGTTTTCTATTCCCTGAGCTGTTAATTGTCTCAGGTTGATTTCCTTGTTTAAAATCATAGCCACTAGTTCTATCATATTGTGTTGTTGACCTATACACTAAGTCTTACAGCCGTGAAAAGTATGACATTTTGGAGGAAACTGCCCTTTGAAAGTCGCCTCAGGCAGCTTTTACTTCCTCTGCTTCAACAGATTTATGGATCCTCACTTTGATGGGATATTTTACACTCACTGAAGTGAGGGTGACAAGAAAATGTTGACATTGATTGCCACTTATGATAAAATATGTGACCACCACATTATGATGAGCGGCTGTAATAAAACAATGTGAATGATAGAGGGAAGGAATGCTCAATGCTTGAGTAATGTAATAAATTAAAGGATATAATATTCACCCAAATGGCTCCTTCAGATAAAGAACTCACAGAAAAGCTGTGTTTTGGCTGTAAAATGTATATTACATTCTGCAACCTATTACTCAAAGTTGTAATGAAATCTAGTACTGCGCCTCCCCCCTCCTCCACTGTAATCACTCTTAGGTGAACGTTATACTGCTGTGTTACTGATCGCAGAGTCACACTCCTTTGACAGGAAGTGGCGTGACTCTGATCGAGTGGCTGTTGAAGTGTTAACTCCTATCACATTACTGGCATGGACATGTTCCTCTACACACGATTATCATATATCCCTGGCAGTCAGGCTAGGTTGTAGCAATTCCCTTTTTTGTATTATCCTGCACTGTTTGTTTTGTGGTAATTCAAGCTTTGGAACAGAAGAGTCTACAGCAATGCTATCAGATATATTATGGCTCTTCTAAGGCACGGTGGTGCTCTTAATGTACATGTTCACAATATCATTGCTAACAAACGTAGGCTGATCAGTTTTTCAAATTTGGTCATAGAACTCAGTGTTAAATGAGTTAGAAGACGCTAGAATGCTAGATGATTAAAACGTACGAATCACTAAAGTTATAATGATACCTTTTCTGCTTTTTACGCTTATGCCTTGAGTGTGCTATATAGGTTGTTGTGCATGTAAATGGTCTGCAAAGGCTCAAATTCCAAAGTTCCCTCCTTTTCGTTTAACCAAAAAACTAGCATAATATGTTCTCTTTTATCCGTGGGAGAACATGTGTGTTTGTACAAAATAATTTGTCAATCTATCAAGTACATGTCCTCTCAGCACCACGCATATCCATCTGAAATGCAGTTGTTGAGGTATTTCAGGCAAAAGCAACCTTCTGAGAAACAGATATACTGTACATTGCCATCCTGAAAGCCATGTACTAAGTAATGGGTGTAATTGTATTGTTTGTGTTTCGCTTTACTTCCAATATTCGCACAGAGAACAGCCTCCCACAGTTTGTACCATGCGTACACATAAAAGCTCATGCTTTTACTGTGGTCATGGATTATGTTAATGTCACTTCTGGGAATCGTACCTCAGCAGTGCTTCCAGCAAGTGTAAACAAGTGACTCACAGGTACTTATTTGCTACGAGGAAGCAGCTTACATCAGCCCATATACAGTCTTTGTCTTTCTTTGACGTAAGTATTGTCAAACAAAGCCAGGAGTGACCTCGCCACATGTTTCTTTTCCTCCTATCAGTGTAGTGTTTCCTGGAAAATGAAGCAGGACAGCATTCTTCCTGCGCCCGGACATTCATTCAGTTTAAATCAATTCACTTTCAAACAATTCCTTTCATTTGTAATTTGAGTTTACCTCACTGTATTGACCTTAGCCGAGCTTACCACATATTTACACACAATCTATTACTAACTGGCAAACATGTACCCTTTTCCACCCAGATTAACCTGCAGGTTTTTAAACACAGGAAAACCTGCTAAAATAGGAAATAGACTTCTTTCCCATTGCCAGTAGACATGTTTGCCTTTCTGTTCCCATTTTCTTTCCAGATGTGTATTATCTTTTCTTTCTCTTTCTGTCCGCCCGCTGGGCACTGACTCAGCAGCTCCTGATCTTCAGAGGCATACACTGTAGTGTTAATTAGCAAAAGAGAAGAGGAAGAACGGCCAAAAGAACATCTGGTGATGTGGCTGAGTGGCTTGCATTGTTTTGAGATAGACCATTTAATTAGACAAAAGAAAAGACAAAAGTTTGCAAAAAAACAACAACAGCGATGTTATCAGATGTGTGTCTTGTTCTGTTAGCTTTTAGCTGCTAGCCTAACACACCATCCTAAACAGAAGCCAGTTAAAAGCAATAAGGAGTCAGTCATTGACCTATAAAACAGTAATTGAAATTACTTGTGAAATCAGCGCGACTGTGAAAGTTCCTTGAACATACAGTCATAAATCAGCACAATATATATATATATATATATATATATATTCTGAAGAATTCTGAAGAACTCTTTCTGCAGCTCGAGGTTTTAACTTGTTCGGAGTGTAATAATCAACATTCTTCATCTGTGAGACTAAAGCAATATGGACCCTGAATCTAACTAGAGCTCTCGTCCATAGAAAAGAATGTTTGCCAGGGAAGCTACGTCCCTGAACAGTAAACTACCTCATGGCGGCTTGTGCTCGGTCATAGACTGGCAACAACAATGGGCCCAAGCTGCTCTTCCTTAAGAGAGATAGCAGCAATACCCAAGGCCGTAGAACTATGCCGTGGGAAAGGAGACAGTGAGAGGAGGAAATGATTAACTGTGTCAATGGTTGAATACCTAAGCAAATTATTCCCTAACAATAACAATATAAATAGTCCAGTCTTATGCAAATTAGTTGTGGACAAACACAGAGATGCACACACACTTATACTGTATACTTACTTACACAACTACTCACACACTTAATCGTAAAACCATGTGATAAAAACAACAGGTTTTGATGACCTTTTGTTCCTACAGAGTTTGAATGGATTTAGTGCTTTGAACAAAAGTGTCATATTAATACAATGTGATATCTAAAATAGAATTCACCCCTATGTTTTACATTGCATATTTTTCATTTTCTTCAGTATACCTGAAGGTCATAACCGCTGGACTCTTCCCGTCACCCAAAACAAATTGAGACACTTAACCCTGACACTGAGATTGTGAAATGCAAAACGTGTTTTGACACAAGACTGTGATTTAGAGCTTATTTTCTAAATGACTGACTACAAAAGCATTGCGGGGACGTTGGAAGTGGTCACCTTGAAGTCTGTTGTTTCTCATTAAACTGCACATACTGCAAATGTCATTGTGTTGCAGCTATCCCTCTTTAGAGTGAAGGGGCCCTTGATAAAGCCTGTTTTTTTGATAAATGCGTTGCGTTTCAGTCTGGGAAACTGCCACAGCCTTCAGCCTTTTTATATTTGTAACTCCCAAAAGTGATAAAAACAAAGCGGTATAGAAAGTGAGCAGCATGTGTCTGTTTGCTCAAATCTTACGTCTGCTGCCTCTCCAGACGAGTAGAGAATATCACAAAAGTCTGTATCAACATGAGGCACAAACACAAGCAGCCAAACAAACAAAACTGAGATTGTGCAAGTAAAGTTTGACCCATAAGCAATATCCACATAAAATATAAACTTAAAGACACAAATGAAGCACTTCTATGGGAAACAACAATACCTTTTGTACTCGAAGGAAAAAATCGAAAGAAAAACCTCGATAGCTGTTCCCGTTATTATTTTCTCGAGTTTCACACACACGGTGGAGGCTGAGGTGTGAAAAAAGGAGATCAGCAAAGCTTGTGCACACTCTTTTAATCCACAAAAGTGGCCTTCGATGCACGAGAATGTGTCCAAATCATTTTGAGCAGAAAGTCGTGTGGCCTTGAGGGAGACAACGCGATGACAGGATCAGAATGACTCATCTTGCGAGTCCCTTTGGCGCTTTCAGTGCGGCAACTTGTGACCTTGTGTTGTATTTACTTTCATTTTTTCAGTCTGGTTTTAGACATCCACGCAAACAGATAGAGAGAAACTTTTCTAACAACAGGAGCTGATTATGAAAGTGGCTGTATTCGTAACAGATAGAGAGAAACCTTCTTAACAACAGGAGCTGATTATGAAAGTGTATTCCATTTGAATTATTTGAGATATCGATGTAGCAGTAAATACTATTAAAGCCTGAGTTCTAAGCACTGGAAGAGCATCGCTCGCCCGGCTCTTGGCTCGTAGCTCTCACCTGTCAATCTGTCCAATATATCCTCCTCTGTGTAACAAGCAAGCTATCACTTCTTGGCTCAGCTCTTTTCCAACAGCACATGCTCCCCTGTGTCCACAGATAAGAGGGGAAGAAATCATCCCACTTCACTCCAAACGCGGCTAAGTCTTTGTTTAGTATTCAGACTGTGGGTTAAAAATGTGAAGCATAACAGAAGTACTTTTTAAGTACTTTGTAAACACATTTTAGAACCGCAGACCATGTAGTTATATCGCACAACCATGTCTCCTAAGGTAATGTTACCATACAGTTATTTAACGGTCAATAAATGCCTTATAAAGGACCACTTTGTTCTATGTTTACCAATGCAAACGTGTCAATATATGGAATTATCAGCTCATTGCAACTAAAATAGTTTGTATTCACCAAATAGATTGGACTGTTTTGAGAGTCTACTTGATTGTATTTTTTTTTTCTTCGAACAATTGTACATTTTTATGTTTAAGGTCATTTCGTTATGACAATTTGGAGATGGGAAAGATTTGAGTGTGCTATGCTTTCAAAAATGACGTAGATAGAAATCAGATTTTGCTGCTTAAAATTGTTTTCTTTTTTAAATGGATGGGTTAGGATTAAATAATGTATTGATTGAGAATATTCAGAAAAAATTGGTTGTCTTATTTAAGATTTTGTATTTATATTTCAGGGCTATTATAGGTTGAACAGGGATGAAGACTTATCGATTAACTATATGTAAGGAAAGTGGAAACAGCGTCAACCACCCCTCTGATCGAGGTAACAAGCATGGTGTAGCGCAGAAGAGTTGTGTAGCGCATTTTAATGTTGTTGGACATTGAAGCTCACTTTGATGCGTGTGTTCACAAAGTTAGAAACTGAATCTTTTTTGGATTATTCCTCCACTTTTATCCAGACTGAATATATCAAAACCACGATCAATAAATCAAATTCAGAGAAAGACAGAGAGAGAGGATGTAGATTTGGAGAACTGTCAATTAAAATGACACAAAACTCCATTATTCATGCCTTCGCCATCCATCTTCATATTACACACATCATATCTACTGTTCTCTCTTTTACATCATCCTGTCACAGGGACCAACTCTACCCAGCCTGCTCTGCTAAAACATGGTGTCAATTACGTCCATCCTCCTCTGTATTCAAGCCATCGCTGTGTGAATTTGCTTTTATGCTTTTAGTATTCTCTCTGTCTCCCCCCCCCCCAGCCCTGTGCCTCTCATCGTTTGATCTCCAGACACTCAAGTGAAGCCAGAAGTAACAAAATGGAAGGAAGAGTAATATTTCCATTCTTACTGGTGAATGATCGAGGGAAAGAGCTACATGTGAAGTGACTTCAAATGTGAGGGGACGCTCTCTGTTCCTTGCAGAGCTTCTCAACCTTTTGTAACTTAAGGCCCACTTCTGATGTTAAGAGACACCTCCAAGGACCAGCTTCAAAGATAAAGGAGAACAATACTGCCTTAAGATCGATCTCATGAGAAGGCGTATACAGTAAGTAGCGTGTCACTTTTAAGGACATTTTGCGCTTCATACCTATGCTTTTCAATACTTTTTCGTTTCATAACGCTCTGTACAGTAGCAGCTTTACACTTGGTTGACCTACATTGTGAATTCCAAACTTCATGGATATATCTAGGCATTAAATCTACCTGGCTTGGTTTAGGAAAGGATGATTGTTAAGGGTAAAATGAGTTAGTTTGTTACGTAAATGAAGTCACGTAAGTTGGGGGATGTAGCTCAGCTTGTAGGAAATTGGCTCAGGAACTTGGGGGTAAAAGTCCCAATCGGACCAAAAAGAATGTGAGGCCTGGTAGATGGAGAGGTGCCAGTTGGACTCCCTGTTATCAGCTGTGTTGGCGCTACCACGGGGAGGAGATTTTACCCTTCTGTCACTTGCCACAGGATCATGGCAAACTGGAGGATAAAAAACATTTTTGTGAGTTAACACAAATTCATCTGCCAGTACCGCGGCAGCAGCAAGTGATACAACTTTCTGCTCATTTAAGTAGGTGACAATTTTCTCTGGCAGTTGATTTTTTAATTCTTCCAAAAGAAGGAGCTCACGCATGTCCTCCCTGGATGTGACTTTGCTGGCTTGACACCACCGATCAAAAAGGCCCTACTCACATCAAAACTGTCATGGGGATTTGTTTGTGGTCTATGGGTAGGTGATGGACTGGATGGTAGAGCGACCCCCGCTCTATCTCCAGAGCTTTTACCCTTATGTGCATGGCTTCCACCTCCAACTCCTTGTGTCTCAGCTCTACCTCCCCTATAGCTCCTCTGTAGACATGCCAGCTTGGGAAGGCAGGCCTTGGAGTGGGGGGGGGGGGGGCAAACCTGCGAGATCATCCACTTCATGTGTGTGAGCTTTCTCCTCAAACACACCCTGCTCGACTAGTTGTATACACAAGAGTTCTTTTAACTCTTGTTTTTTAGTTGTTGTAGGCACAAACACATTATAAAAACGTGCAATCAACACTAAATCTGCTTTTGTGCAGCCATCTAGTCTCACAATGGAAGGTTCCGTAGTGAACAACTCTAATTGACTTTCCATTGTAAATTTCAAACAAAAAAAACTGTCAACCAGAGATTTAGAATATACGAGAAGAGGGGAAAAAATTAAAAATAAATAAATAGCAATGCTTACCCGACACGACGAAAAGAACGGAAGGACCGGATGAACGAGCCCCCAATTATGTTACGCCCGAGTCTAGGGGAACCTAGGCGCAGCATAAAGTTGCACTCTCCCCACTTTTCCCACTCCCAAGAACATGGACGCCGAGACAGAGAATGTCGTTTCGTACATTTAATTACCAAAATTCGGGAGGAGTAACAAAACCACAAAACAAACAATCAAACCTTTTAACACAAAAATCTTACCAAACGAATGAGAAAAATAATCGTACAGGCTTCTTACCTACTCTAACATAAAAACAGGAGAAAACGAATTATCCAAAAGAAAAGGGTTTTGCACTCCTGAGAAAAATAAGATAAGTGGCGTAAAGTAGCTTTTCTTTCTACAGTCTCACAACAAAAGAGAAGGACCGGTATATGGTATAAATAGGTACACACAGCACAACAGGACAGATATCTTAATGCAATTTGTGTTGGGAGTAGGAGAAGTCAAATCAGAGAGAGCGGCCGAGGAACTGCACGGCTGCAGCTTAATATACTCCCGTCTCCTCAGGTGGACCAATCAGCCTGTCGAGGGCAGTCAATCAGCTACCGGGCACCACCTGTTTACTCACACGCAGTCACACAGACACAGGAGGAGGAAGAAATATCTGCACACAATATACATAACGACCCAGGGTCGTAACAGGTGTCCTTAGGCAAGGCATCGAACCCCAAACTGCTCCCTGGTGCCGAAAAACCCTGGCAGCCTCTTTGCTCTGGCACCTCTCTATAAAAATGCATGTGTTTGTGCAAAGTTGTATGTGTGTATTTGTACTGTTCACTGTGTTGTATGAAATCAACAGAGTGAAAAACACCTCTTTAAGTTAACGTTAAATGGTCAATGACTGCATTTATATAGCAATTTTCTTTATGACCCCTCAAAATGCTTTCAGCTTTCACCCATTCATACAGATGCATAGGAGAAACTAACATTCACACACTGTTGGCCATGTCATCACAGGCAGGTTTAGTTGTTGCCAAATCTGACATTGAGATGTTGACTGCAGTGTCTGGTGATCAACCCATTCATCCACCCCCGTTGTGTTTACGGATATCCCGCTCTTTATTCTACGTCACCTGATTTCCAGAGAACTTACTCTGAGCGTGTCATAGTGATTCAAGGAACTGGCATGTAATAAAACAGATATACTGAATAAATACAACAGCAACCAATCAGATATGCGTTTGGCAGTGCAGGCCAGTTTACTGACAACTGATGATTCCCTCAGATTACAATACTCAGATGTAAATACGTCATACACACACATGCAGACCTTCATCCAGTGACTTTATTTCATTAGTCTCCATACAGACGTGCTGTTATTCTCACTACATTGTTATTCAAATCTGTGATTGATATTTTGTTATGCTTTTAAAATGGAAAATCGCTGTCCAGCATCATCGTTTTTTTTGTCACACTTAATACTTGACAGTTCTTGGTACACAGTCTGAATTTTCCCTGACTATACACACACACATACACACAGACTAATTTGGCTCAGCATGCATCCTGTATCTCATCCGTGTTTACAGTTAAATGGCACCTATAATGAGTTTGAATTAATATCCTTTAAGAGAGCTTGTGTTTTCCTCCCAGACTCTCGCTGTCCGCTGAGCAGGAAGGACACTTTTAATTAACATCAACTTGTTATGAACTCAACATTTCATTAGTGTACATTATATAAATCAGTTTAATGTTGTCATCAGGCATTAGAGGACAATGACCATACACCACTCAGCCTCCAGAGGGACTCCAGGTTAGCCTAAACACGCTTGCAGTCAAACTAAATTGTTTTAGAAATCTGCTTTCCCAGATGAGCTCTTTAGCCAAGGTCTAATCTGAAACCTTTATTTATATTCTGGTACATAACAGCTTTCTCAAAGACGTTCTGCAACTTCAGACTATTGTCTTGCAGATTTGAAAAGATAAATAAATCACGACTGTTTAAGGACAAAGCCACGGGGGGAAAAGCTTTCGATGTGTCTGTTTGAGGCAATTTGTCACTGGCCGACTGGCATATCCTTCTGTGCCAATAAGATAATGGCACTGAGTGGCAGGCAAGTAGCTTGGCAGCAATTTCCGTGCACAGAGTAATCTGATTATTATCCACGTCAACAATCAGGTGTCTGGTGGTGGTTTTTAAATAAGCGTTCCTAATAAAGCTTAAACAGAATCAAATCAAATCAAGTTTTATTTATAGAGCACATTTTAAAACGATTTTTGGTCGAGCCCAAAGTGCTGTACATACAATAAAAATGCTTTACAATAAAAACACTTTACAACAAATACAACAGGACAAATATAAAATAACACACAGCGAAATGTCAGGAGTCGTGCTCCGCTCTGACTAGAAGGCCAGAGAGGAGAAGTGAGTTTTTAGGGTTGATTTAAAAAAAAAAACCAGGGTCTGGGCCGACCTCACATGGAGGGGCAGAGTGTTCCAGAGCTTGGGGTCAGCTGCTGCGAAGGCTCGGTGCCCTCGGGTTTTGAGCCTGGTCTTAGGCACTACCAGCAGCAGCTGGTCAGCAGACCTTAAGGCTCTGGTTGGGGTGTAGCGCTGGAGGAGTTCGGCTATATAGGCCGGAGCCAGCCCATTTAGTGCTTTAAAAACAAATAAAAGGAGTTTAAAATCAATTCTGAACCGAATTGGAAGCCAGTGCAGTGAGGCCAGAATTGGGGTAATGTGGTCACGCTTTTTGTGGCCCGTCAGAAGACGTGCAGCTGCATTCTGCACTAGCTGCAGGCGTCTAATTGAGGCCTGGTCCATACCCACATACAGACCGTTACAGTAATCCAACCTTGTGGTTACGAAGGCGTTGATAACCCTTTCCAAGTCTTTAAAAGATAAAAACGACTTGGTCTTAGCCAATAGTCGTATTTAAAAAAAGCAGGTTTGAACTACGCTGCTGAGCTGCTTATCAAATTTAAAAGTGCTATCGAAGGTCACTCCAAGGTTCTTGACAGAGGGGAGGATGTTTTTTTTGAGGGAGCCCAGAGTATCAACTGGGGAGGCTGGAGGTTGGGGTCCAAAAAAGATGACCTCAGTCTTACTCTCGTTGAGGTTGAGGACATTTTGGCTCAGCCAGGATTTGACCTCTGTCAAGCAGTCCATCAGTAGCTGTAAAGAGTTTTCATGGGAATTGAGAGGTAGATAGATTTGCACATCATCTGCATAACAATGGAAGAGGACATTGTGTTTTGTGAGGATTGAACCCAGGGGAACAGAAAGACCTCTACAGCTGGTAGTGTACTCTAGCTAAACAACATGTCAACATTATTTAATGAATAGCGAATGCCAGTGTTATTGGCATTCTTTTTCTCAAAAAGTAACTAGAGTATAAGATTTTAGCAAGACCATTGTTTTATAATTGCCTTGCTTACGTTACTACAGCAAACAGGGGATTTGCATAACAGATTTTCCTGTCAAAATGTCTGCTGGGAAAAAGACCCCGAGGACTTATCCCCCAAAATCCGTACCGAACTCACTGATGCTCTCGTGCATGGCTAGACAGGAAAAAATGCTACAACCTAAATCCAAAACTAAAACACAAAGAAAAAATACACTCTATATTTTTAATAAACATGCATTAAAAAAATTAAAAATTTAAAAAAACGGATGTCATTGCGTTCATGTAAATAGTGTATTTTTTCCTCGTCTCGAGACCAATGAGTGCACTGCATGTATTCTAATTTAAATGACAGTAGAGTACAGTACATCAAAGCTTCATTTATCATTTCCATTCTAAAAGTCTAAAACCCAATTTTTCAGACAACCTGCATGAAAAGAAAGAATTGGTATTGAATGACATGACGTAAACATCTATCTTTAACTGCATCATCGATTGTATTTTAATTTCTATGCTTTCAACCCTCATGGTCACTTAATGCCCTTCAGTAAGCATGTTCTTTCTCTCTATCTCAAATTCAATTTCCTTCCAAATCACTCCACTTGCTCCTTTCTTTTACCAAGGTCAAAATGATAATCAGTCATCCTTTTCTGTATGTGTTTATCAATGTCTTCTCTGAAGCCAATCTGGTGCACCATGATTAATGCTGATTAGTTTTAATTAAACAATTCATATCCTCTTCCCTTCCAGGAATTTAAAAGAAAAGCTTTGTGGAGCTGAAAAATAGGCAACCTTTACCCGTAAATGACTCTGAGTGGAGGACAAAAAAATATCTTATTAGGTGGCATACAAAACCTTTTCACATCATTTGGAGAAAGGTCTGACATTAAAGCTCTCCTTTCACCAACTGAATGAGAAAATGTTATTTAAATCTAACTGCACTTGAAGTCAACATCGCGGCTGCTGCTAAAGTTCAGACTTGTTTTGATTTGTTTACTCTCACATTTTTAAATGAAGCTTTATGGTAATACACATCTGTAGTCCCTTAACTGGTCAAAATAAAGAAAGCACAATAACAAACAGTACAGAGTAAAAACATGCTACAAGACACACAACAATACAGACAGTACATAGCTAGCAGCATATCACAAATGTATGCTTGTCAGAAAAAGTAAAGGCATTAAGACAATAAGAGAGAAGGTCAGTGAGTTGATCAGTTTGGCCAGAAGTTGTTTGTGAAAGTCACATCGTAAATACTGATTGAATATCCTGCTTCAATCAAAAACACATTTCACAAGTAGCACCATTCTTCACTCAAGACAATCCCAATATTTCACGTCTCCTCACACGGATTTAAATTTGAGTGGTGGCCAGCAGAGAAAATAAAAAGAACCAGCAATAAGTCAGTGGCTGGATAACTATCTTTTTTTTGTTTCTGGACATCCAGCAACCACAAACAAATAAGT
This sequence comes from Gobionotothen gibberifrons, assembly GCA_943591055.1. Taxonomy (NCBI): domain Eukaryota; kingdom Metazoa; phylum Chordata; class Actinopteri; order Perciformes; family Nototheniidae; genus Gobionotothen; species Gobionotothen gibberifrons. Next base: position 3,101,277 of record CALSBZ010003850.1, read on the forward strand.
CTACAAGTATACACAATTATATGTTTTTTGACATAGTATCTTCATTGTGGCAATTAAATAAATACACTACCTGGATGAATGAAATATGAATGTGGAATTGTTATCATACGTTCTGTTAGCAGAGATTAGACCAAGAAACAGGTGGCTGTGTTAGTTTAAGATACCAGTGAAACAATAAATACGATCCAGGGGGTCCAGTTTGAGAAACAGATCAGTGCTGAAGTTGGTCCTTAGCCTAAAGTTGCATTAGGGTATAGAAGATCAAGGAATTTCTCTTTCGCACTATGTAAGCTAATTTAAACCAGTATGACATGGTTCTCTTTTAGTTAATGCAAAACCTAATTTGCAGTCCTCTAGATAGATTGCAATGGGCATCTGTTTTGTCCTTCATTTCACAAACATGGATTTGTCACCAATTATGCTGAAATAACCCAGACACAAAATGACCCCTGCATGAATTACATTTCTAGCTGTACTTCCAACCGTACAGCTCTGTTGTTCACTCAGTGTGTATGAATCATTCGGAATATACAGACAACAACAAGTGTCTGGCCGGAAAAGCAACAGAACCGCTTTATAACAGCCTGAAGCAAACACTAGAGCGCAAAGGTTCAGTTCAACATCAAACCTGCATTGAATATTCATGAACCACAGCGCTTACAGTGTTGTTCATGGACTTGTGTTGACATGTGTAAAAAGGACAAAAAGAAAGGACAAAACAGAGTGCACTCAGGATTAACCAGTACATTTCAGGGTTGAGACTTTGCTGAGTTTCATGCTTACCATATTAGGATTTCTCAAACAACTCCTTGTTGGAATTATGAAAAAAACTAAAACAAATGTAGGCTTTTCCCTGCGGTTTCCTGGCTATGGCTTTGTGTTTGAGTTAAATCAACTTCATCTACTTAAGTGATGATTCCAGCCCCCTCTGATGGTCATTACATGTAAACAAATAAGTGAAATACATTGCTGCTTTGAAAAAATATGCAGCTGATTAGAGAGGGGTTCTCACCTGCGATCATTAAGAGTGAAATTACACATGTAAAGTCACAACTTCAGACGTGTGCAGGAGGGTGTAATTACATACGGGGTGTGTAATTGGATGCATTTTTGGTCTCAAAAGGTAATTAAAGTAAGAGTAGTCATACTCACAACAAAGGCAAGGCAAGGCAAGTTTATTTATATAGCACATTTCAACACAATCCAATTCAAGGTGCTTTACAAAAATGAAAGACATTCAGACAAAGGCATTTAAAAACAGTCATTAAAAAGAAAAGATAATAAAAGAAATTGTCAAAGCATTTAAAGAAATTGTCAAAGCATTTAATATATTCATTGCTATCGGGATGTTAAGAGCATTCCATGGAATATAACAAAAAGTGTTTCTGAAGTGAATTACCTACTCCACCTTTAATAACATATATGATGAATGTGTTTTCACAATAATTTCAGAAAAGTTAAGTAGAGCTCCAACTCGTCTTTCTTCCAGGAATTATTTATTTTTCAATAAGGTCAAACTGGGAATAAACTCAGTTATTTATTTATATATGTTTTTTGTAACTAATTGAACTCACAAAGTGCTTTTATCTCTGACATTGCAAGAACCCCTTTCAGAAAATGAGTGCCTGAATCAATGCTGCAGCAAAAGTGCAGGAACACAAACTGAGTCAAAAGAGAAATTGTCCAAAAACACATTTTGTACATGTTGGTCTCTTTTGCAGACCTGAGGGCAATAGTGAAAAGAAAGGGTTTGCTTGAGTGCTGCTCTGTTCTTTACCACCACCATTTTTTCATCACTACATTTATTAGAAAGCTAGAGTTAGGTTTTCCCATTTAAAAAAACATGATTAAATCCTTGATTTCTGTTGGTGTGTTTTTATTCATCGTTTATTAAATGTGTTGCTCTGTCTATGAACATTTTTTTGTAGAATATTTTTAGTTTAGTCTTTGCATTACCTTTTGTTTATGAGAACGGCTTTTTAAATAAAGTTAGATTTATTGATTACATCTTCATAATGTTGCTCTCTTACTTAGGGTGAGTCAGCACAAAGTAAATGCTAATGCTAATAGCCGCTAGCTCTTCATTCCCAGCCGTTCCTGCCTTAATATCCCTTTGTTTTGTCCCGATAATACTGTTTGCTGCTCTGTGAACTCGAAACCCTCCGCATAATGAGACATGCCAACATGGGTCATCTGCTCCACCCACATCCCTTTTGAATTTATGTAACCATGGAAACAGCACTTTGCCATCTCCCAAGCTTGTCTTTTTACTAATAGCAGGTCAACTTTTGGCCACCTTCCTGTTGTTTACAAGCATCTCATGGGGTTTCTAGTGTTTTTGTTGTTTGTGTCAGACACATTTTCAGACAGGATTTTCCTCCAAAGCTTAAAGAGCGGCCAACACCTCGTTTCATTCTGCCGATCTGTCCTGTGGCTGATTGGAGTCTATTGCGACTGACACAGAGGAGAGATAGGAAGCTTGGTTAAATCACCAGGAGCCAAGCCAGTTTCGATTTAAAACTTCGGTCATTACTTTGTCACTTTCACTTTCTTCAGCATGTTCCTTCTCCTCCTGGTGATAAACTGTGTGACCATGACATCCAGCACAGCATAAAGAGAGATCGGATGGTTGATATTTGGAGGCTCCCCCCCCCCCCTGCTTCCTTGATGCTCCAGCATTTCAAGTCTTGACTGTGTGTTTTTTTTGTTGCTAGAAATATAAATTGTATATTATTAAAAGCACTTGACTTTCTTAATAGATGTTGCTTTTGGCCAAAATAGTAATATAATATGACTGTTGCGAGTTATGTGTAACCTTCATATTTATTCAGAGCATATTATGAGAAAATAGTTTTTCCCATTAGTGTCTCGTGGGTCAACTCACAAATCACCCTCATTAGTTTTTAAGAGGAAACACAGGATAAATGACCATGTGTCGATTTAAAAGGACACACTGATTCATAGTTGCATTCAAGGTTAAAGTGGACCTATCATGCTTTGGGTTTTTTTTTCTTTCCTGTAATGTGTTTATAAAGGTTTTTGAGCATCATCTACAAAGGCTTAAATCCCTGAGCTAACCAATCAGAGCAGACTGGGCTCTGGTTCCAGACAGAGGGTGAAAACAGGTGCTGAAGCACAGGCAGGATGAGAGAAATAAAGACCTTTTTGAACATTAAATCATGTAAACATGTGACAGTAGAGACACAAAATGTAAATATGAACCTGAAAATGAGCCCCTTTAATGATTCAGGCTGCATCTGTGTTTATACTTGTAGCATTTGTTCTGCCAGCTGCTCAACTGAACGTTCACTAATTGTTTTTCTATTCAATGTCCAATATTTTTTAAACGTTAACGGTGATGGATGATGGTGGAACATTTGCACTGCTGAGACCCAACACTGTGTGGTTCTTGTTGCTGTGTTTGGTAAAGACATTTCCGTCTCGCAGAATTTTCCCTCAAAAATGTATTTTGGGAGGTTATTTTGTACAAAACAAGAAGTGAAAGTGGAAGAAATGTTACCGGAGATTTAATAGTGTTACTGGCACAAACAACCCTGTTGTCTCTAGATGGACACACAAACACACACACACACACACACACACACACACACACACACACACACACACACACACACACACACACACACACACACACACACACACACAAAAACACAAAAACAATGTGTTCTAGGAAGTAGCTTCAGGGAGGTTCTCCTAATCACCATCGAAGCCAAGCCGCTGAGATGAGTGTAATAAACCCCTAAGGATGCTGACTCATTTTATTGATGAGTGTGCACACCCTCAGACACATAAATACACACATAATTATAAGCACTCCTGTCTGCTACTGCAGATTTTTAATCAAAAACATTGTGCCTGCTCATCCAAACCGGTGCAGCGTCTGAAGGAGGTTTTCATTGCCTTCCCTGAAGAATTCTTTGTAAATGCACATGACATTTCCAGAAACACAAATCCATCCATCCTGAAACTAATGGCCACAATAACATCATGGAAATAACCCTCAAAATATACTCTCCATGTTTAATAAGACTTTAATATTCCTTAATTGAAGAAGTTAATAGATCAATAACAATACGTTATTACTACTAACAGGACCACACATGTATATATAAAAGGTAAGGTTTATCATTTTACAAAATATGCTTGTTCATCTTCTTTAGATGAGAAAACCAATCTCAAGAGTCGTAGGTATTTCTTGCCATCTCTTGTCATCACGGCAAGGTTGCCAGCCAACCAGCAGAGATGCTGCTGCACAGATGTTCGAGGCAGATGGGTTGACTGTGGCTTTCAATACAAAGTTAGAAAACCATGCACATTGTAATTCCCTGTAAACCACATTACATTACTGCTTCTGCGCATTGTATTCTGTGCCTCTACTGTGACATGTCTCCATGCTTTAATGTACAAAAAGCTTTGTATTTTCCTCATACTGCTCATGCTGCAGAACCTCTTTTCACCCTCTATCTGAAACCAGAGCCTAGTCTGCTCTGATTGGAAAGGGAAACCCCTAAAAGCATTACAATGCACAACATGTTAATTCATAATCTGTAGAAATGCTGGGTAACACAGTCCCCTCGAAGCAAAAACACACATCCTCACTCTTAAATGTGTGTTTCATCTTAAACTGCTGCAGTTTTCTGTCACAGCCCATGCTGAAAAGAATCCACCTGCTGCTGTTGTTAGAAGAAAAGAATTCCAACCCTGAGTATTTCTTGAAAGTTGCAGACGGTGAAGTGTGTGAACGACAAACCCAGCAGCTCAGTGTGAGGAGTGCGATGTGAGATCATGGTTTTGACTGATTGGGCCTTCGGGAGGTGCTGTCAGTGATGAGGGACCGCAGCTCTCCTCTGGGCATGATTGATTCCTTTTCTTGAAGGAGACGTTTCCCACTTTAAGTAGTTAATTAGTTTGTTAGGGTTTAAAGAGGTTGTTACGGTGAACACAAAGGCAGTGGTGATGCCAGCTATTGACTCGTTCCTCCTCGGCTCAGAGTCCCAGCGGATCATCAGTCTGTCGTCTCTGCCATGGGAGACTTCTCCCGGGCTGAATGTCCCCCTCCTCTCTCTGCACCGAGTGGGCAGACAGGACTGAGAGGACCATCATCCCTCTGGTTTTAATTAGGCTTTTTAATTACAGAGTGGAGATGCTATTCATGTAGACTTGCACTGAGGCAACCGCTGAGCAGATGCGATAGAAAAGTAATCGTGTCAAAGGGTTCAAGATCTGCAAAGCTAGATTATTTTCCATACGTTCAAGGACAAGATTTCAATTTTCTCTAGGGATTTTTGAAAAGATAATAATTCACAGCAGTCTGAAAATAAGTTATGATTCTTTATGCGTTACAGAAAGGTAAAGAGGTTGATCTTTTACATAGCATGCTTCCTGTTTCAGAGTGAAAATCCAAGTAAAGAAAAGTCCTTGAGCGTCATCACATAAGTAAGGAACCCATTGTCAAGGACCGTTGTATGGTGTTGAGTCATTGTACAAATTATTATAATCAACTTTCCTGTAGCTTAAATGGGCTTAGTCATTTTATCTCTACAGTTCAGAAAGTGGGGCAATTATGCATTTTACTTCTCATGGATGACTATCTGACTTCACAGTTTTCCCCATTGTGCTCTCTGAATAACAGAAATCCATTATTGTCTTTTTCTCAGTTTGACGTATGCTCAGTCTTTAACATTTGATGATTCATCCGACGATATGTCATGTGAAATGTTAGAGTTGACGTGGTTATACAGCACCTGTTTTCCAAGGTAAACCATGAGTATTCCTACAAAGCAGAAGGTATAAAGGCTTAATTCACACCTGTGTGCGTCTCATTTGCGGTGCAGGAATAACAAGTTTAGAACCATGCTGTAGTAGGTTTGTAGTTTTTAAGATGATTGGTACAAATGGGAATTACGGCGCACTCTTTTCAACGTTCTTTGATCAAAGGTATTCAAGGTATACTCAGTGGTAAAATTGTCAGAAGTAATTGTGTGAAAAGTGGAGAAGAAAAAGAACTAGAGAGAATAGGTCAACTCTCGCATACTTTCACATCTCGGCGCATCTGACAAATTGCTCTAAAATGGGGGCACTCGTCTGAAAAGTTACGATACAGCTCAACAAAATTACTTTGTCAATTACGAGAGAAACATTTTTACAGTTTATTTTTGACGTGTTGTGTTTTGGAACTCGCCCTAAGAAGGAAGTTGGAGAGGCTGGTAAGTCAAAAAAATCACCTGGCTTTTTTTAAGTATGATTAAATTTCACACAGGTCGATGTTGAATTCATGTAATTATATTCAAACTGTGATGATTTACTCTCAATAACGTAAGTAGTTTGGTTGCTGTTTGGTTTCAAAATACAAACAGATACGAATACGAAACTTAAACCGTAAGCCGGCATGAGACACATCTTCCCTTTTTATCATAATTGGGAAAGCCATTTAGTTTGTTATTAAGGGGACGGGTTTCAGATTGTCAATGTTAAATACGTTTTTTTTCTACAATTTTATCCCACGTTACGTTTGTTATGGACGTGTCTTAAATGCGTTTATTTTCTACATATCTTTGCCATTAATTTAACCCTAACCCTAACCATAACCCAATAAGCTGCTGTGTCGTTTATTGCACCGCAAACATTAAAACTGTCATTGGAACGGCGATCAAGCCTGAAGCCACAGAGCTCTTTGTTTCAATGTTTGAGGTGCAATATCAGCGTATCATATGCACGCAAAAACGGATATGTCAAGTTCTTAGTTTGAAGCACATTGATGTCTTCTTGATGCTGTTATTTTTTCTTGGATCTGACAGTTGACAGGTAATTGTGCGCCATGATTTTACATTGCTTGTCACGTTTTTCACCTTAAATGTCAGCCAGTCAAAAGGAATCGTGTGTACTGTATGTGTGATTTTCTAATCTGCAATATGTTATGGTTCGACCATATGACAGGATTCATCTATCAACTCTTACCACCTGTTGTTTTTTTATTTTCACCAACTGGTACAGTATTTTGACTCGCTGCCTGGTTTTCACATTTCAAATCATTTTTGACACATCCTACTGTGTGTTGCCTGTGCGGATAGGAATTTATTGTTAGTTTTAGAAAAGGAGGCCTTATATACATGACTCCACTGGGGTATGCATTGGATAGAAGAGTTGAGGAAGAAGAGGGTTGAAGAAAAGGGCAAGCCAGAAAAAACAAACGATAAGAGAGAATATGGAAGAGTGCGCAGAGAAGGCAAAGGCAGGAGTTGAATGCAGATGAGTTAGAGGTGGAAACTTCGAAAAAACTTTAAACACTAAAGTTGTGTTTATGCATTTATTCTCTAGACCACTGTAGTTAGTTCAGAGAGTTTCTTGGCACTCCAGTGTTGAATATATTATTTACACAAAAGTGACGTGGAAATGTTTATGGACACAAAGAATGGCATTTTCGCAAAAGTAAAAGAAATCCTGTGGCAAGCCGTTAAATAATTTAAATGAACAATGTTTAGATATTGCACTGCATAGTTGAGAACTCGATTCTGATTGGTCGACTTGGACATTCCAGAGTTTGTTAATTATCGCTAACACACTGCTGCGAAGGAGAACAGACCATTGCCAAGGGATGTGTAATCATATCAATCTGCAGAAAGAAGTCTGTTCAATTTCAAATCAGCTGTGGACGACAAACATACATTTTCTCTATCAGAAAACATAATGGAATTGAATATTCAATTTAAAAAATAGCACAAAGCTCTGGATTTAGAGGCAGGAGAAGGAGAGAGGTTAAAAGAGGAAGTGGGATGTCTGAGAAACCAGCAGCAGGAGACAGACAGGAAGTCAAACTAATGGGGACAGGGTCTGGGATCACCCTGTCTGTGTTCTTTTTCATTAATGACCGCCTCGCTGCACATTATCCCTTACATAAAATATGTATTTGTCTTACAGCTCAGTGTGGCTATTCGTTCATGTTTCAATACTCCCAAAAAGAGAAACAAATAAGCCAAAAATGAATGTTTTTTGGTTGATTATAGATCATCGATGAGCATTACAATTGGTCTTCTGTGGCTGCTTCAAAATCAAATTAAACTTGTTATTTTGATGTAAAGCAGCAGCAGTGGGATGTTCAGTGTGAAATAGCAGTAACTGATCTTTCACAGAGTTACAGTGAAGGTGTAACATTGAGAAGAGTAATGCTGGGTCACAGGCATGCCTGATTTCATGTGATTTTAATCCAGTAAAAACATGGACACAACCCACAACCTGGTTACAAAAAAAAAAGTATTCAATCTCTCAATGTGTCAATCATGGGGAACTCATCATTACTGCTGTTGCTACAATCTTCTTTATGCTAATTTGAAATATGATATAAAGGAGTTCACTACTGTTTTGCTTCTTCATGTTTTTCTTTTGTAGCATAAGTAGACCATTCAAGTGCTGCATTCAGTTGGGCAACCATACAGTATGTCGCAGAAAATGATCCTTTAAAGCAGGGGTACTCAAACTTTTTTGTTAAAGGTCCACTTGTGAACTTTATACAAGGTCACTGGTCCGGATCAATGCCTGGTCCGAGCACTTGCCTGCCTTGCCTGTCGACAAACGGCGCCCCTGTATACACACACACATTCAATACATACATACAGTATGGTGGCTTGAACTAGTGGGAGAAATGGCACTGTTTTTTCTGTAGCCAATGCCTTGAACCTCGGCAAAAAGGCATTAGAAGCATTAGAAAGTCAAGGTAAACTTGCGGTTAACTTGTGGTCTGCAATGTTACTTGTTACGCTCGTGCACACAAGTAAATATATATGCACGTTCATTCTCACAACGCGTCAGACACAAGCAAATATACATTCATTTACATTAGAATCAGAACGTTTTTATTTATTTATTTTTTATCATTTGTATTTGTTATATGGGACACAGGGTTCGGTCCGGATTGATTTGCAGTTCGGTCCGGATCCGGACCTTGGTCCAGAGTTTGAGAAGCCCTGCTTTAAAGTAATGGTATCTTTAAAAAAAATAAAACAAAAAGAATGTGGACCATGGACATGACCAAGACTCAAAGGGTGGTGGTTTATGTAGAGCTCAGCTACATCGTTTTCTTCTGCAGGATCAAACACAGCACCTCTGGCTTTTTTTTCCTTAATTTGACCTTTTGTTCATATCAACCCGCTGAAATTCATTAATGTCAAAGGTGAGGACCTGGGGAGAGGAAGGGAAAAATAAGGAGTGGAGGAATTGAAGAGCAGAGTATGAGAGGATGTACAACGTGTTATGCAGAAAGAGGACATGCGGATGATTGGGAGAGAGACATTCACTCGTTAATTTTCTACCCTAGAGCTTCTGAGATCGACATAAGAGTAGCCATGGAAACCAAACAGTGCATGAGACATGGGTTGCAACATTATTGTGGGGGGTGGGAAGCGAATAAATGAGGCTCAAATTATTATTAAAGGGGCCATAAAAAGAGTCTGAGGGAAATGATTGTAGTCACAATCATCAGCACAGGATTTATTTACCAAATGTTCAGCTCATATGATTCTGTTATTAAATATCCCCAACCCTGGCTCCAAATAGGTCGGTTTCCATTTGTATTATATGACAGAAGATGTGCCTTTCAACACATACATTTTGAAAAACCCGACACAGGTTCAATCACTTGACATTTAATGTGCTTGTGATGTGAGTCTTACATCAATAACATGTAGCACACGCTCACAAAATAGCAGTGTGCAATATTGATTTTCAGCTTTGACCGTGGTTCAAGAGTTAGAGTGGGTTGATCCCCTCACATGTCAAACACGCTGCGTCTTCAGAGGGTTATTTCATATATAACATAGTTGTATTCATATGATTTCTATTTAAATTACATTTCTAGACACTCGATTCTAAATATACTTCAGGGATAACACACATCAGTTTTTTCTTCTCACCAAAAAAGGATTGCGACATTAAATCTATAGTTGCACTTTAGCAGGTAAGCATAGTGAGTGATATAACTGCTCCTCTACCATTATTATGATGCTCTTGTTGTAAGATGTGACACACACTTACAAGACTGAGTTGACATTTAATATGTGAAGGAAACCAAGTTTTAAAACACAATGCATTCACAACAACAAATTACGCTGCGTCTCAATATGTTCAATAAATCTTTCTTTTCTGTTTGAGAAACTGTAAATGATATCTCCAAAGTTCTGTAAATATTCAGGAAATTAGATGGTTGAACAAAAATAGACACAGACATTTATAGGGGCCTCATTTTCATATTCTCCTTCTGTGTTTATGATTTCTTCCTGGGTCGGTTTCCGCTGAATGATATGTTAAGTATGATTCATTCAGACAGGAGAGCTGCAGAGAGCATGATGCATGGCTTCATATTCCCGCATGACAAAAACTGAAGTGTTTGCAGTCTCAGTATGAGACATTAATAAATAAAACAAATCAATATGACCACGT
>CALSBZ010003850.1:3129005-3146409 GCA_943591055.1 Gobionotothen gibberifrons
CACACACACACACACACACACACACACACACACACACACACACCGATCACACATTGTTTATTTTATGTTTTTCCTCTAATAAGTCATATTGAGAACCAAAAGTGAAACATGGGAACCAAATTTGAAACTGTAATATCTTTTTATGTTATTATTAACTTGAAGGGTATTTAACGGTGTTTATTTTCTGTGTGCATTGTGAAGCCCCGCAGTGTGAGTGGAGTGGAGATGAGAAAAAGGCAGGCGGCGCACATCGAGGCCCCCCCCCCCGGCCCCCGGACAGCCCCGACCCAACGCCTGCTGCCTCTGCTGGTGCGGCTGCTGCAAGTGTCTCTGGTAGGAATATACTGCTATGCTATGCAGTTATATGCTCTACTCTACTTTATTCTACCTTTCTTCTACTTTAATTCTGTGTTTTCTTATAATTTGGTATTTCAGGTAGACTGTGGCCCAGGAAAATAATACTGTTAATAAAATCTATATGTGTAAAGATGTTAATTTCGCCAGTAAATAACTTCAGTATAGCCACTTCAAGGGCTTGCAGACTGAAGCAACTATGTATCATATCTTCTGCTGAATTTAAGCAGGTTTCCTCAGTAGCCAATAACTTTTTACAATTGAAAACCAATATGCAATGTTGCTTGTAATTCATAATATGAATATGAGTTTGGACTTTTGACCTAATAAATGAATTACATTTTGAATTGTTAGAAGTAGCATAAGTATACATTCAACGACCTAGCCAAAGCAGTTTCTGAATTAAACTAATTTAATTTAAAAAAATCATATAAATAGAGAGATTGCTAGTTTATATTCCCAAGTGTTATTTGACATATATTCGGGATGGTTGGAAACGGTATTTCGATCTCTCTGTCTGTAAACACAAACTGAGTAAGATTGACATTAAAGTTGACTTTGACATCCTTTCACACATTCATGGGTGCAATTTCTTTATTTTTCCAACACTTATCATTTTATAACTTCATCGTTTTTTATAGTTGATAGTTGTATTTGGAAGAAAGAAAATCCCCCTCTGCCTGAAAGATGAAACAGTTGCTGCTTCAAATCTTATCTGCGATGTTACGCTGATGTTAAGTTCCTAGAAAAGCATTTGAAAAAACACACACAAGGGCTTCCTCCATCTGTAGACCCTCTGTTCGTATAAGGAACACGTCCCAAAATGTTGCGTGAGATTTTTCCAAGGAGTGTCCTCACCACTGATATCCAGTTTGCATAACTTCAAAGGGAAGGGGCTTTATTAGTGGGTCATGGGCTCAGTGTTACCTCATTCAGCAGAAAACTGTGTCATTAATTTTTATGAAATTCCCCGAAATGATGACTAATCTTCTGTGACTGTAAACAGAATTGATTTGGCTTTTGAAGCAAAACAAGCAATATAAATATGTCTACTAAGACTTTGGTAAACATTTTACAAACCCAACAATTGGTTCGTTAATCGAGAAAATAATGGGCAGTGTGACGGGGTTCTCTTTGTCCGTTCGTAAACATAGGCGTAGTCGGTTGATTTAAGCTCAAAAAGTTGTATTTATAACGACAAAAAAATATATACTGTTTGACCAGAATATCGAAACAAAATCAAAAGTTATCAAATTAGGTTTTCTATCACTTAAATATGGAGTAAACAAATCCACTATCTGTTTCTAGATAAATGATAATGGACATTGTTCCAGATTTACATTTTTAAACCTCATACTTCCAGATTGCCAACCTCTGAGCAAGGCACTGAGTCCAGTAGCTGCAGTGTATCTCCGCCGCTGCACTCTTGCCAGGAGAGAGCAGTGAATGAAACCTTGTGTTCAGGCAGTGAATGGTGAATGTGCTGCTTCTTTCACACCACTCCATCTGAAGTGGTGGCAGCTTGTGGGCCTGCAGTGAGGGCGCTGTGTGTTTCTCAATCAAACGCTGGTGTCACATATCCAGAATGAGCCTGGAAATGTTACTTCAGTACAGAATATGTTTATTTATTTTAGCATTATGGCTGTTAATTACTGAATGCTCTCTTTTTACTACCACAGTGGATTTATTGGTGTGAGTCATCTGCCTTTTTGGTTAACTTTTAGGGAACGAGGGACTAGGAAAGTGTTAATGGGTCACGACATAGTGTTACATTTCGTTTTTTATTTATTCTTTTTTCTCTCTACTTTCTAACCACTCCTCATCTGCCCTCACACAAGGCCCTTATCTAGCTGGGGTTCCTTCTATTTCCATCACCACATCACATGCAAAACAGCTGTGAAGAACAGCCTGTATATTTAGCTGTATTGTGAGAGCGCCCCGGGCTGTGGCTAGCTTAGCGCATTACAGCGGCACAATGGGGACTTTGACAAGAGACAGCAAGGAAAGGAAAGATCCTCCGTGGTGGGACAGAAATAGACATCTCAGTGTGTGTTGCTTTGTGGACTCAGCATGTGTGACCGAGCTACGACAGACAGATAGGCTATCCTGTGTGTTTCAAGTGTTTACATAAAGGTTTGCACTGTAGCTTTATTGTTTTATGGATTTCAACAAGTTTTGTACAACTGAAGTGATGCAAATATTAATAATGTTTGTATCTACTCACCACATTTTGATCAGTAATTCCTTATTTAAGCATTTATTTGTCAGGAAAGTGTAAATAATTACTATTACAATTTCCAATAGACCAACCTGATGTCCTCAAATTAATTGTTTTGTCCGACACGAGTGTTGATATTTGTTTCTTTGTTTGAAAAGTACTTGAAAAATGTATTGATTATAAAAATTGGTTCTGACTTATTTTTCAGCGATCAAATGTTTGATTAAGTGATCACTTAAATACAAATTAAGTTTAGGGTTCTGAAGTTTTCTGATCTGAGAGATTAGTGCATTAGGGGCTGATTATTGCTGGACCTTAGCCCCCCCATTTCAGTCTGCATACTGTAGGGTGGTTGACATCTTCATAGGGTGCTCCAGCGTTTTAGCATTGACCTTTCATAAAGTTTAAAGAGCACATTTTGAAAAAGAGACAGAATTCTTAAAATTAAAGATGAAGATGGATATATCCAGATTTTACTCTTAAGTAATTCCCCTCAAGCATGCATTCCTCCATTTCCCTTAGTGCAACTTCGTAGAGTCTTTTATGATTCCCCTCTTAAACTTGATGTTTCCATTTTGAAATGCAGGCTTACATGTTTAAGTATTTCTCAACCAAAAATGTGAACATTTAAATGAGGGGTAGGTAAGTCTGAGAAACCGGCTCGAGATACACTTTTTGTTATATTCCATGGAATGCTCTTAATATCCTGAAAGCAATGCATATTCTAAGTGCTTTGAAAAAAAATCCATCTGTGGAAGCCGTAATACTGTAAAAACTACGACCAATTGGTTGGCCAACCTGTCTGTCAGCCTTCCATCTCGTGCACGCACACTCGTGCAGTCATTGCGCGTGCCGTCATTGGGCGTGTTTCTCGTCTCCGGGCAGCTGTTGCTCAATCGCCAGCAACAGCCGTGGACACTTTCACCATGGCAGAGTTTGCTTCAACATCGTCTACCGGTCGCAAAAGAAAAACTGTAATGGAGCAAATTATGAAGAAAAAGAAAGTGGAAACTAGGAGAAGTCAAACCAGAGTCAATATCGGAGTTGCTTTTCAACGATGGCGACTACTTATGGAGCACACAGAGCTGATATGTAACGTTACCGCAGCCTGCTCTCGCCAGCCAGACGTAACATTTTTAATAAATTTTCACAAAACAAACATGCTAGCTTCAAAAATATAAGCTCTGACAATAACTTTGTTATACATTTGTTTTACATTCATTATCATGATCTTAGGTGTTGTTTTCTTACATCTGATTGAGCCATGATGTTTTTCCGCGTTGCTCAAGTCTTCACTGAGGTCATGTGCGCGTTCATGTGTGTTGGAGGAGGTGCTCTGTAGGAAGTCTGAAGGAAGGGGCGGATTATTTTCGGTTGTGTACTTTGGAATTTTTGTGCACTCGAGCCGGTTTCTCAAACTTACCTACCCCTCCTTTAATAAAAATAAAAATAAATATGTTTTTGCAAAAGAAAGGTCAATACCAACATAATACCATCAACTGTCATTTGGGTAAAATAAGCCATAGAATTTTGGTAAAATTGAAAATAATACCCAAATAACACTTAAAACGTCTTTAAAAATAATTGTTCTATTTTAGAGAGATGTACTTGTTTTTATGTGTTACAAAAATTCCATCCATCTCTGGATCCTGATCCTTGTTGGGATTATATGAGGTCATCTTTTATCTGCTGATCCTATATTTCAATGAATCAAACTTTTATTTTCCCCAGTGGAATTTGCTGTGCACAAAGAGCACAACAGTGTATCAAAAGATCATCAACCACCATTCGTGACATCACATGATAAAGCATAACACGAAAGCATCCTAAAAAAAGAATTGAACAAATTAATTTGGAAATGATTAAATAAAGGACATCAGTTTAAGAACCTGCCAAATTCACACCATGTGATCAGAGCTTGTTAAGTAGGTGAATGCTGAGCACGACAAATAATGCGATGCCCCTTGAGTCTTTACCTTCGTCCTGAAAATAAACACACAATTTCATCATGTCCTTTTGTACTGTTTCACAAATGTAGCTTAGTGGTTGGAAGGTTTGGACAAATAACGTTTATTAACCCAGAGCAGCCGTGCTTGCTGACAGTCACTGGTGCATGCTGTCAGTGTAAATAAAGTTAATTGAAACTTGTGGCGGACATTTATTTGCTCGTTCTGCCCTGTGGTTCACCTGCTACTGATGTTCTGAATTCAATTGTAAAACTATTCATGCATTTGGGTATTTTGAGAGTCGATGTGGACTATAATCAAGATGAATGAGCTTTGATACTGAACTGTCGAGCGGTTCTGGATATCCCCAGTGAGACAGAAATTAAGTTGTTTGGAAATGGTGTTTCGTTATTTTTCCTTGGGTTATTGAATGCTGATTATTTACATGGTGATTATTAAATATCACTTTGGATCCGTGGAGGTGTGGTTTCCTTGTTTAGCGATACACATCGAAACACAGCCAAACTCATCCTGAGCACACACAAAGTCACAGCCGAAGTAAAAACAATAAGTGTGGCTTGAGATTGAGTAAGAAAAAGGTTGATAAACGCTGTGAGAATGGGTCTGCAGAGAGAATTTCGCCGCAATCCCAACTGTCTGTTATCAGCCTGCAGCCAGGGAGGAGAAATCAGCAGAGCTGCCTGCACTGAGTGTGTGTGTGAGGAAGTCCGTGGATTGGTCCATTTGGACCAATCAGCGGGGGCTTAACGTAACGGCTCCGCGGACGTAACGTAACGGCTCCACGGATTGGTCCATTTAGTTCCGGGTAACACATGACCGTATTGCGTCATAGCTCTGGGCGTGGCTACTGGCCATTCCTACGACACAGTACCCAGGAAGTAAACAATGGACAATGACGTTTCACCAACGAGGCGTTTTGGGGAGGTATTTTCTGTGTTAGAGTTTTACTCGCTACAGGGTGTACTTTGAGGGTTTTGACTCTGCACACCGTTTACATGCAGAAAAACCTTCATAACACACAAGGGGACGGGTAATAACCGGAAAAGCATCACATGGGCCCTAACTTTAATGGGAGAAATCCTGATCTAAGTGAGACTGTCTGCAAATTTAAATCGAATGATAATACCTCATCCATTTTCAATCGTGCCCAGACTTTTGTTTTGCGGAGCTAATCATTTCTTGTGATTCTTGTTTCCAGGACCGAGGACAGGATTGAGAGGAGTGAGCGACAGACCTGCACCACGATGGATAGTATCGAGGCAGAAGAACAGTAAGTCCGGCAAACCCTCAAATCTTTTGTGTGGTGTGATTGTTTCGTAATCTTTCACAAATGCATGTCCTCATTTTTCCGTCTGTAGACAACCCACTCTAGACGAGGCGCTGTCGTGGGCTCGGAGCTTTGAGCTGATGCTGCGCTCGCTGGGGGGCCGGGAGGTCTTCAGGGAGTTCCTGCGCTCGGAGTACAGCGAGGACAATCTGCTGTTCTGGTTGGCCTGTGAAGAGCTGAGGAAGGAGACGGATCCCTCAGTGGTGGAGGAGAAGTCCAGGATCATATATGAAGACTACGTGTCCATATTATCACCCAAAGAGGTACCGGATGTATTTGTGTTGGATCAGCAAATGTAAGCTGTAATCATACGTTAGAAAAATGGCTCCAGTGATGGTAAAGCTGGTTTGTTTTTCAGTCAGTCCACCCCTCAAATCCATTTTTTTTCATGTAAACCATTGTTGATCAGAGTGTCTTAGCATTGTCATTTTGAGCCTGTATCATCTGTCTTCCTCAGGTGAGTCTGGACTCGCGGGTCAGAGAAGGAATCAACCTGACCCTTGCGGAGCCCAGCAACCTGATGTACGAGGAGGCCCAGTTCCAGATCTACACCCTGATGCACCGCGACTCCTTCCCCCGTTTCCTCAACTCCTCCGTTTACAGAGACCTCCTGGACAACAAGAGGCACACCTGCCTGGAGACCTAGACCCCCCCGACCCACCCTCATCGCCATCGTACGCCAACGAGACTACTACTTAAATTTCAAATACTACTATGGTGCCAGAAGTTGGGTTTGGAAAAATCTCTCCCTCTTTTTTGATTGAAAAGACTGAACGACATCCAAGATAGCTGGTTGTTTTTTTATTTATATTTTTTAAGCAATTTATATCCAGTTCTCCACTGGAGCGAGGTCGGGCTTTGCTGGTTGGTTTTTGGTCAATTTAAGACCATGAATGCTGGCCAGTGATTGTTTTGCTAGCGATTTGTGCTGTTTGTTACTGGCCAACCCACTTGTCAGCTGTTGGTTGAAATGGCCAACCTGACGGCCAGCTGCTGGTTAACTGTGGACAAGGACTCCTCAGGCGGTGGGGACAGAAAGAGAGAGAGAGAGACGAAAAGGACACGCCAACTGTTCCTGTACTGTAATATCTAGACCTCATGCTTTCTATCCTCACTTTAATACTCTCTCTCTCAAACTCATTCTGTCATATTGTTTTGTTTTTCTATTTCTGTCACATTCCTCCGATGTGTAAAAAGTTTTATTTCTTCACTGTCCAAACATGACACTTAGTAGTTGGTGGGAGTCGGGGTGTCTCTGCCCGTTTAAACAATTGAAGCACTGGCTCTGCATGTAACTCTCTCTCTCTACAGTAGCTTGACGATGTAAGCCGTGGACTGCAACTATTTTTGAATATTGAGATGTATTTAGACAGGGTCCTGTCTCGTTGTCTGGGTGTCTTTATTCGGTGAAGGGAAAAAGTACACTTCTGCCAATTTGAAGCATCCTGCAGTTTTTTTTATTGAGCAGATTTGATGGCTTCTGCAGTAAAAGCAGCAGCACCTACCCATCCATCCGACTGTCCATCCGTCCGTCCGTCCGTCCGTCCAAGCACTTTCCTTCTTTAGGATTCTTTAACTGGGAGAAGTAAGGGCTAGAATTGTGGTTGGGCAGCTACATGTATTATTATAACTCGTGAACTAGACAAAAAATCGCTCAACCGAGAAAATCACAATGCCTTTACATGTAAGAAAAGGCAGCACAGGCGCTGCTGGAGTTTTTCTGGAAAGCAACCACAGTTTGTCCAACGATCCCTACCTCCCATCTTTTTCCCTCCGACTCTGACCATCACAGCCTGACAAGGTGCCCAACGGGGGGGAAGAAACCACCACTGGAGAGAATTGAAACAGACCCACGTTGACTGCAGATACATCATGACATTTTTGCGCAGATAAATAGGGTTTACCTTTTAGTGTTTTAATTAGGAAAAACTGGTTGGAGGACATACGCAGATGCAGCAGGCACTGATCCAACTGATAGGGTTTTGGAGCCCTGGCCTTTGACTGTAAGGCTTTACCTTTAGATGCTGTAGGTTACATGGCAGTCCCTGCAGTTTTGTTGTCCAGTTTCACGCTGCAGATACGTAACCCGGGTGCCAAACATGATTTTAAAGATGCTGTGATATCAGATGGGACGAGGTCACCAGGTTGAGACTCTCTGTATTTCTGGTGCATGTCGGTCTCTCCTGCAGATTGAGCTGGGAGAATGTATGGTTGTCCTTCATTTAGCTACCACCCATTCAAGACACTCCTTTTTTCCAGAGCTAGTGAAGAGGGTTGGTATAATGCTAACAAGCTACCGTGCCGGGCTAGCGAAGACGTTTGCGTAGTCATGCTACATGCTAGCCTTCTCGAAAAAAGGCTAACTAGGTGTTAGCATGCTTTAGGCAAGCAGTCAGCATGCTTGTGCTAGCCAATGATAACCCTCCAGCCAACTGCCAGCCCTCACACACTGGTTTGTTTTTCTAATCTGACTTTCACAGCATGCGATGATGATTGCTATGTGTGTGTATGGTGTAGTTACACACTTAACAGGAAAATGTAGGAAAAAAATAACTTTAAGAGGGTCTTGCCAAATGTCCCATTAACATGTTGTAGTATATAAAAGGACATTTTGTTTTTTTAGATGGTGTGAACACTTGAACCTTGCTCCTGGCCTGTGGATGTGCAGTAGAAAGTGCATGAGTGCAGTATATGCTATTTTGTTTAATGAACCCGGCCTCCGAGTATATTCATTGTGTAACATGATGGATAGATAACCTCTTGGTTTGGTGGTTAGTGCAGTCTTAAAGTGTCAATTAAAACAGTGCCACTACTCATTGGTAAATCTAGTCCATGTTGCCACCTCTTTTAACTACCTGAAGTCCATGTGCCAAGTTTGGTCTAGATCAAATTAAAGAGTAGACGGTGCAGGATGTCCACAGACTAATGAAGTGCAATTGTGTTAGATACATTTGGAAAAGTTTACCTTATAAATGACTAACCATGACACCTGTTAGGATACTCAAAATGTTTAAGGCCACTGTTGAATTATTCAAAAATCTTGCCGTATTCAATTAACATGTGCCAGTTTAGCTAGAGGATTTAAATACAAAATATTGTAAGAAATAATTTATTTTATCTTTAAAAAAAGTAGAATAATAGAAATGCAGGTCCTCTGCTAGAAAAGATTATCCATAGTTGAGTTTTCCTCGACACTTATTTATATTTGCAGTCTTGAAAATGCTAACTAGATGAATCTGCCAAGTCAAATAAAAGTGACAATATAAGTGTTTTGTTGTCAAATATTGATTTTAAATCGGTAAAACTGACACTTTAAAGTCAAGAAGTCGAGTCTAAACTAATAATCACCAAACATTTTGCAATGTTGCTTATTGAAACGATGCTATGGGCAATACATTACTACCTTGATTGATATTGCTTGGCGGCTATAATGAAGAGCTCTGCGTGCTTACACCGACTTTATCAGATCCATAAGAATTCAGAGTAACTATCAAATCTGATACTGAGGGATCAGTAATCACACTTTAGACGTTGCATTTGGACAACTCTATAACTTTTTGACTGAATAGAAGAATGCCTGTAACTCATAAAAAGCAGAAAATGTCTTCTTCTGCACAGTACAGCTACGTCTCCTTGTTGCTGACTACACAGTAATTTAACATGAGAATGTTTCACCAACAACCAGATAATGAAATCGTGGTGCAATTAAACCAAGTTTACATTTATAAATAGTGAGATGTGTGTACCTTATTGAATAACCGCGGGGAGCCAACTGTCCTCAGTGTGAGCAGAGAGCCAGTCTCTGCCCAGTGCTAACTCCATTAGCACTTTACAGGGTTTACAGGGAGGACAGACGCAGCAGAGCCTCACGTCCTTTCCTCATAATTTATTGTGACTTGTACACAGTGGGGAAAAGTACACGGTTGTTTATTTTTAATAACTGCATTTCAAATGTAGATTTTACAAGCAATGATGATGATGTGAAGTGATGTAGTGTCATCGCTGACTTTAGATTTGTGTCTTTAACTTTCCATGGGTTTAAGTGAGTGGGATTTTGAAACGTGGCTGTGGTTTTATCGACTACAAAAAAAAGGTTGCGAGCTGAAGTGTCCTGATTGGTTGGAGGAGGTTTGCGAAGCTTTGGCCTTACTGACACGTTTTATTCTTTTTCCTTTGTATAAAAAAACAACAACAAGCGTCTCCGTAGGCTTTTCACTACCTCTCATGTTGGTTAATTTATTTCACATCTAGTTGTCAATGTACAAGTTGTTTTTAGATCTACTTGAAGCCTAACACTGTAAACAAAAATGTGCACAGAAAAATGACTATGTATATGACCAGAGGGGTTAAAGAGAGCTTGGCCTAGTCGACATTATTCTTTTGTTTGTTTGTATGTTTGTTTTTAATTGTGTTGAGCTGAACTAGATTTTGCATCTCTATAAAGAATTCAGGAATCCACTGTCTAAGGGCTAATCCCATTTTTGCCTATGCAAATCTGTTACTGTGGGTGAGTTGGGAAAGGGCGAGCTACCGCACCTTTCACCTGTTTGATGGACCATGGTTTACAATGCCCTTTGCTGATATTCTTCAATCTTATTCAGCAAAAATGTACGCTTTCTTTTGTTTCTATATAAATATTATATATCTATATATATAGATATACTGTATATATAACAATTAATATACAGAGAAAATAGTATATGCCTTCGTGATTATAAAAAAGAAACCTTGCTGAAAACAAATAAATGTGTTGTTGTCTGACATGTGGCTGTGTGCTGGAGTCTTGGTAAAATGACGACTGACAGAAGAGTGTACTCACTAACTCTCATGACTACAACACGATACAAAACCAGTGGCTGACCCTTTGCAGTATTCCCTAACTGAGGGGAAACACGTTTATTTATCTAAGGAGAAACCACATCATGACTTTCTGTGACGAGTACTTTATTCCAGCCCTTATGTCTTTTTCATTTTTCAGTGTAACATTTGGTCAATTTTAAAGCAAGACTATGTATCTTTTGCTTAACTGAAGCTATAGATGCCACTGGTGACAGTAAATGGGTGGAAGCCAAAACATTGTGTCAGAAATAGAGACAAGTCATAAAGTCAGCAACTGACTGTAAGATCAATAAAAGGGTGAGATCTAGGAAAATATTGCTAGCATTAGCTAAGATTAGCCGCTCGTGGCTACACTCAATCTAAGTAAAGCTGCAACGCCAAAATGTTTGAGCAGATCAAAATGAGAAAATGTTGAGTTTACTGCTCATTAATTAAACTTTTCATTAGGACTACACACGCTTTTGTTATTTTTGTTGAAAAGTTGCATAGTCTCTCTTTGAATGGCTGAATTTGAGCATGGACACTGTCCATATTAAGTCACATTCTTTATCCAGTAATCCGTTAATAAAAAAGAAAATCCATATGAAATGATAAACATTTGATGGTGATAATCTTTTTGTTGTGCTTCATTGGAGCCTGCACAGATGTTAGTGTGAGTTAATAATTCAAAGTGTGCAGAACCATGTCGTCTGCAAACAGCAGGAAGTTACTCTACAATCCTTCATCTTCTTATTCTTTATGTAGCCACATCCAGTCAGACTATCACTGTGCTAATACAGTAGCATTGATTTAGGACACATCGGCAGAAGTGGGCTTTCTGTTTTTTTAATACTCCCCTAATGCAAGGTGTAAGAAAAGTCAATACTATGTTACTTATAAGACCGTTCACTCTGCTCCTGAGAGCATCTTTAAGCTTCGAGTTGAGGGTTGATTTAGGTCTGATAATTTATTTTTTAACTCTTATTTGTACAGAAGATTTAGCTCCGTGGAAATGACAATAGGAGGGTTGATGTATAGATTTTTCTCCTGAAGTACTCACAGTGCATCATGACTGAACAGAGACGGGTTTATCGCTGATGGTGGTTAGAAACGTGATTTGGTGCCTCTACGCTTCACAACAGACCTCAAGATCTCTTTCTGTCTCTCAAATAAAATAGCAGTTAAAGTGAGATGGTCCTGTTCTACAGCAAATATAACACCAATGTTTATTCCTCCTACTGACACCCTCATATTGTCTCTTTTGTACCTCTTCGAGAGGTGTGTGTGCTACTTGAAGGAAGAGTTTATATTTGTGCAGGTATACCTGGTTGAAGTTTCAACAGTTTTAGGCAATCACTTTTCTCTTTATTGATTTAGATGCCTAAACCTCCTGGTTTTTGTCATGCCTTTGTAGATAGATCACAGTCGTTAAGAGATGATCCACAGGTGAAAATAAAAAGAATTTTACTGTCACTTTACGCGATAAAATACAAGTGACATTTTTCTATTCAGCATGCTTTTTGCTAAATAAATGAAATAATTCAGTTATTTGCTATAAACGATACTGTATGAGTATGTATTCAAGTACTGCAGTATGCAGACATTAAAAATATCAGAAACTCTCTTGAGAGGTTCATATTTTTCTTCTAGTATGTTTCACTAATATTGGCGATTATGGGTTCCTAATTCTTGTTCGAGTGTCTCATGAGTTGCCAGAATGACTAAATGACCCCCTCTGTATTAACGAATATACACTATGGTTGGTTATTTCCACATGCATGACTCGCAGAGTAATTTTACCTGGACAGTTAAAGTGCAGCCTGCTTCACTTTTACTATTTTCCACTGGAAGCTTGAAAAATGTGATGATGACTGAGTTTTCACATGAAGGAAGATGTTTTCCTTGTGCACTAATGGTCAACAAAATGCAGAGTTAATGTATCATCTTGCCACACAACGCAAATGTGACCTCAAGGCTTCAGATGTAAAATGTTTAGGTGAGAAAAAATGATGCTGGAGCTTCGAACAGCAGCCAGTAAGCTGAAGAGTTAAAATCAATTCCTTGAACAGAAGTCGCTGTCTGGAACGCCCCGATATGCAGGAATCTCTTCACTGTAGCAAAGAAAATACATTCCTGTGTTATTAGTCCAACCTCGATTGAACACCATCTTCTGTTGTAGAGTCTAACAGGATTGAACAGATTTAACACAACTGAGCATTTGGGAATTTGTACATTGTGAGAAACATTTAATCATGTTGGTGTTGGCAATCCTCTGCATGAATAGAAAGCCTTTATTGTCATTGTACAAAAATATACAAGGAGATTTTGGAGTGCAACCCTGTCACCAGTTCAATACATAAATATGCCTTTTTTGATTTGTATTATTATTTTGTCTGGTTAGCATTTACAAAAGTTGCAAAATTGTAAAACACCCTTTTTTTTGATGATTACCTTTTTCCTGACGTGAGAGTGCCGTTTAATTAAAATAAGCAACATAAAAAAGATTCAAATCCTTTTAAAATAAATTGTTAAAGTCAAAAGGAAAAAGGTTGAAATTGCCCTGACAAACTTATCAATGCAACTCTCCCAGGATGCGTATTAGGAAATAAAACGTGCCAAATTTATAATCTAACTTTTGTTTTAATGGGTCAAAGCCAGGTATTGTTGGAATATGAAATCATATATTCTGTTGCAAATGTTCCTTAAGAATCACATTCTGTTATCTGTCTTTTCACGTTGCTGTCGTGGGTTTTTGTGTCATTTCTCTGAATCATCCACATGTAATCTACTTTATGGACATGTAACTAACAGACCTTTACAAGACTCTGTAAACAGCATTTTTCGACAAATCTGGATTACAAGCAACCGATCCAACTGACACAAAAAACCTGTGAACTATTTAAAAAATGTTTTGTATTCTTACAAATTATTTGAACAGCAGGTTTATTTCAGTCATGTTTTCTTCAGTGTTGTTTATTCACCTTTATCTTCACACGAGTCACATGACCAGCGTGTTCAGTTGTGGTTCATTTTGAGGTTCAGTCTCTGTCTTTCTTTACATGATGACATCTTGTATTAAGAGAAAACTCCAATCTATGGTAACTGCCCTTGAATATCTGTAATTTAAATAGTGCTGCTAGAGAAAGAAATCTAAATGTAACAACTTACAATAAATACTTAATAGATTTTTGCCAAATGTGCCTGTGTCTTTCTTTGACTGGAGGTGTGCTATGTAGTTCCTGTATGCAATTTTTTAAAAACATTGTTCTGTGAGAGTGCAATTTTACAACACCACAAATATTAAGATTTTCACAAGGCCCTTTTCTCAGCAAAAAATAAATCACATTTCCTTATCTATATGTACATTAATTGATGTGTTTAAATTATATTATACACATATTTCTTGTCCAACAAACATTTGTTTTGTAGACAATAGTGGCCATTTAGTGACTAAATTACCCTTCATCACATATTTATGGCTATAGTCAAGGATTTAATAAATATGAGTCCATATTTTCTTTCCATATTTTAGTTAGACTTTTTATCTCTCGTGTTTTCTTACCTCTGTAAAGTTTGAGCACCTGATAAGCGCTTGATAAATAAAATGTATTATTATAATTAAAGTAGTCAAGTTTAAACAAATGAAAAGTACTTGAAGCACATAATTCCCTGAGGCGGGCAGGGAAGATAGTGGCCGACCCCTCCCACCCTGGACACAAACTGTTCACCCTCCTCCCCTCTGGCAGGAGGCTGCACTCCATCGGGACCAGAACCTCTCGGCACCTGAACAGTTTCTTCCCCTCCGCTACCGGCCTCTTAAACAAGGCCCGGCCCCCCCGCTGACACTTTACCTCTGCCACATCATAGACTATATGCATTACATTAATGCACACAATGTTCATACTGCTTTCTGCACATATTCTTATTTCACATTTCAAAGTTTATATTCTAAAAAGGCCTATAGGAGTTTATTAGTTAGTAAATTCCTCCATGATTTTCTTTGTTTCAGCAGCCACAGTGTGAAACTACTCATCACAAGTGATCCATAACAGTGTTTCCGTTGAGAGTAAGATGCTCAGAGTGCTGACTCGAGGCCAAAAGGTCTCGGAGATCACATGCTGGCCTAAAAAAAAATATATAGAGATTTTCTTCAAAAGCGGAAACAGAAAACTGCATTGTTTGTGAGACATTGCCAGAAACAGCATTGGAGAGGTTTGTATAAATGAAAGATGATTTCAAGTTGAAATGGGGATGTAAACTATGCATTTCACACTCTAATAGTCAACAATAAGGCCTTTTCTTAACAAAGGTATTACTTCCCATCTTAAAACACACATTTAAACAAAACCTTAGTTACAAAGAAAAGGCAGCCTCATTTAAAAACGTCTTTATTTCATCAACCGGATCCGGGATCATGTTTTTCAGACTTGTTTACATTCAGACAACAAGGTGAGAGCACATGCTGAGGACAGGAGAGGAGGCATGTTCGAGTGCATGGGTGCTCTGTCATACAATCTTCTGTATGTGTTTGTGGATATGTGTAACTTTTTCCTACAGTCCTCTTTGTATATGGGCACGAGAATGTGTGTGTGTAGTCTCTCTTTCAGACAGTCTTTTGATCCGTGTCCTCCGGAGCTGTTGAGGCAGATTTGGAGTCCTCCTGGGTCTCGTCTAACTCCTGGCTGCAGCCTCGCTCAGCTGACTGCACGCCGTCTTTCACCGTGACGGCTGCGTTGGAGTAGCTCGCGTCGATACTTTCATATGGCTCTGATGTACACTGAGAGAGGAGAAAATGAGGAAGCAAGGAACAGAAGCATTATTTACATTTCATTTGTTTATCGCCTGTTCTGTAATCACAACATCCGTGTCTAACGTCAAATTAGCAAGAAGGAATTTTATTTCAAGAAATATTCTATCTATGTTTTGATACAATTATTTTTGCCTATTTTGACTGGACTTTCCTGAATTGAACCGGCACTTTTAAATGATGTAAGTTCCCATATGACATGACTTTAAATAAAGAAGCATCACTAGTGTCTCCCAGAGGCTGCAACATTGATTACATCGCCAATTCAAATTCAAGTTAGGGAATACAGTCATTGTTGACGTTCGTGCAACATTTGACCAGAGAGATGCTTAGAAATGCAAATGTTGTCCAGAGGGTTCCTCCAAATTGCAAAATGCGTGTTGATCTGCCTATTATATTTGAATACTTCGGCAAAGTTTGACCTTTTTGGCAAATACGCTCCCCGGACCATCAATACCACTCTCTGAATTTAGCTGAATATGAAGCTACATATTGTTCTGTATATATTCCAGCTTGCCCGAGTGAATGCTGTAATGAGGGGACTACATTTTGCATTAGGACCTTTACATGCACCTGTAGATTTTCCCTACCTGCGTGGCTCTGCTGCCGGACCTGTGCGAGGGGCCCATGGCGATGTTGACGCTGGACGAGGACTGCGTGTCCGTGGTGTTCCCCCCCTCAGCAGCGGACAGCCCGGAGATCACCAGGCCGCTGGAGAAACTACGCTTCCCAAACAGCAAGCTGAGAGTGGACGAAGACGAGGAGACCTGGGAAGACATAGGTGTGTACAGTAAACACTAAGATTAGAGTAGAAAACACAAATATGCTCATGCACAACAATTATCTGTAGCTGAGAATAACTTTAAGTCAATATTACACTATAACCACACGCTTTAGCCAGAAGGTGTGAAATGTTTCCTAGATAAGATTGTGTTATAATGAGAGAGATAAAATGCCGAATGTTGCTTCAAGTATGCAGTGATAATTACATAAACAATTTAACATTTGCACAAACAATATGCAGAGTAATTCAGGGGGTTTACTGCTCAACATAACACTCATACAGAAAGCTGGTGTGGCATGAGAATCCTGTCATGGAAACATTTCAGTTTGAATGGAGAGGGTATACATGTTCCTATTCAAATCAAGTTTTATTTATATAGCACATTTTTAAAACGATTTTTGGTCGAGCCAAAGTGCTGTACATATAATAAAAATACCCTACAGTAAAGACACTGTACAGCAAATACAACAGCACAGTTTGTGCAGAATATCAGTATGAGAAAACGACACCCTCTGTCCTTAGACCCTCACATCGTACAAGGAAAAACTTCCGGTGTAAGACCCACTATTGCAAGTTGAAGCAATTTTCTGACCTCTTAGATTACAGTATTAGACTCCCTTTATTTCTATCTTTCATAATGTGTACAATATAGTAATTAAACATCTCAGACTTATCTCTTATCTTCATCTGTTCTCGTGTGTTTGTCAACAGAAGGTGTGGATGTATAAAAGTGTAACTAGCGTTAACCTGGCTGCTGCGCTGCTGATGCTGCGCTGCCTGGATTTGCGAGTTGATCCCACCGGCTCCTGAGAGACGGGGGACCTGAAGAGAGAGAAACATCCTCTTATTGTTTTATAATCCTATTAGAGGATGCATGCTTCAGAGTGTGTGTTTGTGGGCGAATACCTGTGAGAATATAGAGGCTATGGAAGTGTTGAAGGACAGCTGACTGTTGGACAGACGCTGGACGAGGCCGTGGGTGGAGCCTGAGTCCAGGATGGGCCCTGATTGGCTGGTGACGGGGGGGCGCTGACTCTGAGGCTGCACCGACCGACTGCGGTACTCTCTCCTAGCTGCAGGAACACACACACACACACACACACACACACACACACACACACACACACAC
>CALSBZ010003850.1:3156409-3197517 GCA_943591055.1 Gobionotothen gibberifrons
AAAATATGAAGCCATTTCATTACTGTGTGGTCAAATGACAAATGTAGACACCTGTAAAGCCTTGGCGATTATGTGTGCTCTTTGCAGGTAGTACTTAGAAACCTCTGGACTATATAAAGTATGCATGCTGACCTCTGGGTTCAAACTGGTGGTACTCCTTAGTCTTGAGAACCGGATGAGAGATCCACAGCCAGGGGTGGTGCTTCCTCAGCTGGGGGATCAGGTAGTGGGTCACAAACCCCACGGTCCCCGCCAGAGCGTACAGCACGATGGTCACAAAGGGCTGGATACAAGTTGGTTTGCCATAAAAGAAACATAATGAGGATACATACTTATAAGCCAAATCACTTCCTGCAAACTGTGACAGACATCAAAAGTAAAGTGGGACAGAAAGAGGGAACATTATGTCTCACCTTGAGAGACAGAAAGACGGTGCTCGCAGTGAGGGCGAAGGTTAAGATGTAGGCAACAGAGCACACGACTACATCTGACAGCAGGATCTCCTTCTGCAGAAAACAAGTGAGAGGGAGAGCTGCGATCATTAATAATCCACACTGAATGAAAACCCACTCCCTAATCAGACTGATTTAGGTGTGGGATTATTTCTAGTCTAATCGTACTGAGCCTTTTGAGATCAAAGATGCAGCAGCTGGAGAACACTTTTACAATCCACATTCAAACTGTACAAGGCGACGGGAGGCTTGTTTTCTCTGATGCATAATTCCCTCTAATCACACTGAATGATCGACAGCAGACATTGTTTCATTATCTCGCCTGCAAATCTCTCGCACCCGCACACAAAATGTAAGAATTTAAAAACTCACATGCATGGTGCTAATAAGTATTGATTTCCTGATGTGATAATTGAAAGTTGACAGAGCTAAATATGGCCCTGGGCTGCAGCAATTCAAAACAATAAAAACAGTTTACTTCATAGGATGAACATTTGCACTGTTAAGTGTTTTTGTGACTTTATGGCAATTGCTGATTATAAACCAAACAATCTTTAGTTACCATGGAGTTTTGCAGTTTCTCTGGCAGCGGGTCTTTACTTTCCGTGTCTTCCTCCTCCTCTTCTTCACTCTCTACCAAAGTGGTGGGCATTATCTTTGACTTGACCAGAGATCTGTAAATAAGAAATGCCACATGTGTAGGATGAGACATGAGAAATAAGAAGACAGTGTTTGTTGAATAATATAAAGAGATGTTTGGTTGCCAATCCTTAAGGAAAGCAAAAAAACGGATCTTTTATAAACTACATGTTTTTCCTCACAACAAAAAACACATGGAATTCAGGTTTTTTTATGTCTGAAAAGTATTCTCATTATGCACACACACACACACACACACACACACACACACACACACACACACACACACACACACACACACACACACTCTCTCTGAACTCACATTAGTACAGAGGGGTCGCTGCTCTGTCGGCTGAGGTGGTAGGAGAAGACCACCAGAAGGCCACAGAACCCAGAGAACAGAGCTGGTGTGTGCTGCTCATCCCACGGCTCCTGTAACACACACACACACACACACACTGTGAATAATACTGCCATGCACCACCAAATGATTTTAGCCCCTAAAACCTTCTTCCCGCAGTTGCAATCTTGTCACTTTTGAAGAATGACTAGCAGCGCTTTGTATTTGTTGCTGAAATTGCCTCCTCTTTTATTGGATGACCGTGAGCCATAAAATGAGAATAGGAGAGGAGAAATGGCTATACTCACATCTCCTAACTGCTTTATGCTCTGTTTTGTTTTACATGCAGTTCATTTGTACCTTGAGAGCTCCGAAGCAGAAACCGTAGAGCAGAGAGATGGCGATCAGACTGCGCAGGATGCCATAGACCGCAGAGACCAGACTCGTAGCAGCTGAAACACAAGTTAGAGAGAGGATGAACAAATGTGCATAAGGATTAAACAATGAGAGCAAGGTTACAAGCATTTACTCTAGTATTTGTCTTGTGTTTATATAATACTACTCTTGTTAAATCACTAAAACTATTTATCTTTACTTGAAGACCCTGAAAATGTAATTTCTCAATCCTTTTGGTTTCACACATAAATACACTTTTGGGCAAAAGTAAGAACCATTTTGGACTTTACACTTTTCCTCTTATCAATGGATGGTAGTTTGGGCATCTTAAACTCGTATTGATTAATATCGACAAATATGTAATCTTATAGAGAAGATTCTCAGCGACTTGTATACAGTTTACACAGATTACAAACCTGAGCCTTAAATCCATTGATGCATTCAGAAATGACCGTTAAACACAGAAAGAAAATGAACATCCAATTCAGATCTCGAGTCATGAACAGAAGCATTACTGAAACACTTTCACCAACCTGTTCCTCCAAATAAGTGCATGTCGATCTGCTCCAGCAGGTAGATGGTGAAGGTGTTGATCTGGGGGAAAAGGCCCACCAGGAAGGTGAGTGGGAAGCAGTAAGTAAAACCTGTTCAAGGCGAAAAACATGTATTAGTGCTTATTTTGAACAGGCATTAAAACAAACAATAACCTACAAGAAATCAAATATGTGACGTGTACTAGCAGCATCAAAGCCGCCTGAAACTAATCTCAAATTGAGCTATATGTATATTGTATGTACAGCACTTTGGGCTCGACCAAAAATCGTTTTAAAATGTGCTCTATAAATAAAACTTGATTTGATTTGATTATATGTGAATGGTATTTATCTCCTGGTACATTTATCCCTACCCACTAGCAGGTTTCGTAAGAAGCCCAGTGCGTCGTGACAGGCGATGGTGACTCCGTACAGGGTGGAGACGGGCAGGTCTTTGCTCCTCAGGATCTGCTCCAGCAGCCAGATCAGAGCACAGAAGATGCAGAAGTAAGCCGCTCGACTGTAGGCCACCAGCTGGTTGTGACCCTGCAGAGAGTAGGAGGTTAGGATGTTAGTAACAGCAGGATAATAACAACAGCTAATGATAACCACAATATTAATACCATTTTCGGTCACATAAGGCAAATGTTGGAGCTATATATCTCCATTATTATTTAATAGTATAACATTTATTTTCTTGCTTTTTATAGTGTTTATTATTATCATTTATTTATATGTATTCTTAGTTAGCTTCATAAGTTAAAGTAGTTTCTATGCTTTGGGCACTGGGTGATTAGAGCACCTGGTGTAATTGTATATATTGGAGACAGGTGGGTGGTGGGAGCCAGAGCACTAGTAGGCAAACGTTTTTTTACCAGGGTGTTTCAAGCCAGCAAAAGGAAAGCCATAGGAAAGGCTTAAGGAAAAGGGATATAGGAAACCTGTTCGTTGTACTTTGTTATAGGAATAAACTGCACAAATGGAGAATCTTGTCTGGACCTGGATCATTGCCCTGCGTAAGATCTGCTAACTAGTGCCTCAGCGGCTGTATTATTTTAAGTTAATTATCTGTTTTAGTTCTATATGATTTTGGCCACTACAGCAAATCTTAAGTCCTTTTTATGCCTTTTCACAGTAACATGACACAAGAGCACTATAAGGGGTCATATCTTCTGTGGTCACATTGTTTGGGCATCAGTCAAAACCCAGCAAAAATTCTAATGAATTACCCTAAATACTGGTAATTATAATGCAGGGCTAAATATGTATTTGAATGAATTAGTTTTATCTTTACAATGTAATATTTCCTCAAGAAGTCAAAGACTAGGTAACATTAAACTCACATGTGTTGGTGAAGCTGCATCCGGTTGAACGCTCTGTAAAACAAAACCAGAGGCCAATGTTAAATTAGTATTTGTAAAATGAACATGAAAACAGTTTTGTCACATCTGAGAGGAAGTAACCATCCGCAAAAAGGAACTGGCAATGTATGAGATCAGTTTTTATGTAATGTACATTAGGTAGCAAACATTCTAAGCTCACACATGAATTATTCCTTAACCAAGATAGTTTTAGGAATGAAATGTTGTGAAACACGTTTTAAAACTTTAACCATCGCAAAACTATCACACACTTCAGTCGAACAGTTAAGATTCAGGTCAACTACACAAAGCTATGGTTAGGTGTTTTTTACCTTCAGTAATGAATACTGGCAGCTGGCGATGACCAGACAGAACTGGAAGACCCAGAAGTCTTTGAAGCAGCCGTGATTGAGGAGCACAAAACCCAGGAAGGACACCATGAAGGCCATGAAGATTGCCACTAGATTTTCAAGAAATTCCTGGTTTCTATACAAAAACAGCACAAACAAAGGCATACCTAATGAAGAGCATCATTCCATAGTCTTGATGATAGACATATATTAATGGTTTGAGTTAATGCTCAACTGATGATTACATTTAACATATGACACTGAATTATGACAAAATGGACCAACCACACATCTGGTGGCTGGCTTTATACAGTATGGGTCAAATCAACTCGAAAATCCGAATTGTCAAAAGTTTGACAGAGAAAATATAAAAAGAACTGACATACTAATGTCTAATATAAATATTATTTGTATAGTGTACATTTGCGAACTGAATAACATGTATGATATTGCATTTTTAGACTTCAATACAAGTAGGTACAATGGCAAAAAAGAGTTTGTGTGGATTACCTGTCCAGAAGGGCAAGCAGGGTGAGTCTGTCATATAAAATGTTGATCCACTTCCCAGGAAACAGTTTGAGTTTGTAATAAATCTTTCTGGTGGGTTTCTCCTGAGTGGAGGTCTCTGACGACTCATCCAAAGAGTCCTCTTCCTGACACACAAAACACAAATAATTAATACCTACATGAATTCATTATGCAACATGATTTTCCATGTAGGACACTTCAAAACACAGTCGGGATCATCATAAGAAGACATAACAACATATTTTTCACAATGTGCAAAACACACACTAAGTGGTGCATTAATGATTCAGCAGAGAGTCTGTGTAGTTTCATCTTAAACAACTGATCCTGGCAGCGTGTGTGTCCCCTGCAGCACTGATGTGAACTGATTTAGATGTGTTCATACAGTATGGCCACTGCTCCAAACATCAGCAGTTTATTTCCTTTTGTGCAGTTTATCAGAGAGAATACACAATAGTAAGAATCTGAAACCCACATTGTTTGTATGCGTGTTTGCTTGCTAACAGCTTCCTTGTACACTCCCTTTGTTGACACATTGCTACAATTCTTGACACATTACCACCCCCAACTATTGAGTAGTGCAATAGCTTAAACAACCCGGAGAGCTGGGTATCAAGTCACCCTCGTGCATTTACAAAAAGGCTCCACAGCAATTTTCCAGACTACTACTGGTCAAAACCCATAGGATTTAAAAGACCCATAACACATACTTCCATGCATTTTTCATTAAATAAACACATCCTTTCTTTAGTCTAGGTAACTCAGGTTTTTGAGATCATTGGTATGCAGGAAAAGAAAGAAAATGTGAAAGCAGATGGACACCTGGAATATCTCAGGGTGCGTCCTCCGGGGCCGGAGCCGGTGTGCCGGGATGATGCGTCTCTGGAAAGGGCAGTCAGCGTGACCCCCCGCCTGCCCGTCCTGACCCTCAGAGTTGGAAGAGGTTGACAGCAGGTCACTGGAGACACACAAACACACACACAAAGAAGAGGAAGGTGACCTCTCTACTTAGGCAGTGATGGTAGTTCAGAATGAGATGCAAAGGAGTATGGTAAGAGGAAGTCAAGAAAAGCACACAAAACAGGAAAAAAGGGATGGAAGAAATTGATAGAAAAGGTTCATTTTAAGGAAGAAATAATGAAGAGGAGTAGGACATATTTGTCAGCAGTACCACATGTTGCCAGTGATGAGCTCTGCTCCTAGGGGCAGGTTGAGAGCTCTCTCTGCGTACAGCTTACGAGGACGGTCTCCTGGTGGGACAAACACACACAGAACACGTTTCAGTGTTTAATGAATGTGAGATAATGAACAAGTGAGTGATGCAGGAATTATTTCCAATTTTAGAACTACAGACAAACATCTAACAAAAAAACTGAATTTACTATCATTTATTCAATCTTTTTAAGCTGTTTTAAAAGTGAATCCATCAGCTGCTGTCACTAATACTGTGAATTTGTTTGAAATATCAAAAATCTGTCAGACCGCCCCAGCAAACAGTCTGAGGAGCCAGCTCAAATAGACTGCTAAAACTGATCAGGGAACTGCTGCATGTGACTCATCTCACTTTGTTTCCAGCGCACACACAACATTACATAACATTTGAACTGTTGATTTTTCTTTTTGATGGCTGCTTACTGTGTACAGTATGGAAGGTGTAGGCATCTTCTTTGTTGGTGGCCTCTGGTCTGCAGATGACCTGCAGCATGGAGCTCTCTGACTGAGAGGTTTGTGAAGGCAGCGAGTCGTAGTCCGGATCCTTCTCTCTGTCCGTCTGTGGACTGCACACAGGAGAAACACTATAACTGGAGATGCTGGATGGATGACTGATTTCAGCACTGTGCATATTTTCATTGAAGTGTGTGGGTGTGCAGGCATGTGCACCTGTCAGGGGAGACTATTGGGATCTGTGTGGGTGGTATGGCCCACAGTGTGTCGGTAGGCAGACTGGTGGGTGGTTTGGGTCGTTCTGGCTTGTTTTCCATGTTGCTCTCTGATATCGTCTTCTCTTGTCTGGAAGTCGCACTCAGATTATCTGTAAGCAAAGACAAATGGAAATGTTTTTGGTTTGAAATAACAGAGCTGATCTTCCATTGGGAGAAGCTTAAATGTATTTGTTTACGTTTTCTGTTTTCTACATTCCATCTGCTTTGGTTTCCTGGCAAGGGTCTTGCTTTTTAGCTAATTTGCCTATTGGTGTATATGACATTAATCAAATACTTCTGATTGCATGGTATTTTATGCCGCTATAAGTTGTTACTGAGCAGTACCACTTGCTAACGAAAATGTGTGCTTCTTAATTTATATAATTTGACCAAAGTGAAAAAAAGAACTGAGCAACTGAGTGACATCATACAGTATTAGCTAAAAACACCACAGTCTTTTGAACTAGAAAGAATAGTTAGAATCAATGCATTGTTATAACATATCTTTATAAGGATAGTATTAGAATAAAGATATATAGCTGATGG
Source organism: Gobionotothen gibberifrons (assembly GCA_943591055.1). Classification (NCBI taxonomy): domain Eukaryota; kingdom Metazoa; phylum Chordata; class Actinopteri; order Perciformes; family Nototheniidae; genus Gobionotothen; species Gobionotothen gibberifrons. The sequence goes on from CALSBZ010003850.1 coordinate 3,163,477, forward strand.
GACCATGCACAAAGAGAAACAGTAAGAACTGCAGCTCATAAAACGTTGCTGAAATTGCAATGATTTTTGCGTACATCTGAATACAATGATGCATTAACCCTGAATAACATGTAGATGATGAAAGGTAAAAGAACAAACCTTCTTTCTGAGATTCCCATTCCTCTGCAGGTTCTGCTTCCTCTTTAGGTTCAGGCCCCTCCCCTTCCTGTGAGCTGGCCCCTCCCGCTCTGATACTGAGCGACCCCAACAGGGAAACAAACTCCAAGAAGTTGGATTCGTTGGGAATCTGACCCTCCTTCGCTTCCAGGTCTGACTTTGAACTGGTCATGGTGTTCTGATAGGGGGACACAGAAATCCCTCAGGATTATAAAAGACCCCCATCACCCCAGCCACAAACTGTTCAGTCTGCTGCCGTCTGGCAGGCGTTACCGCAGCATCCGGACAAAAACAACCAGATTCAGAGACAGCTTCATCCTGCAGGCAATACGACTGTTAAACAACTGAACTGCTGAAACAATTTCATAACATTCATCTGCTACTTAGTAATTATTTATCTATTATCTATCATTCCAATAACTTGTATATCGACTCGTATTGCACAATTCCACTTTTTTTTATTTCTCACTTTTTTTTAAAACTATTTTTCTTTTTGTATTACTTTTAATATAGTATATTTTAATATTGTTTTAATATTGTCTGCTTATCTGTATTATTGTGTTGCATTGTTGGAGAAGCCTGTGACCTAAGATTATCAACGACATAATTACTCTGTAGCTATTGTAGGAGCCATGAAACGTGTTTAGTAATCCTTTGTTTTAATATAAGATATTTGTTTGAGCACTTTTGATTGGTTGGCTTGGGTCACATGGATATGGGTGGCACTCAATATAATCCTGTTCACCTGCGTGAGGTGTGGGTGTGTGGAAGAGAGGGTGACACAGGGCCGTTGTACTTTTTTGTTGACCGCAAGATTACAATTGCTTTAATTATAACAATGTATGTCTGATCACGGAGTTTTTTTCATTAAACTACAACACTACGAAACAGAGCTTCTGATCTCAGTGACTACTTTTTTAGCGTGTCATATAATATCAAACAGGCCCGGCCTCAGTCTCTAAGCGACTTTGTTTGTTTCCTGCTGTCGCTACAGCTATGTTAGTTTGACAATAAAGAACCTTGAACCTTGAGATTGTAACTATGTGAATGAACAGATGGATGGAGATAACTAGAAATAGAAACAGAGACAAACATCCAACATACTGTGTTATGTGAGCGGTCTGAAAGCAGCACAGCGTCTTTCCCGCTGTCCATGCTCAGGCCACGGATGTGAGCTCTTCCTCCGGGCCCGTAACGACCCAAAGCTGGCGGCAAACGCAGGAAACCATGTGAATCCACATTAGGGTCCAGAGGATCTGTGTCGTCGTGGTGGGACTGGACGTCGATACCTGACGAGCTGTTATCATTGGTCAGCTGCGGGCTCTGTGTGCTGTCATCAGTGATCTGCACACCGAGGTGTTCCAGCTCTGGATCCGGACCCTCCAGTGTGGTGAATTCAGAGGTGGATGTTTCTCTACACAGGTGAAACTCTTCACTTTGGCTGGCTGTTGGTTGCTGTTTCGGGGTGGAGTCGGCCTCTGAGCCAGCTGCTTCTTCGTCCTCTTCCTCTCCTTCATCTTCCACCGCCAGCTTCTCCTTCTCGGGGGAGTCGAAGGTGATGACGGGGATCTTGATGTGACACTCTCCTGCATCCTTCTGAGCCTGGGAGGACACAAATGTCACACACACTGTATTATACAAATGTAACCACACCTAGACGTAAACCAGGTTATCATTTAGATGAATGTTAATCGTGAAAAATAAGCTGAAAACATTCGAATAAGACATTGACGTTGGTCTGAAATGATGTTTACCTGTGCATTCTCTAAAAGGCTCTGCTTGACACTCTCCTCCAGCAGAGCAGCAGTCTGAGGGTCGCAGCTCATGGTGATGATGATCTTGACTGTGTCACTATCGACCAGCCGAACCGATGCAGACCCGGGGGCGGAGTTGTCTACCAGAACCACTTCAATCTCATCAGAACAGTAAGTCTCCTCTACTGGCATAGCCTTAGAGACAACAAAAAGGACAGATGGATTTGTACTCGTGCAATGATGATAGTTTAATCGCTTCTTTACCCCCCAAAATGTATAACAACTTACTTCTTCGAGGCCTACCTGTGCATGAGCTTCTTGGATGTCGATTAAATCCTCCTGACGGTCCTGGGTAGATGGGTTACCCTCAATTTCAAGTGAGTTGTTGTTTGCATCTGGGGGCTCTTTTTGCCCCTCACTCTCCTCCTCGCTCTCATCTCCACTTCCCTTGGAGGGCGGCAGACCTTCATCAGCTGTTTCCATGTCTGCAGTGTCTTTATCCTCACCGACGTCTTTTCTGTCCTGCTCAGAGTCTTTCTCTAATTGCTCTCTGTCAATCCCGAACATAGAGCCCTGAATGTCTATTCCCTCTTCCTCAGTTTCAATTATTTCTGCGTCCATTTTCCCTGTCCCGCTCCCAGATCCAGGCCGCATCCCTTCCCTTTCAGCCCGGGACGGGGTCCTCTGCTGGGCCTGCAGCAGGGGAGCGGCCTGGTCTGGATTGGGGCTGGAGAGGTCATCTGGAGAAGGGCTCGGATTCAGGTTTCCCTGCACAGGCCTCTCCTCTGCTGTACAATCACCCTGTCCTGGAACAAAACGAAATGAAAATTCAAATTAATTTGATTTAAGATGTAATAATAATACAATATACAACACAATCCTACAGTACTTGAAATGGACATTTTGTATTCTCTGGAGTGACAACCCAAAAACATCCCTATTGTCTACAGCAGTATTTGCCAATCACATCCTAGAAAAATTGCAAGTGCCAAATGGGACCATTCCTCCTGCTTTTAAAAACGGATACACTTGAGTGCAGTTGTCGTCTGACGCTTTTTACCCGAGTTTGCATCCTTTTTATCAATAAGCTGACTTTTTTTCTGACTCATCACCAGTGCATTAGGTCATACATTTACAGGAAGCAGGCAGCTAATCTTGTTGTCTGACTATTAGTTCTGCACTTTGCCGAGCATATTCACACTAATGATGTGTTCCAGCCTTTATATATACAGTCTATGGTTCCAGCACAGATTAACTGACTTGACACTACACAGAACACATGTTACCCCAAATGACATACAATAGTGACAAAAACCATTAGGACCTCAGTTGAAGATGACCTGGGAGTACTGGCGTGCAAGTGGCTGTCTTTCTACATCCTGTATTGATTCTATACAGTGTTAACTTACCACCTTGTAATATTGTCAGTGTTATTTTAAGCATATCACAAAATCAACACAGGATGTCATCCCTCTGTAACTGTTAAAGAAACAGCTCCAAGTAGCCCAATCATATTTGCCTTGATGCCAGGATTATCATGGTTGTTTTCAAGATTCTTTTTCATCAAAGACAAACAATAACACAGAAAAACCAAGAAGTTAGTGAAAAAACCAACAACATCTGGTAAGATTACTGTTTTCTTTCAATAAGGTCTGGTAGCTTTGAAGATAGCATGGATGGATAAAACCTCCTCAAATATGGTGAACACTTAAACTGATATTAAATCTGGCAATAGCCACCTAAAAACACTCAATAATAGCGTCCACAGCGATTCATTGCTTAGCCTCGAAGACGTTACTTCTGTCTTTTTCACTTAACTGGGGGCATGAAGACTGCCATTTGCTGTTTGTGTTACACTGAATACCTCATGCAACCCTACTTCCAAACATATAATATATCCCTTTAAGAAGCCACAGCTGTCTCAGCTCTTCCACAGTCACTTAGTGGCTTGTCTTGTTTCCCACTCATTTATTCAGATATTTCCTTTGGTAGAGAGAATAATCAACATCACCTTCTGCAGTCTTCCCCTCGTCTGACTTCGAACAGTCCTGTATGGAGGAGGATTATAAAAACAGCTGATTAACATTCAGACATAATGTAGGTCAACCCAGTGTTTTCTGCACAGCGTGATTATTTTCTCAGGTGTCTATCTTTTAACCTTCACTCACCACCCCTATTAGTCCTGGGTCCGTTTCAGTCTGTTTCACTGTCACCTGGATCACCGGACTGGTACGTTTCCGAGCCAACATCGTCATGGCAACACTGTCGGGGACTGTACTGCTCTTCCTACGAGACAAAGACAAGAGACGGGCGGAGAAAATAAATGATGAGGCGGAGGATTCAAAGTTGGGGAGTTTGTGGAAGTCAATACATAAACACTTTCAAATTAAATCATCTGACTTTCATTCCCAACCTCTGATGTTTTGAATACTTCAATCCAGTGATTTAATAGGATGAGAAAGCAGTACAAATATGTGCCTCTGCTATTGCTGTGTCATCTCTCCACAGGCTTAGAAATATAAAAGAAATACAGTCGCAGAGGGAACAGGAAGTGATACATTTGTCTCTGTGTAGATCAAGTGTGTCAGAGCGGAGTGAAGATCCCTGACCTCTCCTCATTACCGCATTCACCAAAGCTGTACTGAGCCTTTGAACTGAAGTGGAATGAGTCTATATCCCTCTCTAAAGCACTTGATCACAAAGCCAATATGAGCTCAAAGAAAGGGAATACGAATTACAGACATAGCAAGAGGAGACTGATTAAATAAAAAAAGTATGTCAACAATTGTCACACACTCAGTCAGTATGAGTGCAATTAGTCTAAAAAGAGGTCTCAGACCCAAATGTACAATTTTATGTTAAATTATTAAGTAGTATCATTAGGGATTTAGCCCTCTGGCCTAGATATGGTAATGACTAACTTGGCAGGGGAGCAGCTTGAGATACAAAGGGAAAACATTGGTTTGTTGAACTTATGTCTCAAAAGCCTCCAATATGCGGTAAAGTCAGATGTCTATAATAGTGTGAAAGAATATTTCAGCTCCCTTAAAAGAATCCCTCTGACTGGACAGCAGTTTGAGCATTAGAAGTGTGAGGGTTTACCTGATGCTGGTGGGCAGGCAGGAGTCCGAGGCATTACTCTTCTTCTCCGGAGCCTTGCTGAGATCAGAGAGGCTGCTGCGGACCACCCCCTCGCCCTCGTCGAACATCAGGTGCAGCCGATAGTTGGCCACCTTGATGAGGATGAAGAACACGGTGATGGAGCTGCAGTATATGCTCAAAGCCATGGTGGTAGGGGGCAGGGCCTGTGGAGAGGTAAGGAGACAGGAGCTTCATCATATGTGCACTAAAACAAGGTTTGAACATCACTTCTCTTCTTATCAGTGGATTTCTGCAAAAGGTAAAGCTTATCACAGTTCCCGGAGTGAATTACATGCTCAGTGAAACAGAAGATCTAATTTGATTAACTGGTGAAGGTTATTGATCCCCAAGGGAGGAATGGCCCATGGGGAAAAAAAACAGAAAGATTAAAGACCCAGTATCTGCATCATGCTCATACATGTGTCATACTGATCTACAGAGATGCTTGCTGTGTTTAAAATATACACGTGTATCTTCTGTTACAGATGCATAGTGTCTTTTGTGCTTACATTCCTTTGTTATTCAACTTGGTATTAATACTTGCTGAGTGCTGCATGCGACCTTCAGATAAAATTGCTTGAAAACTTGAAATTCGAAACACGTGTGTTGTTTTTGCACGGGAAGCAGTGGGTGTTTTCAAACAGACTTTGAAAAGTGTCAGTGTCAACATTGTAATGGTGGCAACGCTCGTAAATGTGTCACTCTCACACCAGAGTAAGTTACTTTGCCTCACTAACTCTCATAAATGGGTATCCAATTTGGGGTAGCCCACAGTTCCTACAAATTAGCCCATGGGTTATTCTGTTGACACAGGAAAGCAGGGATATTGAGAGCAAACACACAATCTGTTTTATGATATGGAGAATAAAGGTTAACTGGTTGACATTGTTCCATTACAATGTTATTGTATATCATTGTCATTGTCACAAACAATAACAGACTAGCTGCAATCAGATCATCACCCGTAGCCTACTGCACATGGCTGTTGTTGCCATCATACGACACAGCTAAGGGTAAACTGTTTGACCCATAACAGCAACTCTATTTTTCATCCACACCATCCTATGTATACGATGTAAATATCAGTTATGCCTCCTGACTCTCACATCATCCAGGAGCAGCCATGCGTTCCCTGCATGCAGAGGAAAATACTGCGACAGTGCTATTTTTTAAGCCTATAGTACTTCCCCATAGCAGCATCCAGACAATGAGGGATGTTTTTATCCAAGCATGGATAAAAACGCGCATGAAAAAAACGCTATGGCACCGTGAACATCTCACACCCCCTGAGAGGCCTTGAACGTCATGTTCCCCCATAATAGACTCACCAGATGGAGAGACAGGGGCAACATCAGGAGGAATATCCACAGATAGAGGTGGCAGGAGTTGTTGAATTTATTCTGGTCCGGGTCGTGGTACCAGCCCCCGGTCACAGATGCCCACACTCCCTGACGCAGGGTCTGCACAACCTGGGAGCCCATCTCTCCTGCTGTCTCCTCCTCTCCTCCGCTCAGGCTGGAAGGACGGATGATGCTGCTGCTGCTAGGCTACAATGGTATGATCTCCTTTAATGCATGCTACTGTCGCTACGCCTCCATGTTGGGGCGATGCAGCACGTCTCCTGATCCTTCTCTCTCATGCCTCTTCGCTCTTCCTCGGTGGTGTCCTGTCGTCTGCCGTTTCCCATCCCATTGTCGATTCGTCCATTGCTGCAGCCGCGGTCCTCATCTTGTCCTGTTCGTCTCTCTCCTTCTCCCTCTCCTCTCTCCAGCACAGATGCGCAGCTCAGACCGCCTCCCCTCCCCTCCCCGCCTCCTCCTCTCCGCCTCCTCCCCCTCCACCCTTAGCTATTATATGAATCACACCTTCAGTGTTTGTCTGACACACGCTGACAGTTTTCAGTATAAATCTGTCATTTTCTGTCATATACTAATCTGTGAATAATAGCTAGACTGTGTGTTGACTATAGGATATAGTGTACGCATGCACACGTGTACTGTTTTTCTATGTAGCCTATTGTTGTGGTTAAGGTTGTGTATGACATGCATAGGAAACAGCCGAATTCATTATAATACCACGATATTAGGCTATAAAGGAAAGGCAGATACACGTCTTTGTCTGATCGAGTCCAATATAAAAGAATTAACGAATACACATAAAGTACAAGAAAGCCTACAAAACAGATAGCATCTATGATACGTGGCCTACAAGGTAAAGCACAACAAATCGTGGAGTGAATAAAAGTGGTTTTAAATTGCATTATTATTATTATTATTATTATTATCAGCAGTAGTACAGCATATAGGCCTAATATCTTTTTTATGTTTGATGCTTTATCTATTTATTAGGATTGTTTTGTCTTTGTCTAGCAGCATGTCCATCTTCCTGTAGGTCTACACTGTTCTTGTCACAGTGTGTGAGGGGGTTATACTGAGAGCCACTTGACAACAGAGTGCAATTCTTTGTGTAGGCTACCTCAATAGAAGGCCAAAATAGCTTTAGTAGTAGGGGTAGTAGTTATATTTTCACTTTGAAATTGTTTTCCTTTTCACATGGCTGGTGTGTGCATTCGTGCATGTGGTGTATGTGTGTGTATATGTTTGTCATTTTATAAAGTCCGATATTCCCATAATTTCCCTGAAGGCGCGCTCTCCTCACACATTCCTATAGTAGCTCCTCCCTCCTCCCCCCTACTGCTGCTGCGGTCACGTGTCCTGTAATCCACCAATCAGAGGGCCCACAGGCAGCAGTGTGAGCAGCAACATCAGCGTCCCCCTGATCCTCCGCACAGCAATGCTGGGTCCGACTTCGTCTGGTGACAACTGCGGTGGGGGGGTTGTTTTGATAAAAGTTGATGGATTTTCCTAATCAAGTTTGTATTACCACATTCTTGCGTTTAAGTCCAGGATGTTTTTGGTTCTTTCTAGGTGTTCAACCGTTGGTCTTTCTTCAAGTCGCCGAAGGACAAACAGACGAACGTTGGAATAACCGATCTTAAAACTTTTTTCAACTGCCTAACTAGTCAGTGGACTGACCTATGCTAAGCTAACCCGCCAGCAAAAGCTGCTCAAAACGTAGTAAAAGTCCTCAAACGAGCAAGATAACTTTATATTTCGGGCTTCGTTGACTAGATGAGATTTGCTGGTGACTTTGTGAGAGAAACCTGCCTCTCGGAGCCTCGCTTTCGCCGGTCTGAGTGGACGGTGCAGGTGCACCTCTTGCGGCACCTGCGGTAACGTTAGCTCCATCGGTACTGAGCTAGCCTTAGCTTGTTAGCATTCAGAAGAAGCAGAGACTATGCTGTGGACCAGTTTATCTCTCATTGCATAGATTATTTGAGATTTAAGCCATGAGGTGTTAGTTACAAACGTTATACTGCTGTTCAACCCTTTATGTGCTGACAATAGCTGAAACATATTTCGGCTAACCAGCAACCTCGCTAGCAAGTTATTGACCCTCATACTTTTTTACCGGAGTGGCGACGTGGATAAGGGTTGTGGACGCTCTCTCCCACAGGACTTTGGACACGGTTTGATCCTCTGTAGGGAATGCCCCTCTGTTCTCATCAGCTAGTCTCATAGATGTGACAGCATGAGGATTTCAAAAAGTTACATTTTACCGTTTTAAAGTTTTGCTCTAAAAGCTCTGCACCCTATGGTGCCGCTACGGCCACCGAGAAATGGATGTCTCGCAGGCCGCTTTCCCAAACGGTGAAGGGCGGCCCGGCGGCGGTGAGACAGGGGAACATGCCTGGACAGACTGCCCCACAGCCCGGGCGTGGGCTCACTCTGCTCCGCTGTGCCCGACCCGCTCCCTATGGACGGCCGCGTATGACTACGAGGCAAGCGGTGAGGACGAGCTCAGCCTCAGGCGAGGGGACGTGGTGGAGGTGCTGTCCAAAGACGCAGCGATCTCCGGGGACGAGGGCTGGTGGACGGGTAAAATCAACCACCGTGTTGGGATTTTCCCCTCAAACTATGTCACCTACCAGCCGGCTATTTACCGTATACCTACTACGAGTGGGTCTGTGGGGACACGAGAAGTCCCAAGCGCACCCATCAATATCCCCTTCAGTGAACTGGTACTAGAGGAGATCATCGGCGTGGGTGGATTTGGCAAAGTTTACCGGGGCACATGGAAAGATCAGGAGGTCGCAGTGAAAGCGGCTCGGCAAGACCCTGATGAGGACATAGCAGCCACCGCGGGCGGTGTTAAACAAGAAGGGAAACTTTTCTCCATGCTGCAACACCCCAACATTATTAAACTGGAAGGAGTGTGTTTGGAGGAGCCTAACCTGTGCCTGGTCATGGAGTATGCCCGAGGCGGGACACTGAACCGGGCGTTGACCGGAAGGCGCATCCCTCCACACATCCTGGTTAACTGGGCCGTACAGATTGCACGCGGGATGCTCTACCTACACGAGGAGGCCGTGGTACCCATCATCCACCGTGACCTGAAGTCTTGCAACAGTAAGCCAAGATTAAAGTGTGCTTGATCATATGTGTTTGTGACATCAATCATGATGAATAACCTATTTACTTGTAGAAGAAAGCCCTCATTGGGGGAATCCACCTGTTGCACATGCATCCCTTCCTATTTTAGGCATACTATAACTATTCATAATTTGTTCATGTTTCCTTTAGTGTTAGGTAACTATAGCAATTATTTAAGGACAACTCCTTTTAGAAAAACTCTACATGTCAACCTGTCACAGATAGGATTGTTTAATATCATACTAATGACTTGGGGCATTTGGAAATATTTACCTCATGCTCATATGTTATTAAAAAAACATATTTCTGCTGAAATTCACATATTTCACAACACTGCTGTTGCAGCACTGCCCTTTACTCAGGATGGATTTAAGAGGTGTAAAAGGTCTGTGTGGGTGTATGAAGTGGTGGGGGATACCATCAAGAGGATGTGAAATAAAGAGTTTGCTCAGCTGGGATGCCTCCCACCTCCCTGCATTCAAGCTCTCCTCCTTTAAAACACACACACACACACACTCCTTCCCAGCCCCCTCTCAAATCCAAGCTGAAATGTTGTTCAAATAAAGTCAGTGATTTACCAAACACATAGTCAGACACACTATCAGGCCATGTGCTTGATCAACCAGAGCTAATACCAGAGGTCATAGGGTAAAAAGAAGTCAGGCAGACAAACTATCCACGTTTAATTATAGAGAAAACCCTTCACTCCAGGAGTGTATGCCAGGCATAGTTTCACAATTAATGCAAGTGTTTATAATTAGAGAATGATAAATTAGATTGAGACTCTTGAGGTTTGTCTCCCTTTTGAATAGTCATGTTGTAAGAACTTGGTTCTGTGCTTGTTCCTTCATGGACTGTTCAGTGACAACACGCCAGCACACTTTAGTTTCCCAGGACTGAATAATGAATGGGTAGGACTCGATGAGAAAAAAGAGTCTGAGTCATATACCCACTGACACAGGCTACCCACTTCAACTCAGGTGTGTTTATGTGTGAAATATGACTACAAAGACTATTTCTCCCTTTGTGATCAGGGACTTATCAACCTGGGGCCATGTGGGGAACCACCCTGCTGTCTGTTTATCTCTAGCTTTGAGTGCCGGTGTGTGAATGTAGAGATAAAACATATGAAATGTGCACCAACCTTAATCACCATCAAGATATTTGGATTGGATTTGAAAAAGAAAAGAAAATCCTACCACTGCTTCAATAGAGGATCCTGTGTTGATTGCCCACTTCGTACACACATATGCCCACGGATTATATGTGCTGCAACATGTCCTGAACACACGGTTATCTTCTCAGTTAATACACAGCAGGGATAGTGAATGCAGTGTTTACAGTCTGGTTATATTCACAGAAAAAGTAAGTACATTCTGATAGATCTAACAAATAACGCCTTCCGAACCCTAATATAAATAATTAGGAATATATTTGGAATACAGTGAGATTCAAACTGATTAACTCTCTAAAATGAAACTAACATAATTGTATTATTATGTATTACTTTAAAATAATACATTTGATGATGCATGTAATGAACAGTGAAGAGGAGCCCAACCCTATAGTCTTATTTAAGATGGCAGATTTGTGTTAATTACAGTCTACAGCAGATGGAGAGAAAGGATTTAATTACCATTTAGACTGTTAAAGCTAATCGGATGTTTGGTGAACATACACAAACAAACTCCCCCGAGCAGGCACAGTGCTGCCTGCGAACACAAGTCAGTGTGTTTGTCCTGCCACTTCACTGTGACATAGAGACGGCATAAGCTTTAGGTAAAGAGGGAAACCTTAAAATAAAGCTTAGGAGAGACCATTGTGCTCAGCTTATTGCATTTCTGTGCAGTTTTAAGTCAAACTTGGGAACTCAAAAATGTAAGTTTGTAGGCTTGTGGAATACATATTCGTTTTTTATGAGTTCATTCGTGTCTTTACTGCACCCGTCCCCACTGCTAAGCTGTTAACCACAGAATTAGACCAACAAAGTTCAATTCTACCAACATTGTTCCTAGTTGCAGGTTGTAGCTCGTCCCAGGGTCAGAAGTCTGAGTTTCTGTAGTCAATATACGGTCTCAGATAAATAAAGAAAGAATGAAAGAAGCTGTATGTGTTTGCTTTGAATCAGGGCAGTGAGTTCACAAAAGACTCTCCTACACACCAACACACACAAATGGCACCCTGTGGTGTGCTGGGTTGTGTTCCCAGTAAAAACCTAGAATAATGCAGCTTAGAGAAGTTGTTGCATCTGCTGGTTAGGGCCTGTTGTCTGTTTGTCTTGGCATTGTGTGTGCGTCAGTCTAAAAAAAGATAAAAGGACTGAGAATTATCTACGCAGGCGGTAAAAAGAAAAATGGTACATTGCAATAAGCGCTTGTTTATCAGCAATCTGTCACTTTTCAATATTTAATGAGCAGTTTGTTGGCTTGGCTTGGCTGTGTGTCTTTTCTATTTTGGTATAAAGTTGTTTCTCTGTGTTTTTCCTTAACCAGCCTACAGACAGGTACATACGTACATCTACACTTCTGCACCTTCACTCAACCACTCGGCCTGCCATTTATCAACTTGCAGTGTACACATGCTCCACACAGTAAAAACACACAGCTATTTGATCAATGATTAGCCTGTAAAGTAATATGTTGGAAGTCAGCAAGATTTGTCCAATCTCTTTTGTGTTTTTCAACCTAATCTGTAAAATCCCAGCCTGCAGGGAGGAATGTTGCTAATGAGGGATAAAAGCTTAACATACGTTTGCACAATGGACTGGTCAAGCAGCGGTTGCTAGGCTACTGTGGCCAGAAGAATGGCTAGGACTCGGAGGGTCTCAAAGCCCTCGTTTTGTTTTGTTCCGTTCATATTTAATCTCCCAGAGAGCAGCGGTACTCTTTTATTGCCACAAACTGAGGGGGTTTCCTTCTTACTTCGTTATTTTTCTCCTTACTTACCTTTCTCCTGTTGTTCCTTTATGCCCCTCTTGCTCCGTGTTATTTTTTATGTCTACTTTTTGGCCAATGCAATTTTTTAACTTTAAATGGTTGCACACTAACTTTAAAAAAAATATATGAATGAAATTTACTAAACAAGTTAAACCCGACATGGAATTGATCCTGCTAAAAAGTATTGTTGTTGTAGCTGCAACCTTATATAGCAAATTCCTGTGTGCCGTAGAGCTCAATTGTCAACCAAAAATGACTGTTTACTTATATTGTTGTACGGGTATATTATCATATTAATTCATTAAAAGAAGTATTAGTAATGTAGTTTTTGAAATGTTGCCAACATGGCTACATGTATGTCAGATGTCACAGTGCATGCTCAAAGTTGTGGATCCATGTTTTCAACTTTTTGATATTTTGACCATAGACTGCGATTTTGACAAGCTTCGAGAAATAAACTAGAATTGCTATGATAATTCATAAATAACTTGTCCCCTAAATACAATAGCATGTCAGCAGAGATGTATGGACACAAAACATTACATATACATTCTGAAAACAGCCTTTAAAGGAATTTGTTTTGTTATCCTAGTCATATTCATTACATCTTTCCATTGATCCTTCCTTACAGTTTTGATTCAAACACTCCCCCTAAGAGTATACATTTTCATAGAGCAGTAGATAAGAGAAGAAATCTCACTGAAACCTGACCCACATCAACTTTGGAGTTTCACATCTTGTTGTGAGCGATAGTATGTCAGGAATGTGTGCCAAGCGCTATTGAATCGTACGGCGTTCAGTTTGGAGCGTGTGCAGCAGCATTCTCCCATCAATCTTAGCTATTGTTAGACTTCATCACGCTGCATCTGTGTTCCCCTCCCTCTTCCCATGGTCTTTATTTACTCAGCCATCACTCGGTAGATTCGTATAGCAGAAGTCGTAGAAGCACAGAACGAGTCTTTTTGTTGTTGTCAATGCACTCAAATTAATACAGATTCCATTAATATATGAAGCACATTCAAATCTAATTAAGACACACATTTTCTCTCCTCATGCCCAGATTAAGAGAATAGACTTACTATCGGTTAATAGCAGTGCTAGCTTATTTTCATGCATCCTTCATTTCATTCAGCCCGTTCCCCTACTGCTGCACCGTTGAGTATTAATATACTGAAGTGTTATATATCGGTGTTTCCCTGTTGGGGAAACCCTGTTTTTTATTACTGGGTCATCTTCCTCCTGTTATTTCTCTGTTGTCTTGTTCGACGTCTGTAATAAGTTGAATTTAAGAGGAAGCATTACCAAAGCTTGACTAGGTGTTGCAGGGCAACTTTTCTCAGGCTTCCCACAATTACCCCTGGTGACACACAGACAGTTACTGCCTGTCTTTTCTCTGACCAGAGAATGGGCAGAGGGGAGAGAGGAGGAGTGGAGATGCTTTCACTCTGTTTTTTATGACCTCTCCCTGACTGCACCTATTGTTGCAGGGCAGGGTGAAAAGGAAAAGGGCCCACAGCTGAGAATAGCTGCCTTCTAAAGCAACCAATCCCCTCCGTAGCCCTCTAGCACATTGATAGATGCTTACAACAGCAAAAGGTACTGGTTGTACACCTTTTAACATTTGTCATGTTTTCATTTGCTTAGTTATGGGTCAAGCTTAAACTAGCAGGGGAAGAGGCCAGACAAAGAGCAAGTGGCCCAGAGAGACGTGACCATGATAGATGGATTCAGCCAGCCATTAGCTCTGATCCTTTCCCATCAACCAGAATGCCTGGGGGCGCTCTCATTTCAGCCGGGAGAGACGGACCAGTCGGGGAATGTTTTGTAGCCTTGTTTCTGCTTACTACAGGAAGCCCCTCTTACTCTCATGCTCAGTCTGTTGGCACAGTTACCAAAATACTGCCACGTCAAGTTAGGAGGAATCACTCAGGATTTCTGCAGCAACCATGTTGCATCAATGCTTAGTTATGCCACAAAATGTTATGCTTTGATTTGAAATGAGTAATAGGTTAGTATACCACTTTAAAGTATGTTTTTTTAAGTTATAATCATAGGGAGCATAGTTCACAGATCGTAGTAGTAGCGGAGTAGTTTAACAATTTTAACTAGTGTTTTGGTTGTTTTTAATTCATTCCTCAGTACACAAGACTTGCTTTTCTTAGCTGTGCCTATTTGATATATATCATATTCATGACATACTAAAGGAACGGATTAGCTGACTTCTTTTATAAAGGGAAATGACTTACTTAAGAGTTAAGAGATGTATTGTCTTCTGATTGAGTAACTGACTGCAAATGTGCAAATATCTTCCAAAACCTTTTTTAAACATGCTCTTCACTTTCATTTATAATGTATGGTTAGTGGGATTCTAACTACCGCAGAGTTGCAGGGCGTTAAAATGTAGGTACTTTTAGTTTGTTAAAGATAAAAGAAAAGGCCATGTTTGCCCAAAAAGAGTATTGTTTTACTGTTTTACCTCGAGGGGTAGAAAGCAATGGGAAGAAGCGTGGGATCTGCTTTGAAGGAAGCAGCTCTGCCTCTGATCTTCCCACTGTTTCCCCATGAAGGATGGGACTGCCTGAAGACCCACTGTTGGAAAAGGGAATTAAATGGGGGCTGGACTGAGGGTGGGGTCTGCCTTCGAGGCATATCCATCTCAAGTTGCATTGAGCTGTTATTAGCTAAAAAAAACATTATCTTTTCAAAAGAATGAGGATAAAATGATCTTAAATCATACTGAAACTAAACGGGTATCAAAGAACACATTTCACTTTTTCATCTGGCAAACCTAATAATCCAACATAATCATAACGTGATTTAACGTTACATTTATTCCAGTAAACTTAACTTAAACCTATCTTGCAAATCTGGATGAAAGAGATAATAAGCTTTTTCATCAATTGACAAGTTAGGTTACTTTAAAAAATACTCTATTTTTACCAACAATTTCAAGGCTTTTCTTGCATCCGAATCAGAAATAATTAGTTCGTCCTACGTTGGTACCATTATGCATTTGCTATGACCTATGGCTATTTGCTTCCATGTAACAGTGAGAGTGTGCCGTTCATTCTAATCTCTATTCAAACTATTCTCTATAGAAGCACAATAATACCAAAGACTGATTTTGTGCATTCGCTTAGCTCTGAGTTGCAGTCCTAGACACAGGTAAACAAGCATTGGCTATGCAGTGAAGATCTGTTATTAGCATTGATGCTAACACTGCTAAGACTCTGGTAGCCAAACAAAACAGCTAGCTGGTTTTGTAGCATCACGTCAGGTAGAGAAGGTCTTTTATCATACATTTCTAGAGGGCTGACACTGAAGTATCATGGCACTACAAAGAAAGTATTTGGCATGATATTCTATAGGCCAATCAACGCAGACGGGGTTACACCAAAACCACTGTTCTTCTAGATTGTGTAACCAACCCATCATAAGTCATTCTAAACCTACAGAGCCTGCTGGGAGGAATCTATGGAATCACTGAGAGAGGACTTGACAACAGGAAGTAGAAGTATATCATTGGTGTAGTGAAACCTGTTTGTAATGGAATTCCTATTGTTGCAGCCTGGGTAGAGGATCCCCTCCGTGCCCTGGGCTAGTAATGGCACCAAAACCACTGTGATTAGTGGAGACCCATCGCAGTCAGACTACAGCTAACATACTGCCTGGAATCATTTCACAATCTGAAACAGTGTCTTCAATGTGTCAACAACAACTTGTTTTCACTAAGTTGGAATTGTCCATGCATGTGTTACTGTTTAAAGGTGGATGATGGTTGTTGTAAAATCTGAATCTGCTTCATTACAAAGGAGGAGAAAAGAACGAGCACTGATATATGTTCAGGGATGTATTTGGTGTCGTACTGAAAAGTTGGAAATCAGCACAAGTTTATTACTTTTCGTCACACACAAATATCCCTGTGGAGCCTGTTTCTAGGTCTCTGTGCCAATTTCTCCCTCACTATCTGTTCTTGATGTCAACAGCTATCCTCCTTACTACCCCTCCTACACCTTTTCAGTAGTCCTGTTCCAGTCTTGACCCATTGTTGTGTTATTAATGCAAGGAATCTTGTGTGGATTAAAGATCTGACTGTAGGTCAGGGTTCTTACGGTCATTAAAAACCTGGAAAAGTCATGGAAATTCAAAATGCTAATTCCACGCCCTGGAAAAGTTATGGAAAACAATATTTTTCCCAAAGTTTTGGAAAAGTCATGGAAATGTAACTAAAGTTGCATCAAATATAATTTATATTTTATCTAATCGCCGAAATAGTAATACTATAATGATAATAAATAGGGATGCACGATATTGGTTTTTTGAAACCGATACCGATAACTTCCTGCTTCTCAAGACCGATACCGATAACCGATAATAATATTATATATATATTAAATGTACCTGTAGTTTTTGCACACCTGGTGGTAAAAGACTAGTAGTGAGCAAATGACATGAGCATTACTACTATGAACAAAACAAAGCCAAGAACAGTTTTGACTCTTCAAAGTGACCATATTTATTTTCCCAAATAAACATAATTGAGTCAATCAGTCAATGTTTGTAGTCTTTGTCCAGCCACTGCGCCGTCAGACCTAGCATGCTAACGGGGCTAACATCACTGGTCCATATGTCCGAGGTGAAACTTATGTCCCGTATATCGTTATAATAATAATAATAGATTTATTTTGTTAGCGCTTTTACAGGTGCTCAAAGACGCTTTACAGATATAGTAAAGAGAAAAGAAAAGAAAGGAAGGTTATCGATCAGTGTGCATTGCATTTGTTAATACAAATAGCAAGCGAACTATCTAACTCTGAAACTTTAAAATAGTCCCATACTACCGACGACATGTTTGTTTACTGTCCTGGTTTCACGGCTGCACACCATTTACGTCACAGCCAGGCATGAGTTAGGGAGCGCTGGATTTGTGAAAAACTCCCCTCTTCCTAAACCACTAATACCACAGTACTGGCAAACGGGAGGAGCCGAGTGAAAAACAAGCGCCCCTCATCCCAATCCACCCACACCGCATTTTTTTCTTTTTTTTTACCCAAAAAATATATTGTATTATATCGGGGCTATTAATACTGTTATCGGGTTTATCGGGATGACGTCATAATTCCTATTATCGGACCGATAATTATCGTGCACCACTAATAATAAATACTGTATCGTATAGTAATGAAATGGCATTTAACTGATGAGGTATTTTGCTGGTGAGAGATTTGAGTTGCTTTAGTCTGTAGAAGCTAGTAAGCCTACTATTTGATTTGTTTTAGATAGGCACAACATGTTTCATTATGCAGACCTTATTTTCCTGTTCCATGTTAAAATAAACCATTTTCAGTTGTACCGCTGAGAAAGAGTCCTTTTTTTAGTCATGGAAAATTAGGTAAAGGTCCTGGAGAAGTCATTGAAAATCATTGGTGAAAAAGTGTATGAACCCTGGTAGGTAAACCATACTGTACCAACTGGGTGACAGATGGCTAAATAAAGAAGTAGATGTATGGCTGTGATTGAGAATTTTAGAAAAGGTTTGTCTGTGCATATGCTTTGGCAGCTTTTAGTTTGGTACTGTTGTGGAGGAGGAAGTCCAAGGTCAGTGATTGATAACAACAGCACATTCACAGACACACACTTCACAGCACATCTGTTAAAAGCTGTTAACAAATAGCCTTTAAACTGATACACTTGTTCAAGTATCCCTTGTGATACAGTATGATACTTGAATGCCTTGGAAGTTTATTCCAGCGCTTGGACTATGCATCTTCATCATTCCACCTCTTTTTTCCCATGGGAATATTACCAAGGGAGTGTATGTGTCAGCAAGCTTTGTTTTAATCCTAACTGAGTGCCTCTTGAGTCTCAAGTTGAAGTTGTTCTGCTAGCTTTGCACACAACACAGCTGATAGGACGCGATCCAATTGACCTGAAGTGTTAGGTCTGCATGTAAATAATGAAATGAGACGGTTTGTAACGTAAGGAGATCTTGGCAGAGGAAAAAACAAATGTTGAAAATAATACCAAGAGGATCAACAAAATCCAAGAGTGTTGAGGCTGTGATGCAACACTTCATGGAAGGGATGTTTTTTTTTGTCAGAGATATAAAGTGGCTGTTCTATCAGCACACAGAGAGAAGGTTTATTGTTATTGAAAAGAAACATTGGACATTGAAACAATATTTCTACTACCCACTCGTCGTCTAGCAAGTCACAAGTTCCTTTGTGTCTTGCTTTCTTCTGCTTTCTTCTTCTACGTGGAAGAGCTTAATATTCACTCTTCCGTATTTCATTATGACATTGACTTATTAGTTACACTGCTTTCTCTTCAATTCATTTTCCTTTTTGAGCATTCTATTGAATTGACTGGCAAAACTTTTTTATTTTTGCTCCCCATTGA
Source organism: Gobionotothen gibberifrons (assembly GCA_943591055.1). NCBI lineage: Eukaryota > Metazoa > Chordata > Actinopteri > Perciformes > Nototheniidae > Gobionotothen > Gobionotothen gibberifrons. The sequence goes on from CALSBZ010003850.1 coordinate 3,182,356, forward strand.
TTTCATGGGCTGAACCACCAATAGTTAGAGCAGGCAGCCCGTCATTGTTTATTTGAAGTGAATGTACTCACAGGTTTCTTGCTGTTCTGAGTTTGGATCTTAATGGTTGACATATTGTATGCCGCTGGATAAAAGCATCAGTTAAATGACATGTTATGTGTGTATATATATAATACTGTATCATGACTAAATGCAGTAATGTGTATCCAACCGAGTTAAAAACTGGTCTAAAATCATATACAGCTGTTTACATGAGAACATAAAGGGGGTTTAACACATAACAGGAACTCTTACATGATGTGGCTGTAATATTATTGCTGAATAAAACGTCAATGTGTGTAGCTTCGCTGTGACAAAGCTCAAAGGATAGTGTTACGGCAGCTCTGGAGGGCTCCGGCTGTCTTTAATGTGTTAAACAGTTTTAGGACCGGAGGACAGGTGCTTTGTGGCGCTGTCAACCTTCTGTTTCTACAGTAATAAACTACCTGCATACCTGTGTTGACCTTTTTCCAGATCCACTATCATTTCCTCACCTGCACAGCCATCTTTCTCCCTGCCCCCCCCCCCCTCTTTGTATCTCCTTTTCTCTTCACTTGTCTTTCTCCTTTCTCCTCTAACCCCCCTCTTTCATCCCAATCCTGTCTTTCCGCTTTTCCCTTCCTCATCATCACTCATTGCTTGTTATGCCCTCATCTATCTTTTTTTTAATCTTCCCTTTCTGCCTCCTTCCCACTCCCAGTCTCTTCCATGGCCCCTCCCTAACGTACACCTCTCTCTTTTCAGTTTTATTATTTGAAACGATTGAGAATGACGACATCGGGAGGAAGACCTTGAAGATCACAGATTTCGGCCTTGCCAGGGAGTGGCACAGAACCACAAAAATGTCAGCTGCAGGCACGTACTCCTGGATGGCCCCCGAGGTCATCAAGTCATCACTCTTCTCCAAAGGCAGTGACGTCTGGAGGTATGAGAGAGCATACTGCAGAATAAAATACCTTCTGTCAGTCATTTGCCTGACATTATTACCAATTCATTTAGTTTAATATCTCTCTCCCTCTCCTTTACTCACCTTTTCCTTCCTTTGTCTGTGCGTCATCCAGCTATGGAGTCTTGCTGTGGGAGCTGTTGACAGGGGAGGTGCCGTATCGCGGGATAGACGGCCTTGCTGTTGCCTACGGTGTGGCGGTCAATAAATTAACGCTACCAATCCCCTCCACATGCCCAGAACCCTTCGCCAAGCTAATGGAAGGTAAATACGTTAAAAAAAAGAATTTCAAATATATTTTGTTTATTGTTTTATTTGAATTTCACACTAGACCAACTGCATGAGGATTATAATGTATAGATACGTTTTTATACGTTGAAAACAAAGTTCCATATTCATCAAAAATGTATTTTTCTCAGTACACAAGTCTATAGACAAAAACATTATCCCTTAATTAACCATATTACTATCAATAAAACATAAAATCGGCCTTGTCTTTAGTTATGCTTGTAAAAACATTGGACAGCCATTAAACTAGCCTGTTTCTATTACTTATTGTTTATACATTAAGGTAGCTGTACACACAGGGCTCATTTGCTTTCAATTCAATTCAATTATTCTACTAGTTTTTCATTAGTCAATATGTGTGGGATGTTGGGTCAAATGTTTCCTTTACAGATTTTGGGTAGACTTCTTATTCTTAGTCAATAACTGTCAGAATATCCCATTACTGAAACAATACATATATATGTGTCAATCTCTTCATTGCATTGTTTGTGTCCAGAATGCTGGGACCAAGACCCCCACGTGCGTCCCTCCTTCTCCTGCATCCTGGAGCAGCTGTCGGCCATCGAGGAGGCGGTGATGGCCACCATGCCGCAGGACTCCTTCCACAGCATGCAGGACGACTGGCGGGTGGAGATCCAGGAGATGTTTGATGAGCTCAGGACCAAAGAGAAGGTAGACATTACACCATAGAAACCTATCCTTATTGTACTTTTCTCTACATGTTGAATGATCTATCATAACCATTTAGTCTAACCATGCAGAGTTGCCTGGGACAGCTTTCAACGGACTAAAAGCCTTAATTGGTTACTTTCAGTGGAAAAGCTAATCGCCATTTATAAAAACAAGTGATTAATGCCAAGGTGCTTTGGCGTACTTCCCCTTGTTAAAACCTTAATCTGCTTCCTGTTTAAATCCCCCATCGCTGGATTAAAGAGGGGGGGGTTAATTAGTGTTTGTAGAAAACAGCAGGATCAGCACAAAGAGCTGGATCAACGCATGATCAACTGAATGACACAGATACGGAAAATTCTACAGGTGTTGTTTTTTGTTTTAAAATAATTACTTTGTGCCGTATATTTAATCATTTGTATTGTGTTTGCATTGTAAATGTATGTATTCTACCTGATGCTAAACCACCGTTTTCACACTAACTTACACTTATTACTTAAACCAGGGGTAGACATTAAGGGTAAAATGCCACTGGCCCTCCGGGCCGGTGGAATTGTCTTATCACTGGCCCCACCATTGTAACCACTGGCCCGGAGCATTCGTCCAAAAAAATCGACTAATAATGAAGAAAATTAACACATTTGTTGCAATAGTAATTTATGCACTAACTGCATTACTACTTGACCTACAACATTTGAATCATCAGTTCTTCCTCATTTTCCTCAATTGTTCATATTTGGTTTATTAAAATAATGATATTGTGGTCATTGTTAAAAAAATGTCTGCTATTATTATGAGTATTATTATTAGTATAATGCGCTTTCTGCCTTCCTGTCATCAGGAGTTAGAAATGTAATGGCTATGTAATAGATTAGATTAGCACCTTCATTCTCCTAAACTGCTGGGACATTTCCCTATAGCCAATACCTTTTATATTTTCTACTCTTCACTTACTTGTCAGCATAGGTCGGCATTGATGTACAGAGCCGACAGAAGACCTTGTTTATATTGGCATCATATTGAGAGGTGCAGTGACGCGTCCTAAAACCAGGAAGTAAGCTGCTGGTTCCCTCGACAAAAAAGCAATGGGATTTCTCCACAGGGTTTTGGAAAATAGCTGTGGAAAACAAACCTGTTTGATAAATGCACGTTTTGTTCAGCCGGATAATATCCACATGTCTACCCTACTTTTATAATTTTCGAATCATAAATCTAATCGATAGATTATAAAAGGGTTTTAGGACGCGTCACTGCACCACTAGAAAACAACTCCAGCGACCAAGCTGGCTGAAACGTTCTCTCCCTCTTCTTCTCATGCTCCCTGTCACTCTCCTTTAACTCCTCCGGTGACTTTCTTTTATTTGAAGATAGTTTTTTGCCCGGCGCTTGACCGGTTACCGCTGGTATTAAAAACATGTTGGCGATATGGTGGCGCGATAGTCTGTAGTGAACGAGCGCGCTCCCGCTCACGGGAGCCTGCTCGCGCTGGCTCCGCAGCAAACGGCTGTTTGCTTTTCACCCAACAACGACAACCGCCTCACGAAACGCTATGTTGTAGCGTTAATAAACGAAACAATTTAACAACATTGCTTGTCAAAATACCAATACCACAGGACAATATTATTTTTTTTAAGCAATATTTTTAGTGGCCCGAGCGGGCAAGTGGAAAGTACGTTATGCTGGCCCGGGGTGTCTAAATAGTGCTTCCGGGCCAGCGGGCCATTTATAATGTCGAGCCCTGCTTAAACACTTAAAGTTCCCATGTCATGGCCATTTCTACTGATCATAATTCCATTGTTGAGGTCTACTAGAATAGTTATAATAGTTTGTAACACGTACTAGAATAGTAGACCTCATATTGTGCAATTTTCCAAAATCACATTGGTTTCTCATACAGCATCTCTGTATGTGTATTCACTCTCTGTCCTAAACGGCTTGTTGGAGCTCCTGCCCCCCCCCTCCCTATGAGCCCAGTGGCCGTCTGCGAGACAACGAGACACAGCGAAACCCAGCCCGAACACACACACACACCCGCAGTCTGGCTGGGAGTTTGTGTGTGTGCTCTCACACCGACTCACAGCCTCGCTGCGTCCCGTCGTCTCAGGGAGGAGAAATCGGCAGAGCTGCAGCTGAGAAAATATTGAGTGTGTGTGTGTGAGAAAGTGTGTTAACGTAACGGCTCCACGGATGTAACGGCTCCACGGATTGGTCCATTTTGACCAATCCACGGAGGGGTCGTCTTTACGTCACTTGGTTCCCGGAAGACGAAAATTGAAAAATAAAATCTCCAACGAGGCGTTCTGGGGCAGCATAGACGGGTCTTTTCCTTTTACTTTGAGGGTTTTGACTCTGCACACCGTTTACATGCATAAAAACCTTTATAACACACAAGGGGACGGGTAATAACCAGAAAAGCATGACGTGGGACCTTTAACACTGATATAGTTATATGCCTCACAATGACATAAAAACCTTAAATAGTTTGCCTGCTTTTTAAAGATTTCCAAAAATGAAGGGAAGAAATAAATAAATAACTTTAGGCCTAATCTAACATCTTCCCATCGCAAGTTCCATAATATTTCATGTAGTTGTATCCACTACATCAGCACATTTCCTGTAAACGTCACACAGTAATCTGTTTTCTAGGTGGGTGGCTGAAGTGGCCTCACTGTAAAGCTGCTTTATGGAAGTCATCCAGTAAGGATTATTATAACTCAGCTGAGAGCAATTCAAAGGAAAATGGAGGGAATGAAGAAAGAGTAAGCCGTGGGAGGAGACGAGACTGGTTAGCTTTGTAACACGGCCTGAAACAGCAGGCAGTAATCTCCTGAAACCGACATGTTATCGAGGGAGTTATCGAGCAGACAGCTAACACTCACGCCCGTCTCACAGCCGTCTGTCTGCAAGAGCTTTTCTCGTTTTGTGGGAATATTTGTAAACCTGAATATCCACGTGGCCATGTATGGACATTAGGAAAACTTGACAAGGAGCACACATCATACATAAACATGACTAAGTACCTCACAGTTTAATAATAATCCAGAGTGGGCTTTAAAAGGCTTTCTGGATCCATACGGTATTCTCTCTGTGTAAACAATGTACATATTATTTAAAATAAATCAAAAGAGCAATTCACTGTAGTAGAACCAGACATTAAAGTGTTTTTTTTGCGCATGAATTGTGTTTACACCTACATTACCCATCATGCCTCTGTTTGTTTTAAAGACTCTACCCATCCAAGATAGTCTGTCTTTGTGTTCAGTTGTAGATAACATAAACTGATGCCCATCGTCCTGAAACATAAACAACTGTTTCCCTGGGCCTGTCAGTGTGTCGGTGTACCCATGACAACAGAAGTCTGTGTGCCTCTCTCTCTCTCTAACCATATGTGTCTTAACACCTGCTTCCTCCAGGAGCTACGTTCCAGAGAAGAGGAGCTGACGAGGGCCGCCCTCCAGCAGAAGTCTCAGGAGGAGCTGCTGAAGAGACGGGAGCAGCAGCTGGCGGAGCGGGAGATCAACGTGCTGGAGAGAGAGCTCAACATCCTCATCTTCCAGCTCAACAAAGATAAGCCCAACGTGAAGAAGAGGAAAGGCAAATTCAAACGTTCCCGCCTCAAACTGAAGGATGGAAACCGCATCAGCCTGCCCTCAGGTGAGTGGATAGTTGTCTTGACCAGGTTTTATTCATTATTTTATTATTCCTTCATTTCCAGACATTAGGCGCTTTCACACCAAGTACTTTTCCCAGGAATAGTTCCCGGAACTTTTATTTCCTGGAACTATCTAGTAAATTGCGTTCACACCGGAATAAGTCCCTGAGGGGAGCCGCTGATGTCACTTCTTCTTCTTCTTCTGCTTTGGGTTTACTGGCAGGCCGCAAACAACTTCACTGCTGGGACTCCCAGCAGCTTCTACTGAAGCCTTCCGAGTAAATCAAATCAAATCAATCAAATTTTATTTATATAGCACATTTATAAACGATTTTTGGTCGAGCCAAAGTGCTGTACATATAGTAAGAGTAGTAGAGACACTTTACAGCAAATACAACAGCACAGATTGTTCAGAATATCAGTATGAGAAAAACGACACCCTCTATCCTTAGACCCTCACATCGTACAAGGAAAAACTTCCGGAGAAAACCCACAGTTTTAAAGGGGAACAAATGGGAGAAACCTCAGGGAGAGCAACAGAGGAGGGATCCCTCTCCCAGGACGGACAGACGTGCAATAGATGCCGTGTGTAAATCGAAGAGATAATACATTTTACAGCATATAGACCGAATGTTAGGAAATGCATGTGTCTGCAAATCGCCAGAACGCCAACACCTCCTCATCACTCCACCGCTCCCATGGTTTTTTTTGTGTTGCCATAAGTTAGTCTCTCTCCGTTGGTGCGCTGAGCTAATGCTAATGCTAATAATGCTAATTCCAGCAAATAAAATGGCGGCTTCACAAAAACTTTTCCGAGTTTTACGGGCCGTGGTTTGCAATCCGCCCAGCCAATCAGAAATGACCAGGAAAGTACCACCTCTCTAGCAGGGACTGGAAAGGGGTGGAAAGGTTCAATAAAAAAAGTTCTAGTTCCAGATCTTTTTGGTGTGAACGCAAAATCCCAGGAACTATCGGAACTATTCCTGGGAAAAGTACTCCGGTGTGAAAGCGCCTATTGATACAAAGTTAGAGACCATCCCAATGGTTTGATAGTTCCGGGGTGTTTTCTTGTCATTTTGTTGAAATTAATTATCTCAAATCCTTATAGTATGCAGTGTTTCCCACAGAATTTGATTCTATTTGTGGGGGCACCGCACCCTCCCCGTCCCCACATTTGGATAGTATTTGTGTGCCAGTGGTGCAACATTTGGATTGTGCAAGCATTTTACTAAGAGTGTTGTGTGTAATCTATCAAATTGTACCTATTCTCATTCTTTTAATGACCATATGTGCTTGTGCCTTTTGGCTTTCCAGACTTCCAGCATAAGATCACGGTGCAGGCGTCGCCCTCCATGGACAAGAGGCGCAGCCTTCACAGCGCCAGCACCTCTCCCCCCAGCAGTCCCACCCTCATCCCCCGCCTACGAGCCATTCAGCGTAAGTCTGTAGTTTACCTCAGTGTGAGGTCTGATCTTCTCCTCCTCCTGGATTAAGTCAAATCAGTGTTTTATTTACACTTGTTAGTGTTCTTAATAAATCATATCGGCTCTCTGAGAGTGCCATGTGAACTGGGATAATGGGAACCGTGTCACAATGGCTAGAGCCGTGTGAACAAAAGCTCCAGAGCCACAAGTTGTCAGCCAGTTGTTTGAACAGTTGGATGATGTTGTTAGTCTCGCACCAACGCCCTTGCAATAACTGGAACAAATTCCTCTTGAGCATTAATGGTTGATGCTGGTCTTTAGACTGTATGTGTTGTGATTAGCCACAATTCACAGACCTTCTTCTGTTTAACTAATCTTTACCTCATGTTGTGTTTCACAGTGCATTTTGAGGTAGGCTCCTAGCTTAGTTAAACATTGGATAGTTAAGGTTGGCCTGTGACCTAAGAATGTCTTTGTCATAACTACACTGTAGCTATGTGCAAAGGACAATTAAAGCCTTGAATCCTTGAAGTTGGTCCGAGGTAACATGCATGTTTTCCTCCTCAGTGACGTCCCACATGCGAAAGGACAGTTTGTATGTTTACCAACAGGAAGTTGATCTGACCAGCGAGCTCACAACTTCCTGCGGGCTCAGGAGGAAAGGCAAGCTATTGGCTAACCACATGCAGAGCGTGTGTGGCTAACGGCACCAAGCGCTGCATGTGAGGCTCGGCTCACCCTCAGTAATAGGGGTTTGAGGCCTAACAGCTTTCACTGGGACTGTTTGTGATGATTGACAAGGTTTCCCTGATGTGATCCTTTTAACAAAACGTTGGTGTTTTTGCTGCTGTTTCAAATTGTTCCACAGGTACTCTAATGATGAGGTTATTGCCACAGACTTGGGCCGTCAGCTTTCATATTTGTTCTTTGGTTGGAATAAAATCATTGGCCCTTTTTTTAAAAACATGCTGGTATGTACTGGCCCGAGTCTGTTGCCCGGAAATCTTTGGTGGACCATCTTTTCACTCACACTTTCACAATGACTAACCCGCAGCTATAAAAAGCTTTTATAACAACAGCTTTTGGGGTTTTGGTGTCTTCAGCTTTTTGGTTTGAAATGTTCTTAAATTAATACACAAAAAATCTGAATCTTCCCTGAATTAAACTCTGTTAATAATTAATTAAAAGAGTATATCAATCAAGTGTAGAATGGCATTAAACCCCTCCACTTTGAAGAGAGATTGGCGTATTCAGACTTTTTAACTTATCTTTGCAGTGACATAGATCACAAACGGATTTCCTGCCAGGGCTGGGGTTTCTGATATCCTGGTAACATTTATGGTCCTGTGTTTACAGTAACTCAAGATGAGAGCAACCGTACATGGGGCCGCAGCACCCCCTTCAGGCCGGAGGAGTTTGAGGATGTGAGAAAGGGAATCAAGAAGAAAGGAAGAACCTGGGGCCCCAGTTCAGTCCAGAGCAAAGAGAGGCCTGCTGCTGCTGAGAGGTACAGTGTACACACATTGTTAGCTCCTGACCCCAAACAGTATAACATCCTCATGTCTAAATGTTAAGATAGGAAGTGATACGTTTTTCTTTTACACAGAAATATACAGTACAAGGTAACATCGTACCACAAGCAAGAGGCTACTACAAGTCAACATTTTCAAATGTTCATGTTTTCTTGTCCAAATTGTTTTCAGAGTGCGCCCTCTGTCAGACGGCAGTAACCCCTGGTCCACCAGCCTGGTCAAAGCCCAGAAGTCTGTCCCCCTCGCCGCCCTGTTTACTGAACAAGGTCCGCTGGAAATCCATTGAGATAATGTGCATTTTTAAATGCCTCAAGTGAATAATAACTGTTGACTGAACATATTTATAAATCTAAGTGTTTGTTTACTTTTAGTTTACTTAAAAATGTTTGTAATATTGTGTAATGTCCCTGAGGTTTATCAGACAAACACAATTCATGAATTTGTTGTTAACTGGCAGGGAACTCTACTCTGCCATAAGATATTCCTAAACAGGGGAAAACACATGTATGCAATGCTATCAGTATTCCCAAGGATATTGATACGTACTGCATGTCTTAGAAACAAGGGGTTTTGAGAATATATCGTATCATATATATATACTTTATAACTGATTTCCTCTTTCTGTGTCCAGCGGGCGGCGGGAAAGACGAGGCGTTCTCCCAGGACTCTCCTGACAGCTCCAAGCCAAAGCAGCTCAAGTTCCCCAACCAGGTGTACATTGATCTCCCTATGTGGAGGGACGAGCAGCAGCCTCAGAGCCCCGCCGCCGGGCATTGTGGGTCGGGGGATTCTGGGATCGGTACAGCAGGTCAGGGCGGCGCTCCGGACACCCCGGACGACCCGTACACCACCACCTCCACCTCGTCCAGCTCCACCACCCCCCAGCTCACCCCCACCAACAGCCTGAAGCGGGCGTCGACGCGCCGTAAGACCGACTCGGCGCTTTACGGCTGCGGCGCGCTGCTGGCTTCAGTGGCGCTCGGCTATGACGTCAGAGAAGCTCTCAAGAACTCGGCTCCCGTGGAGGACTGCGAGCCCCAGCGCGAGGAGAAAGAGAAGAAGAAGAAGGAGGGGCTTTTTCAGCGGGCCACGCGGTTCCGCCGCAGCACCTCGCCGCCGAGCGGACGGCCCCAGAAAAACGAGGCATCGTCAAACCCCGCCGCCGCTCAGCCGGTCAATCTCATCTCCATGTCGGCCATTATGGAATGCAACTCCAACAAGTGTCTCGGCCAGCCACAGGACGTGGCTGCGGTGAAGACCAGCCCGGGGAAGGTGGAGCCTGTGGCGGCCAATCATCACACAGAGACATCCGGACCCATCACAGCAGTTCCTACAGAAGGCCAGAATGACAGGACTGCAGCTAACACACAGACACCAGTGCAAACCAAAAGCCAGCCGACAGAGCAGAGCAACAACAACAACACAGGGCCACGTCTGCGCAGGAAGAAATACTGCACCAACCACAATAGTGAGTATCACAAAACATGGGGACACGCAAGGGAAATAAGCATGTGTATATTAGGGCTGTCCCAAATACAATTTTTCTGGCTCCGGATATTCGGTAGTAATCAGCAGCGAATATTCGAATATTCGGCCCGCGCGAACCGCTTTAACACGTGTATTTTGGTGTATTCACGGCATTCATTTTGTTATTCTACAGTATTGTTCTTTTGTAGATATTAACCCAATTTGTGTTCTTTGAAATTGAAAAGGATATCGCATTGTGTTTGTTACTTTCGTTACAGTTGTATATGTCTTAAGTGTAATTTGGCTTGGCTTCCTATTTATGAATATGCTTTTATTTTGAAGGAGAGGTAGCGCTGTTGACAGGAAGTTGTTGTTGCTATGGAAACAACGTGACGGAGATTAACGGAGAAAAGTAATATCTACATATAAAGACGGAGAAAGTAAACGATAAAGTTTATGGTTAAGTGTTTGCACCCCCCGAACAAGCTCTTACGTTGATATTGGAGATTTCAATAAATTCAATGAAAAATGAAAAAACAAACAAAACGAATATCCGAATAACGAAATTGAAACCCGAATAGTACTCCAACGAACGAATATTCGGATATTCGAATATTCGGGTACAGCCCTAGTGTATATGGCCTTAAAATATAGAATGTACGCTCAAATGTATCTCCTCCTTCTGTTTCCAGCCACTCTGCCTCCTCCTTCCACGCAGAAGAAGCAGCAGAAAGAGAAGGAGGTTTCAGAGAAGCCCTCTAAAGGGGAGGCGTTCTCCAGACCCCGGCCGGTGTCCTTCAGGGCCAAACCCCATGCCTGGGCCCTGCTGCGGGGGCGCAACAAGAGCTACTCCCTGGGCCACTACTCCGGGGAGAAGGCGGCTAAGAACATAAGCGTGGTGCTGTCCTCCGACGTGGGGATGGGCTGCTCGCTGCTGGACATGGACACGGAGGGCCAGAAACGAGACTGCACGGTGCCGCTCTGCCGCATCCAGAGCTCCCCGGGGCGGCCCTCCGTCTTCGAGCTGGAGAAAGAGTTCCTCTCGTAGGAGCTGTATGAAATGATCTGCTGTGTTCATAGCGCATCCCGTACAATCTAGAGAGGTTCAGAACGTTTAGACGGATTTTTGGCCGAAAACTCCTGGAGGGTTTAGAACCTGGCTGCCTTTTTTCTATGTTTTTAAAAAGGGTTCTATCACTTAGAACCCCGCTGTGTCTTTGTTCTAGAGCAAAGACTGTGTCCAAAATTATTCACTCGCTCACTATATGTTATCATCAACATTACATGTCACTTGTTAGATGCTTTTATCCAAAGCGACTTACATACTCAATACTGTGGACAATCCCCACAGGAGCAATTTAGGGTGAAGTGTCTCAGGGACACAACGACATGCTGACTGCAGTGGGGTTTGAACCCCTGATCCGAACACCAACGCACTACCCACTGCGCCACACGCCTCACATATGTAAACACACTCCCACTGAAAATACTCTATATAGTCTTTCTATAAAAGCTTTTTAGAGCTCTGTACAAAAACAGATTCAGGTGTTTTTTCCACATCCAGCATGTTTGATGCAGAACGTTAAAAAAAGTGAAATGATTAAGATAACAGTTAATGAGAAAAACAACAATTAAACCATCAAAAACAATAATATTAGGTTGGAGAATTTTAGCTCCAATACTTCAAGTTTGGTAATGCCAAGTTACTACTCATGTGTTTACATAAGGCACACCTTTTAGCATTTATAGAAAATACTCAGCGGCCACTTAAAATGTTATAACATAAAATTAGCCATTTCATATTGTCACGATGCATTGTGGGATACTTTTGAGTCCATGAATCCCGACTACATTCTGAGGCACATGGGAAATGAAAGTCAGTCGGTGAGCAGTGAGTGATTTTGGACGCAGCCTGAGCTCTAGAACCTGAACACAGCGTGGCAGCAGGTCTACGATGTTCCCCCCCGGTCCAACACACTGCCTTGTCCCATTTGGGAACACTCTGGAGTTCTGAACATTCCCAGCATCCTCTGGTGCTCCTCTCTCCCCTTTGTTACCTTCTTCTCTAGTTCTGTCGGTGCAGCTAAACGTTGACCGCTGCTGCAGCTTTCGCAACACAAAACCCTCACCTTTTTATTTATATATATATTTTTATAGGTAATTTAATATGAAGAGACTTGACCTTACCTTAGCTACCAGCAGGACATACATTCCATGTCAGTTTCAGAGTTGTGCGATCACGCTTTTAGATTTGTTGACTTGAGAATCAGGCATGCATGTACCCTTAAAATGTTGAACAAAAAAAAAAAACCTTATGCCTTGTTTGTAAATATTTCTTTTCTCCCAGTATCAGCCTAATGCTGGCAGTTGTTTTGTATTTCATATATGCTGTGTTATGAGTGTTTTTAAAGTCACCCATGCTGCAGTACCGTTCGTGTTCTAGAGACGGCTCGCAGACTGGATCGGAGCGAGGATGCAAGTGTGTTCTCTTCCCAGAATGCCCTGACGATTTTAGCCATGCAGGTAGAAAAACACTGGAAGTCCGTCGGACAGAGCAAACATGGAATCTTTTCTACGTTCAAAACTCAAAAGGACCTCTCTGATTGGCTAGACCTGTTAAGACACAGCATCATTTCAGATTATTAAGCAGCCCGGGAGTGGCCACATTGGAGAAATATCTACAGAACACTTGAGTGCACAAAATGGCTTACTGTAAACACACCCTGTGCCTTTAAGAACAAAATGTCTAAATGAAATCCTCATTTTTTTTTTAATAACGTGCGTATCTTTTTAAACTGAGCCTTGATATCGAGTTGAGTCAGAATCTAAGTGTTGTTCTATTTCTATTTATACACTTTTGTAGCATTAAACAAGCAGCTTTCCCATGAAGCCACATCTCATCACGTTCAGGAGGGTCGGGGGACATTTGACAACAGAATTGAACTAAAAGACAGTTTTTCTATTATTATACATGCTATGATTTTAGAGCCAAGAGAACGGCTTCCTCAGGATTAATTCATGGTAAGTTGATGTCTCCAAACCTCTATGAACTGAGGCGTGACTATGCAGGAAATATACTGTACCTCTGGTCACTCCCGGGCCTTCTCTTCTCTCCTCAAATTGAACAAATGAACTTCTTCTTCTTCGTTAAAAACTGACTGATTCTTGAATCCCCCCTGACTTCTATCGCCGTCTTCCTCCTTCAGTCTGTTTTGGAGAAGTTCAATAGAAAATGTGTCCCCGCTTTTTGAAGAACGAACCAACGGCTCATTTGTAGAAAGGTACGAACTTCCAAATGCTGTAAATATAATTGTGATTCTGCTGTGTATATTACTGTGGCATCTGATGATGGTTTAGAATGTGAAGTACCTGCGCTTGTATGACCACTGACTGTCAGAGCAACACACTGTAAAGGCCTTACTAATCACCAAGCTGTCAAAGGGGCAGTTTACAAGCCAAGATATCACTGGATTTACCCTTTTTTATTTTATTTTTTGTACACATGAAGGGTTATCTGTAAATACCATGATGCACTGGTGCTGTATATTCCCCTAAACGTATTGTATTACAGTCTAAAGCCTACAGGTTGTTTACAGCAACAAAAAGAAAGGTTTTGAAGGCAAACGATGACTGGACATTCCCAAAAAAAGACATTCCACTTCATTTGACAAACTGCAGCATGATGTGTGTGATGGCGGTTCTCCATAAGGTGCATTCAGGCGTCTGGCTAAGGGACCAAATTGAACTCTTCCAGCTCTAAGGCCTCTGTCTTCAGGACCAAAACCACTAAATGAAGTAGCTGCTAGCGAGGAATTCTTACACAACTACGTACGAAAAACTAAAACCTCAGAGGCGTAGTGCAGCCCGCCACCTTTCCGATCAAATAACACGACTTCCTGTTTAATGCAACACTTCCTGTAAATCACTGAACATCTCGGTCAGGTTAGCTTTGAGTACATCTGTTTCAGTGAGCGTTTTTTGTTATCATTACAGTATTGGTTATTTCACGCCTGATTGATCAAGAGTATCAAGTTTATCAACATTTTGAATAAAGTCTAAATCAAGACTAATGGCAGGTCTTTGTTTTTATTCTGACGTATATTAATTACTAGAATTATTTCACGCTGTTTTCTTCTTAAATCTGACATTTTTAGGTTCATACAATGTTTACGTGCTTTAATGTTCATACGTTTTTCATACTGATTTTTAGAATCACAGCTTGTCTTGCGACAGTTTGTGTGTTGGTAGGCTTTACAAATGTACGTTCATAAGCAATGAAAATGTGTTATTTTTCATACTGTATTACTTTAAAGCTCATTAACCAATGAGCTTGGGGCTGAGTGGCACAATCAATGTAGGGAAGACATAAAGTATTAAGCAACAGTATAAATACGTTTATTTTCATCCTTTCATGGGATAAATAATATGGGAAGAATAACAACAGCCTTATCATTATAGTTTCAAACAACTGAAGAAGGACAACTGAAACCCAATGAGACAGAATGACCAGTGTAAACAGTGTCTTTGGCTTTATTTGTAACATGACATACACAAAAAAACAGGTTACATGTTCAAGTAGTGTCATGGCTTCAAGGTAATGCTACAGTGATCATTTTGCACAATATTTTTCCAACCCTTTCACGCATAGAGGTCACTACAGTGGACAGCTTTTCAAAAGGTGTTTTCTTGTATATGCATGGGTTTTGATGGAATAGTGGCACCATCAGCCACTACATAGGACCCTATTACATCATCCCATACACTGCTACTCAGTGGAAAGTCAGTGCAAGTCTCTAAACCAAGATGGACGACAGAAAGCCACATGGACCAAGTCACCTGCCGATATCTTGCCAATCCTTTCGGAAAGCGCTCCCTGCAGGTATAAAACATTTGGTGACATCAAGTAATAACTAAGGAATCATATAATTCATAAATTGTCAAAGTATTGATTTTATGTTTGCAGGAAATCATGATTATACTAAAGTGGACGTCATGCATCACTGGCTATATTTCAACTAAAATTCATACTGCTACTGTTCTTCTTGAAAATACTTCATTTGCAATATCTTTTTGGGCCTTAAATATATATACTTATAAATAAGGATAGAGGGTGTCGTTTTTCTCATACTGATATTCTGAACAATC
>CALSBZ010003850.1:3207517-3221509 GCA_943591055.1 Gobionotothen gibberifrons
GGGGGGTTTTCACTAACATCTTCTCCAGCTCGCCTTCGACCGTCACACAGTGTTTCTCCTGAGGAGCGGCCACTATGTTGTTCTCCTCACACACACTCTCCTCACAGTCAGTTGGGTCTGTGTGTGTCTTCTGCAAACACACTTAAGCAGGTGAGCAACTTTTCCTACAAATACTTCATTTACAGAACTCAGTATGATTACTTTCACTTGACATGTAGTGCCATGTATTTCATCTATGTACTTGTGTTTTGTTTGTATATTCTAGTTTATTCTGACTTGTAAACAATCTGCTTTTGTGACCTTCCAATGAAATACGGATGTAGATGAGCATTTAAGCTAACGCCTGTATTTCACATCATGTATGTTTATACATTAACTGTCACCATCAAATGAGCAAATACAAATATGAAGTGATAATTCCTGCTAACTGCTATGACCCTGAGATATTTGCTCATGCTTTATCAATGCCATACGAAACTTCAGAAGGTGATAGAAGGTCTGACCTGGTCCACCTCGACCATGTATCGAAATACGGGGAGCTTCTTGATTTTGTACAACAGCGAGGGATGCATGAAGCGGACCAGGAGTTTGCCATCATGTAGGGTCGTGACGTTTACTGAAGGGAGGTCAAGAGAACCTGAAAAACAAACATCACCATTTCTTAATTGTAAATTAGGTTTCATGTTGACTTTAGCTCCGCTAGAGGTGAAAACCTTCACATGTTACTTTTAAAGGGGACCTATTCTGTTCACTTTCAGGTTCATATGTGTATTGTATGCCTCTACTGTGACATTTTCACACGCTTTAATGTTCAAAAAGGTCTTTATTCTTCTCTTACTGCCTGTGCTGCAGCACCTCTTTTCACCCTCTGTCTGAAACCAGAGCCCAGTGCGCTCTGATTGGCTAGCTGGCCAGCTCTGTTGTGATTGCTCAACCGCTTAGAGATGTCCGAATATTGTTTGGACATGTTGGTAAACTCATTTAAAAAAGTTAAATAAAAAAACTGTCCCAAATTGGGATCAATAAAGTACTTCTTATCTTGATAGTAAGCTTAGTCAATAAGAGCGAACGCAGAGCACGGGTGGGAAGAAGCGACATGCTAATCACATTAAATATGGCGCTAGCAAAGCAGCGAGAGGTGATGAGAGGTTCTATTTTATTGTATTTACTTGTACTATTTTATCTGTTTTATTGTGTTGCATTGTTGGAGGAGCTTGTGACCTAAGATTTTAATTGTCACAACACACTGTAGCTATGCACACATGACAATAAAAGCCTTGAAAATTGAATAACCCACAGATCGATTAAGAAATAACTAATCAATTCAGTGTCTGAATTGTATCAATGTGAAACATGATGAAGGCGACCCCTCACATTAAAGAACAGTGTTCTGACAATGATAGCTATCTTAACATGTCTGTTACTAACATGTTGTTTCTCCTGTCAGCCCAACAGAACCCCCAGGACAAAACTCAAATATTAATATATAAAAAAGGTTTAGTGATGTCAGATCATTTTCTTCTACAATGCCATCAATGCTCACATTTGATTTTAGATAGAGCGTCCTGGAAATAGCTGAATTCTAGTGAGTCCGGAGGGGCGGAGGCAGACTCATTCTGTCCAATCACAGCAGATACGGAAATCATGTATTCGTCCCTTGGATCAGAGAGAAACGACACGTCGGCTTGCTTCGCTGGCGGCTCCACCCATCTCTCATCTTTGGGGCTGTGGAAACCAATAAGAGAGAAAAGAATATGAGTATCTCAAATCAGAGACTATAATCATGTGTTAAAGTTTTAAGTTAAGAAGAACTTTAAGAAGTTTTATAAAAGTAGTTACTAACAATGCTTTTTGTTAGGAGCCAATAATAAAAATCTTGCGTATTAACTCAAAGAAAACTATCTCAAAGCCAAACCTAAAATTTGAACATGACTATATTTAAAATTGTGAAAAACTATTGCGAGGATATCTTTGATTTAAATATCAGTGTTTATGAACAATTAAACTGTGAGTCTTGATCAAAATACTCTTTAAAAGAGCAGAATCCTTTAGTCTAAGCCAGGGGTTCTCAAAGTGCGGCCCGCAGAAATGTTTCTGGCGGCCCGAGATAGTTAATGTGACAAAAAAAAATGCCAGAGAAGATGTATACTCCAAATGATGTTTATTGTAAATAGGAGGTGAATGCCAAGATATGTACACAAAATGTATGTGTGTTTGTTTGTATATATAGGTATGTAAAAAGGCGTGTGTGTGATTGTGGTTATTTGCGTGTACGTGTTTGCGTGTGTGTGTGTGTGTGTGTGTGTGTGTGTGTGTGTGTGTGTGTGTGTGTGTGTGTGTGTTTGCAAGGCACTTTTGAGACAAATTAATGTTTGATTAATCTTAATGTATACTGTATGTATAATTGGTTAGTACAATAAAGAAAGGATTTGTTTTGGAATTATTTTGTGTTCCGTTTTTTCTTGGGCGGCCCTCAATCCAATATTGGGTACCTAAATTGGCCCTCACTCATCAAAACTTTGAGAACCCCTGGTCTAAGCCCTTAACAAATTCTCCATTAGTGTGCTGTTGGACATAGACTATTTATAAAACTAAGTCAAGGAGTATTTTCTGGTGAAGTCTGTACTGTGCAGAACAAAGTCTGATCCAGGATTGCCGTTATCTGAATACATGTTGTTTTTTAATGTTGCAGTGTTTGTTTGCAGAGTTTGAAGCAGAGATAAACAATACACCTTTTAACAGCCAAAGACAGAATAATGCGTACAAACTAAGGAAATGCACAAACCTTCCCATCGAGCGGATATTGACTCTGAATCTGAGCCCGGGGACGAGCTGGCCGTAGTCCCACCGCAACACGTTGTGCATGTTGTGGCACTCCAGGGTCACGTTGGCCGGCGGCTCCACTGTGGACACACAAACACCAGGGTGAGGAGATTTTAAAAGACTTTCAAATTCACACTGAACACCACCTCAAAATGAATATCAGTGTTAGGAAAATATCGCTCGTCACCGGCTTGAGTTTCAATAATCAGGATACATGTATTTATTATCCTTGCAAGAATGGAAGTAGTCATGACACACAGAGCATATGGGATACCTAGTTCCTGAACAGTGTCCTTCACATGCTGATATAGAAGAGAGGGAGTTATTCAGTCACAAGATGGAGGAATACCGGTTCAAAGCTGTATACAATGTTTAGTTTCGATTTCCTAAGGCCCACGTAAGCAATAAACATGACAGTCATAAGTCTATCTCCATAGGGGCTGAATCATCATGTTAATCACATAGCTATCATATGCCTAAAACAGTGTGTCCTGACGCTCTTCTAGGTAATCATACATCCTGTTACGTACACAGCTACGTAGGGTATCATGTGTACTCTGATATTGGAAGAGTACATTCAGTATTTTCCCAACACAGTCCAATAAATTATGCCAAAGGAGAAGTTCCCTTACTCCAATATAACCTTTTGCTCATAGTAATCATTGACTATGGGTATTTTCACTAACACGAACCCCCCCACTAGAGGGAACTGCATTCAAACTTATACGATATACTCCTGCTTAACCTCTTTGAGTGGGTCTACTTTACTCACACAGACACAAAAGCTAAAAAAAAGGAAGTAATGTCAGGAGATTTAAGGCTTTAAGCCAATGTGGAAATTGCAGATTGGTAATCTAATCTACAAGAAACCTCATGCAGGTCTCCTCTGACACTGAGAAAAAAGAAACTCCCCAAAGCCTGCACATACTTGCTCATCTCAAAAAAGAGTATTAAAAAAAACGAACATTGATTTCACTTTGAAAAGTGGGCTTTCACTTTCACTGAATGTACATTACAAGAGACCAAGTTATTGTAAAAGCAGGTTCAACCATTGTGGTGGATACTTGTGAAAATATGTGTGGTAACCTCCTGTTACAGGAAACCATGCCTCAGAGCATTGCACAGTTACTGTCCACACACACCACAAACAATTACTGATAAAATGTGAACAATAACCTTGGCCTGGGAAGGTCATTTAAAGGCGACCTATCATGCAAAATGCACTTTGTGATGTATTTTATACATACATATGTGTCCCCGGTGTTCCCGGGAACTCACAAAGTGTCAGAAAACACAACCGTCTCTCTTTTCCTCCATACCCAAATCTCTAAAAACGGGGCTGCAACGGATTTGATACATGTGGATTTTTGATTTGCTCCTCTATGACGTATTATAGGTGCACTCCGCCTGATTGGTCAACTCTCCACCTATCAGGGGAATGAGAGGTTGGGCCACGGCAGCGAAGAAGACTTCCCGCCCATAGTTACCATGGTTACCCTTCTGTTTACTCTCCGCTCTGGCTCTAACAGCAGTAGGAGCGTTTGCTCCGGAGCAGTTATTCAATGCAATCCCTCCCTCGCTGTAATTCTCTCCGGTAGTCCACCAGCAGATGACAAAGTTTCAGTTTCGGTTTCTTTTTCTCAAAGTTTAAATCTTCCGGACAAAATTAGAAAAGTGCCGGTCAAAGGTCTTCTTTGTTATTTATTGAGCTTTAAAACAAATGAATAACGACTCTCTATATAATAAAACACGGAGGACGGAGATATTTTTTTCTCCCCCTCTTGACTTCATCAGAGCACGGCTCCCCTCTCCTGCAGGGGGGCGTGGTAAGCTGCAGCTCACAGAGATCAGCCCCGTAGACAGCAAACAGCACATATACCTCATTCACACCAACGCAACTCCGGTTCAAGCTCCGTGCTAGAGCTTTTCAGGTTCAGAACCGGTTCTTCGGTTTAGCTCTGGCTCTTTTCACACAGCCCAGAGTCCACTGGTAATGCGTCATTGTTTGCGTCATGACGTTACCATTTGCGTGCCTGCTTCATAAAGCCAAACCGCACGGATGAAATCAGTTGCATTCATTTCTTATGCCTCTATCTGCAGCTTTTGCGGAGTCATTTCTGTGGTGACTATTTTCTTATAAACAGGTGTACTCGTGTCAATAAAGGTTTTTTTAAAACACAACTGCTTCCGAGATCGGTCTTATTTCTTAAGGTGGACTGAACCATGAGTGAGGAGTAACGTTGTATCTTTCATTTAAATGAACTGTAACCTTCACCCAAGTATGTAACAGCTGTTCTCAAATGAACACGTGAAGTAAAGTTTAATATTTATAGTTTTATAATTAGTTATAATGAGAGGTGATCAACGTGAATGCTCAGGTTCCACCTTAACACGCAGACACGTTGCTTCACCATGAGCAGAAACCTTTATATATACAGTCTATGGCAGAAACACTGAAACTCTGAAACTCTTGTTAAGTTTCTCCATCGTTGTGTACAAACTGGATAAAACGCGGACTTTCTGTTGTTGTTCAGGAGTAGATCCTGTCTCTGCCGCCGCCTCGACGTAAGCGTGACGTATGTGGTGCTTTTGCTCTGGCCGGACAATTTTTTGGTGCTCGAAATGAACCGGATTCCGGAGCTAAGAGGCTGCTCAGCTGCGGTGTGAAGAGGAAAACCCGGTGCTTTTCAAGCTCTAGCTCCGGGCCGGCCCTGAAACACCGTTGGTGTGAATGAGGTAATAGAGCGAAATGAGGCATGGCTAAAATGCATGATCTGTTTGGTATTTTGAAAACAGAAACGTATAAATATACCTTATATAGGTATGGCCCTACAATATATCATTTAAATATAGCATGATAGGTTACCTTTAAGGAAGTTCAATAAAAAAGACAAAAGCTTCAAATCATCTTCGTATGTGTTCCTTAACACTCCTTCAACAGATTGTTGTTGAATGAGTCACCCCCGTTATCATCCATTTCAGTTTCAATTCCTCTGTGAACTAACATTTACATTCAGGCACGTGATAACAAACGCCTACACAAATACCAAAGCCTCAAATCTAGGTTGAGACCTGAGAAGGTGTTAAAGGGAAATCTCAGATGGTGGCGTGTGAACTTTAAGTGCTAACCGCAGCAGTGAAGTCGGTCTCTGAGGCGTTCACCACATTGCAGCACGGGACCACACGTGTAACCACGCCATTTCACTTCAGCATTTAACTTCCGTTTCAACTTCTCATAAGTGTTTTCTGAAAATGCAATAGAAAAAGAATGACTCCGAACTTAAAGTAGGCATAATAGTGCCGCATTCCCACTGCAGGGCCTTGTACGGTATAGTTAAGCCTTGGTAGGCCAGGCTTACTTTATGCTGCGTCTCCATTACAGTTTAGTAGCTGGAGCAGTAACTATAGTAACGCAGTGTAGGCTGAGCCGTGACGTCATCTTCAATGCGAAACTCAGCCGTTAGCTTTTAGCCCTCAGAGCTCACAGCTCCTCATATCTGTTCAGAAACTAGACAAAAGTTAAACAAGTACAAACCACAGACTGTCTGTGTCATGGCGAATACAGTCGCTGGTTTATTTATGTCTGCATAGGCCGTTGTTGTGAGTGTGGACGGTCGGAGCATATACTGCGTTAGCTTAGCCGATCTCCATTCAGAAAACATGCATTTTAAAAAGGTTTTCGCCTGCCGTCTGTCTGCAGACTTGTCAAAGCATGAATTCATGATTTTTACTAACCGGTATCAGTATGTTGTTACATCGGCATCATTTTGAAACGTGTATTACAATTAAATCACGGTCAAATATGTTCATTTTGTTGTAGTTGTAGCCCCCTTGCCAGCGATTCTCTCTAGTTGAGCATATTCAGCCCGGTTGTTGGCCCGGAAAGAACCTGGATTTTGGAGGGCCAGAAAAACTGTGAAACATTACCTGTTAGCCGGAACTACCCCTAGTGGAAACGCAACAAAAAAACGGTGGAAATGCGCCATAAGTGTTTACCATTAAATCTAGTCTGAGAAAAATGATTTAAAATATTGAAAAACTGGCTTAAAGAGCGAGGACATCCAGTGGCTAATGCACAACTTTATGTTCTGTAAATAATATTTAAAGGAAGGCTGAACTTTGCCAAAAGAAACTTGATTATGAAAATGTATAGAGGCAAATTCTTTATATTGAGTCTTCGTTTAATCCCCCTCCCAAACATAGGTCTACAAAAAAACTGAGGGAATATTAAAAAGGTGTCCTACGAAAGTCTGGTGTTAAAATAAAAAATACACAAACATGTTGCAGCAAGTGAACAGGAGCCATTGATTTACAAAAGGCAGGAGGTGAACTTTACGAATCATTTAAATCCTCCAGCTGAGGATAGGTAGAGTAGTGTTCAGTAATGTTTACTCGACACTGAGCGTGTTTCTCGGTTCATACGAGTTCAGCGGGACCGACTGCAGAAGCCACAGCAGCAGACAGATTTGTGCAAACAAAGCAAAAAACATATTTCCGAAAGTAGGAAGAGAGAGCTCCGCCTATCAGACATAAAAAAAAAGAGGTCACTGTTGACGTGTGCTGCTATCGCCACAAAATGACTGACAACGTTCCTGAGATCTTGAGAAAACAAAACACTTTCAAACTGAGTTTAAAAACATGTGGTTACCCCAATAAACTGTTATTTTGCACAGAAGGTAAGATGTGAAAGATATCTTACTTTCTAAACTTACAAAATAAACATAGATGTTAAAAAGTGACACGTGAAAGCAAGCATTTCTTTAGTTGTTGTTTCAATGTGCAACAAAATGGTTAAGTGTAGATAAAATAGAAGTATGGAGGTACAGTAAGTTTCTACTTAGTTCTTGATAATAATATATTTCATGGAATAGTATTTCCTAGTTTACATTAATTGTCTTTATTGTTAGATTTGTTTTGTAAAATCATGCCTTTAATACTTTCATTTTCTACATTGCTTATATTTTGATATATTTTTTGTATAAGTCTGGATGACTTTGCAACAGATCACAGTTTTGTTGTGACCATGATAGTGGAGCTTCTCTTGAAATGTGCAGTCAGAAGCAGAACAGACACGGACGTGAAACAGCTTCACAGAGGAGGGAAAAGGAAGGACAGAGCAGAAGGACGAGGAGACACAAACACAAACTGTTAAGTTAAAATCTATAAAAAAAAAAAAAAAACATGCATCAACTGTCGGTGCAGTGTCTCAGACAGATGTAATCAGTGAGCCGGAAATATTTCTCACTGCAGACGTTTCCACATGTTGCATGAAGAGTGTTTACAAAACACTGACATCAGTAATGGCTGCCTTCACTGTTGGTATATACACATGACACTATAACACTGCACTGTAAATAAAGACTTGGCAAGCAACACAAGCTCTGCTCAGATCACAACCAATGTAAGGTAATACAGGCATTTCAAGAATTGTTAAATGTTGATCAGTGTTTCCCATACATCGATTCATTTGTGGGTTAAGGTTAAAAACATTTATTTTTAAAATTGTAAGTCGCTTTGGAATAAGGCGTCTGCTAAATGCCTAAATTGTAAATTGTATTTTTGGGAGAATAAACCCCACAGATCCTCAACTCCGCTGTGTCTCACTCATTAACAACGCAACACAGAGCAACAAGAACGTTGTCTGCTACAGTAGCCATGAACTCGCATGTATTTTCTTATTTGAGGGGGGGGTGGATGCGTGGGCCACCCGAATAGGTTAAGGGGCCTTTGACTTTTCTTGCCGGGGGTGCCCCCAAAATAGGATCACATTCTGTGGGAAACACTGAATACCCATGTTGTCTTTGTTGTAAATAAATAACAGCAGTCTTGGGATCGTTTTTCCATTCTAGTCAAAGCTTTTTTTGCCTAAGTCTAAGAAATATTAACATGTTTTTCTAACAACAGACAGAGCCAAAGTTCTGATATGTTAACCGTCTAAACGCAATCAGTCCCACAAGATCCTTGCATAGTACTAACACTTATTTTACGACAGATTACATTGAAATGTCATCTTAAATTAGGAGCAATAAAATCTAAAAGAACACCAACAAGATTACAAATGTAACCAAACATTTGACTGATGATAACATTTGGATATATCTTTTTTTTTTTAAGCCAACCAAATAACATTCAAACAAAACTAAAAAAGAAAACTGAGAAAAGAGGCACATCCTCATAACTGAAAAGATGGAATTTGGTCATTGTTGGCAGTTTCACTTGCACAAAAGGAAACGTAATGGTTCATTGATAGTCGTAAAAGTTGATTTTTAAATTTCTGTTAACTGACTTAGAATAAAATCGTCTAAGGACATACTTCAGCCTATGCTACACAAACAGTAGATGTTTGATTCCTGCTGTAATGTAATATATATGTAATTGTCACCTAGTGGACTAATATATCTTTGACATTGTGTCTCAAGCTAAAGGTCTCCACAACAGGCACAGTGGTGATCTCATACTGAAGGTGAAACGAGATAATGAGAAATATCTAGTCTAAGTAGGGATGCACGATATTGTTTTTTTGAAACCGATACCGATACCGATAACTTCCTGCTTCTCAAGACCGATACCGATAACCGATAATAATATTATATATATATATATTAAATGTACCTGTAGTTTTTGCACACCTGGTGGTAAAAAAAAGACTAGTAGTGAGCAAATGACATGAGCATTACTACTATGAACAAAACAAAGCCAAGAACAGTTTTGACTCTTCAAAGTGACCATATTTATTTTCCCCAAATAAACATAATTGAGTCAATCAGTCAATGTTTGTAGTCTTTGTCCAGCCACTGCGCCGTCAGACCTAGCATGCTAACGGGGCTAACATCACTATATGTATCACCATATGTCCGTGGTGAAACTTATGTCCCGTATATCGTTATCGATCAGAGTATGAAGGAGTGTGCATTGCATTTGTTAATACAAATAGCAAGCGAACTATCTAACTCTGAAACTTTCAAATAGTCCCATACTACCGACGACATGTTTGTTTACTGTCCTGGCTTCACGGCTGCACACCATTTACGTCACAGCCAGGCATGAGTTAGGGAGCGCTGGATTTGTGAAAAACTCTCCTCTTCCTATACCACTAATACCACAGTACTGGCAAAACGGGAGGAGCCGAGTGAAAAACAAGCGCCCCTCATCCCAATCCACCCACACCGCAGTATTTTTTTCTTTTTTTTTTACCCAAAAAATATATTGTATATTATCGGTGCTATTAATACTGTTATCGGGTTTATCGGGATGACGTCATAATTCCTAATATCGGACCGATAATTATCGTGCACCACTAATTCTAAGGCATGAACGGAAGCAAATTCAAAGATAAGGTGTATATTTGACTTGTTGTGACACAAGTAGTGTAATTGTCTAAATTCAGGGGAATGATGGCAATATGTCAAGACTCCACACAAGACAACAGGAGATCTTTACTATCCAGTTGTGTTTTACGACAGATTGACGATACTCTTTACTGTATAAACAAACCTAGACTTTGTGAAAGCTGCGGTGGAAACTCATCCATGCCAACAGTTCACACCCACAAGCCCCCCCTCTAACAACAACATGAAACACACCTTCACCACAATACACAGCCTCCTGTTTCTGAATGACAGGATGTCGATGAACTCTCAACCTACGGAAATGTGAGGGTTTTCAATCCCTCATGTAGCTCCACAAGTCACCTATGCAGGAATCAGTTAATCTTGTGTCCTGTGCCTGTCATTTCCCACCTCCTAGGGAAGGAAATCACTCCTAACTGGGGATGTCACTTTGCCAGACATTTTGAAATCAAAAACAACACAGAGTAATTACTTGAGTCTTGATACCACTGTGAAAAAGAAAGCAAAGCAATACATTCCATGTACTGAAACATTAACTTCTTTATTAGAGTTTGCATACTGGCATCTTTAGGAAGCTGTAAAAGTCATAACAAGTGTATAATTAAGTATCAAATCCTGCTAGGATTTCAGTCTGATGTTAAAAGTGTTTGTGTCATTTATCGGAATAATCCTCAGACGTTTGAGCAAAACAGGCCCGACTAAATACAGACAAGACTTCTGCAATAAGTCCCTCTACTGCATCTGGTGCTATGATAATGTAAACATTTTTTAATTAACTTGCTGAAGAAGTGTAGACAAAATCCCACACTTAACTCTGTAGATCTCCATCTGAGGATAATATTTGTAGTAGTGCAGGAAGAATGCTTAAAATGCTTCGTCTGAAAGGATTTTAACTCCCCTCACACATTTTACTTACTTAGTTAACGGGTTCAAATATATGTTTAACAGTGTTGCCATTTTCATCATTAAAAGGTGGGGTAGGTAATTCACTTCAGAACCACTTTTTGTTATATTCCATGGAATGCTCTTAACATCCCGATAGCAATGAATAAATTAAATGCTTTGACAATAAATACATGAACAAAATATCATCAGTGGAAGCCGTGGGGCTGTAAAAAGCACGACCAATCATCTGAGCCGGCCCGGCTAAAGTAACTGGATGGCCTACCTGCCTGTCAGCCTTCCATCTGTGCACAAACTGATCTCGTGCCCTCATTGGTCATGTGCGCGGTCGTGTGTGTTGGACGAGGGGCTCTGTAAGGAAGTCTGAAGGAAGGGGCAGATTTTTTTCGGGTGCGTACTTTCAAATTCTAGCGCACTCGAGCTGGTTTCTCTATTCTTACCTACCCTACCTTTAATCACTGCTTTATCAATAATAGAGCTGAAAGTAAAGAGTGTTTTCCACTCTTTATAGAGTCTGGTTGCATTAATGCTTGAGTTTAGAGCCGTTCGCTGCTGATAGCACATAAAAGATGCTTTTAAGCTTTCATTGTCTTGCAGAAGTTGGATACCATGCATTGATTAAAGTGCAATAAATGATGATAGGATATGTTCCAAAAATGGTCATTAGCGTTATTTATTACCACTCACCTCCATCAGTGTGGGCCAAAAGAGGCACTACTAGTACATTAGACTGTGAAAAGCATTTAATATGCGAGGATAGAGCTGATGTAAGCTACACCGCATAAAGAATAACAGACACTAAATCATCCTGCGGCAGAGCAGTGTCTTTGGTTCTTCCAACGGCCAGTTTCAAATCCTGTTTTTGACACCATTTGTCACCCACCCTGCCCCCTTTGACGGTCTTTTCTGTGTGTGTAAAAATACCAAAAAGAGTAAAGAACTGCAAACCATTTTCATCAAATTCAAAACTCAACTTGTGCAGGTATGGCAGGGTTCACAATCTACTTCAGAACTGATGTATGGTAGGTTTCTGTAGGTTTTGATCTGTGAATGTGTTGGGCTACTTAGTGAAAAGTCTGCTTACATGCTTCTAACAATGAACAAAATGCAGGAATTGCACAAACACACTTGGGTAATACTGAAAGGTACAAAGAGGAAATAAAGGAAACTCCCCCCCGAAGACAGAAGACAAAGCTATCAGTCGGTTTGATCAGCCTCATGGGATCTAACAAGGGTATATGTTTGTGTTTTGGGGTCAAATGTTCACACAGTGTCAGTGGTCTAAAGTGCATTTGCTCAAGTACAATTTTAAGGTACTTGTATTTTACTTTTAGTATTTCATTCACAAGCTACCCTGCTGCATAAAAAGTAATTAATACTAGGTGCACATTTACCAGCTTTGATAACACTAAGGGTCAAATAAAACGTGTAATGTATATCATTCTGAAATGGGCCAATCTGCATAACAAGTCCTTTTACTTTTGGTATTTCAAGAATATTTTGATGCTAATACTTTTGTATATAAGATCTGAGTACTTCTTCCACCTCTGCACAGTAAACATTAGTTTAGTAGATTTACCATTAAAGATTTAATTCCCTCCCTTACAACTCCTCTCCTATCAAAGTCGATTGTTTACAGTTGTTTACATGCCCAAACATAGCCTACTATACAATGGATGTGCGCAACGCTAGCCGGTTCTCTCTGGCTGTAAAGGGTATCGAATACATATATTTTAAAGATTTGAAATAACACTCTAACACGGAATAATAATCTTGATTACTGAGAAGTTACAGGAAAGAAAAACCCTACTCCTCGATACAAGCACGAAGAGCGCTTTTAGTTAGCAGTTATTCGCCGTTTTCCTGCAGCCAGGGCCCCGTCCTCCTATCGCCTATTTATACTAAACATTCATTAAATGCCACATAAACCACGATATTCAGTAAATAACTTCCATAATTGAGTAGTGTTACACCTTCTTAATAATTCGGCTTCATATAAGTGTTGAAAATAAACAAACATAACGATGTAAACATTGACTTAAGTTAGCTAATGGATGTACGTAAGCTAGTAACGTAGCAACAACTTACCCAGGGCCAACACAACTTGTACCAAGGCGAGAAGCAGGATAACGGGATGAAATCTCGCCAAATCCATACTTAACTGGTAGTCAAATGTTCTTGTTATTATATTATTACAGTTCGTAAAAGGTGTAGTCTAACGTATCTAAAGTTGCATTGGGAAGCTGTAGGGAAACAGCTACAGTGTGAGCAGCAGGACGTCTCCCACAATCAGAAGCTTTGTCAATGTGATCCGCTGGAGATCCAAAAGCGGATGTGACCTTCCTCAATGCTGCCTTTCCCAAACCTCGTAATTTTGGACTTCTGAAAATAAAGATGCACATTGCTGTTGATTCATTTAAGAAATGAAATGGTAGGCCAATGAGCAATGGTGTAAAGTAACTAACATGTACTCAAATACTGTACTTCAGTAACATTTTGAGAGACTTGTACTTTACTTGAGTATTTCAAAAATGGGGACTACCCCATTGCAATTCAGAGGTAAATCGTGTACTTTTACTCCACTACATGTATTTAATACCTTTAGTTACTTTGCAGATGTTGATTAGTGACGATGTGAAATATAAACAACACTTGAATAATAGTTTAGTTACACCTGGAGTAACACAAGCTACCCTGCAGCATACAAAATACTCAAAAGGAGCTCCACCATTACCAGCTGTGATAACACTTTAATGATCAATAATTATAATCAAAACATATGATGTATAATACTGAATTGGCTATTCTGTGAAACAAGTACTTTAAATATATTTTGATGCCAATACATTTGTACTTTTTCTTGAGTTACGTTTTGAATGGAGGACTTTTACTTATAGTAAACAGTACTGGTACATCT
>CALSBZ010003850.1:3241509-3252599 GCA_943591055.1 Gobionotothen gibberifrons
TCATGTGTGTTGGAGGAGGTGCTCTGTAGGAAGTCTGAAGGAAGGGGCGGATTCTTTTCGGCTGAGTACTTTGGAATTTTTGTGCACTCCGAGGCGGTTTCTCAAACGTACCTACTGCTCCTTTAAAGGTGGGGTAGGTAATTTTGGAGAAACCAGCTCGAGTGCGCTAGAATTTGAAAATACACAGCCGGAACAAATCTGCCACTTCCTTCCAGAGCCCCTCCTCCAACACACACGAACGTGCACATGACCAATGAGGGCACGAGATAAGTTTGTGCAGAGATGGAAGTGACAGGCAGGTAAGCCATCCAGTTATTTTAGCCGGGCCGGCAAAAAGGATTGGTCGTGCTTTTTACAGCACTACGGCTTCAACAGATGAAATGTTTTTATGGATTTTTTGTCAAAGCACTTAAGATATTCATTGCTATCGGGATGTTAAGAGCATTCCATGGAATATAACAAAAAGTGTATCTCGAGCCGGTTTCTCAAACTTACCTACCCCACCTTTAAATCAGGATTTGAGATCTCTCGCTTACAAAGAAAGCAAAGTTTCAACTAAATTGTGACTTTTCAAACAGCAGTAAATATTTCTCTTTCAAAAAGGGAAAAACCCACCTCGAGCAGTATGCATCGGGATGGAAATTAATCCATAACAGAAAACTTGCTTCTGTTTGATAAAACTCTTCATCAACATGCTTCAGAAAGCTTTGAGAAGCCAAATGTGTATCCGAGCGTGTTGAGACAGAGAGAAATAAGAACATGAAGGTATGTTTCTTCATTAATGAAATGTTAATTTGACTTGTTCCTGCCTAATTAACGCCAATGTCTTCACAGAACAAAACAGCCTCACAAATATTAATTAGGACCTCAATATTCATGTTGGCGGAGACGCTTGTGAGGTCTATAATTAACGAGCTTTTAATTGTTTGATCATCTCCTTAATTAAAGGCTTGCTGTAATATGAAGGTTTGTTTACTTTTTCACAAAACAGGAATAAGAAAGACAGAAATCTTATTGATATTCTCTTTTACACAGAATTTACCAAGCGATGGAAAATTGAAAAAGTTACCCAAACATTTCTGAGAGGTGCAGCACATCTTTTTACTTTTAATTTAAAATATATGAATGTGAGAAATATACTTTTTGAAGATGGCTGGAGGCTTTTACTCTCAGATCTCTACTTGTGTTGCCGTCTTCCATCTGCCATTCAAATGCTGCAACCTTTGTGAAATCTCTCTTTGTGCAACTTCAAATGGTGGCTTTGACAGGCAAAATAAAAGGAGAATAGATCTGCAGTTACTCGGGCATTTGGCAAACATACTGTATACTGTAAATCAACATGGTGCAAGCAAACAGGCACAGTTTGTGTTGATTTCTTTGACAATACACAGTTAAGTAAGTGAATCTCTCTGAAGCCAAACTGGCATTTTGGAGTCCCTCATGAGTTAGTCATCCTGAATACATGCAGTTCATTTCATAATTAGGAAGAAGTATTTTTCCCTAATTGACACTGAGTCCCCAGAGCACCAACAACGACGCAACAATACCTATTTTTGACTTTTTTTATTCAATTATTTATGATAAGGTTGTCACGTTTTGAGGGGATGATAATCATATATATTTTTGGTAAACTCAAACAGTTGTCACTCGTTGTTTATGACATTAAACCCCCACTTAATCAAAATAAAAAACTGTAGTTATGATATCTTAATGTGAAAAGAGGTGGACACAATTTGTAATGTGAAATAATGAACAGCAGCTGTTTATTCAGAAGGTGCCGGCATGTTTTAGACGGAGCAACAAATCGGAGCTATTTTCTATGATGACCAGTATTCAAATAATAAAATAGAAATTGCAATATAAAAGGATATGGTTTCCGTTTGCAACAGATATTCAAAAACAGTAACTAAAACGTACCTATTGTTGTGGATTTCACATGAATATGCATACTACGGTTGATTGCAAGAGATAATGTTTTACTTGAATATCGACCTTCAAACCTTTGGCTGCGACCTTGACCTCGTGTCTCCCTCTGAGTGTATATTGTGTTTGCTCCTTTCAACCCAGAGATGTTTAAATGACACCGTTTGTGTCTCAGTGATGGTGAAACAGCCGACTACTGTCCTCACATGCTGCTGGAGGGACGCCTCCATTGACTGTTTACGGCCCAGAGCTCATTAGAGGGGGGGTAGTGGCCCACCCAGGAGGGAGGAACGGGGAGGAGATAGCTTGTTTTGGGGTTACAGATGGGGTCCAAAACTAGCAAGCCACGTGAATGTCTGGGAGCTAATTAATTGTACACAAATATGGCCAGGATCCGTTGAATTTTCTGAATATTGGGTTGCAGATTAAAATACTTGAAATAACTAAAGGGTAAGTTAAAAAAGAAAGTAGAAAGAAAGTGAGGTCAAAGAAAACTATTTCTGCTAAAAAGTTAGCAATGACAGAGTCAGACTTAGACATTTCAGATGTGTGTATCTCACACTGCTGTAACTTCAATTCATGTACCTTTGTTATTCATCTTTTATTATCTTTGCTTTTAAATGAGTGTTTTTAAATGTCATTTTATAATATGTTTTTTAATGCTCTTAATGTCTTTCATTCATGTAAAGCACTTTGAATGGCCTTGTGTTGAAAGGTGCTATATAAGTAAACTTGCCTTGTCTTCTGGAACGTGTTGATTTACTTCTGTGAGGAATTTCAAACTGCAATACACAGGTGAGTAACCAAACTACTACTGTACTCACCTTGGATCTTTAAAGTTATTTCATGTGACAAAGTAACATCATAATTCATTTGGAGTCGCGTAAGAGACAATTAAGTCCAATATTAATCTTTGCTTTGGTCTTTAGACATGCCTGATGGACATATCGGCTCTTTAGCTGCAAAATGCCTAAATATGTTCACCATAAGTGTCCCTGACTGTGCCTGTCTACCGTTTGGTGCTGAACAGGTAGAGTACAATTGGTTTTTAGAGCTTTTTTACTGAAAACAGTTGCATGCTGTGGCAAGAAATGATGCTATTAGAGCCATGAGTGAGCCAAAACAGTAAATATGTGGGTTTGACATTTTAACAATGAGCTGAAACTTATATTATAAATTATAACCATACATAGGGAAGCTGTATATTAAAAGAGGAGATTCTCTGTTGGATCATTAATACTATTGACACCTTTCACATTGTCAGTCTCTTCATTGGTAATATCAAACTCGCTTTGAAGACATCATGTACTGTCTTTGAGCGTAAGCTGAACTAAAAAAACATCCTGGTCTTTTTGTTTGTGTTCGTATAAAGTACCGATATAAACACTGAAATACAAAGTTATCGGGTTGAAAGACTGTCATCCTTTTGTTATCAGGGTTGATTGGAAAATAAAACACACAAATTCGGAGATACACTTTGAAGCAGTGAATTGTAAAAAAAAAAAAAAAGACGTTCAATCTATAAGAATATGAGGGGAATAGAAAGGGTGTGGTGTGGCAAAATGACTTCAGGCATACGTTAAACAAGGATGCAACATTTCTGATGAGTCGTTTTTTAAGATGTAACTGTTTTTCACTGTTTTGGACATTAGGTCATTTACTCATAGCATTCAGAACAATGAACTGTAACTCAGCAACAT
The DNA here is from genome assembly GCA_943591055.1 of Gobionotothen gibberifrons. NCBI lineage: Eukaryota > Metazoa > Chordata > Actinopteri > Perciformes > Nototheniidae > Gobionotothen > Gobionotothen gibberifrons. The sequence continues at coordinate 3,245,133 of CALSBZ010003850.1, forward strand.
GTTATGAATCACCTTAAGTGTTGTATTTCTCTAAAGGAAGATCACATTCCCCATACATCCTTTCTGCCAATTTGCTGTCTGATTAATTTGTGCTGAAAGATAACCCCCCACTCAAAGTGTAAAGTTAACCCAGTGTTGACCCACATTTTGATCTAATGGCTATTAGCAGCTAACTAGCTGTCCTTTTGCTGCCAAAAAAAAATCTGAAGTGAGGGCAAAGAGCCACTTATAAGAAGAGAGAAAGAGAAAAGGCAGCCAGAAACCAAGGAGAAGTAAGCGAGAGTAAGCGAGGAACAGTTTGAGAGGAGGAGAGAGGGAAAGAGGTAAAAAAAAAAAAAAGATACGAACAGAGGAATAAAGGGAAAGCGAGGAGCTTACGCAGTGAAAAGAGCACATTAGGGGCGACAGTGCTGTGGGGAACGGTGAATAACTGCCTCCATTTAGACCAGTGTCCTGGTGGTGTGGAGCCAGGGGCCTCAGATGGACACACACACTCAAAAACACACGCATAAAGCAAAATAGACTCATTCAAAAAGCATGTGTTTCCTGTCCAAACTGATACCTGACACACACTCATGCTCACACACCTCCTCGCTGGCCCTCTCATTCACACATTTCTCCACATTGGCCGGATTAGGAACACTTTCTCTTGGGTGTGCGAGGCTGCCCCGCACACAAAGAAACACTTGGGGACAGGATTAGTAGGCTTACAGCGGATTCACATATGTCCAGTTCAAGCAATTGGTATTCAAAGCTTTACACTTTCAAATGCCACCAAGAGAGAGCAAAGCCGACCAGCGCTTTTCTTTGCATTGGCAGCACCTTTATGAGAAGGGCTCTTTTGCAGGGCCAACAATGAGGCCGTGAATACTCATTTTTACTGTTCTACCAGGGGGATCTCATTGGCGAAGGATAGAGCACAGAGCAGAGTTTGAGACAGACTTTATTATGGGTTTGAAGTGCTGGGTGGGTGGGTGTGCAGACGGTTGGATGAACGGACGGACAGACGGATGGAGGCTGAGGTGGTCGTGCTTGAGTTACTTCCACATGTTATTGTTTGGAGGCCTGTTCCTCCACTCCACCTTCACAAAACAGATCTGGAGGAGACTCTTCAGAGTGAAGAGAGCACTCTCAGCAGCTCAATATAGACAATGCTGACTCAATTTAGTGTATTCTTCTATTAATTTAATACAAAAACACCTTTAGAGATCTGTCTGATTGCTTAATAAAATATATTTGAAGAGGGTAAATGTTTTGTCTTTATATTTCATTATGCGGTTTATTGTGAAATAGTTCAATGTGATTTCAATGTATAATGTTTATTGCCTTATTTTTAAAACATATTTGTACCATGGCATTTTGTAATATTCTTCCTTATTTTGTACTTGTAGATTTCTGTGTGTGGTGTTAGCCTCAAACAGCACCTTAAGGGAAGAATAAAGTATTTGTAATGACATTTTAGAAAATTGTATAATGGCTGTTTTATGAGCAGTTTTTTTCAGTATTTTAACTGTCATTAAATCTAAAAAGAAATGTATAAAATATGCTAAATGTTATTAATCCAAATATAGTTTCCTTGTTCATTTTTAGGGAGAACATTGTTTGAATGATTTGTGGGAAAACATAGTTATAAGTTATGAAATATCGGATATTAAAAAATGAAAGAAATTAAACGAAAATGTTATTTTAGTATAAGACGTGGGAGCTATGAGAGGTTTTATGGAGGTCCAGACACGAGGCCCGCATGCTGCCATATGGCCAGCAGAGTGCGGAGTGTCGGAGCGGTCTGTTCCCTCTCTGTTACCTCTCTGTCCCAGCGGAGGCCGGCTCCCTGCGGCACAGGAGCTGCTGAATGGGGAAGCAATTTCCCTTCATTCCTCCTCACTCCCTCAGGCAACCAGCGAGAGTTTGCTTTGAAATTTGACCGTACGAAAAACATTGAAAATTAGAAATGTGTGAGAAGCTGGGGAGGTATTTTAGAGAACAGTCTTCACTTTTCTTGCTGCATATTACCAAAAAAATATGTATTGAAACAGCTGAAATAAAAAGCAACACTTTTGGCGAAGGATGTTGTGCGTAAAAGTCAAATTACGCAGCACATAACATGCTCAGACAAGACCATTACAGGTGTTTCGATGGCTTATGGATAAAATATAATACAACAAAAACCTATTTTAATGACATAAATTAGTCTTTTAAAAAAATCGAATAAAATAAGCAATTTCAAAACTGACCATGTTCGTCCCCGGAGGAGCAACTTTTCTGATCCCAGGAGGAGAAGAGAAAGGGAAGAAGAGAATAAAAAAAAGGAGAAGAAGAAGAGAGGCGCGCTGTGCCCCCCAGCAGTGTCCTGACAATGGCAGTGAATGGTTGCGCACCGCGGTCACTGGGACAGTCAAAGCACACCGCCCCCTTTCTAACGGGCACGTCATCCTCCTAACTAGGCGTTATGAATAGGAAAGCCGCTTTTGTTTCCCTGCGTGTATAAATACCCACTATCAGTGTCCTCCTCACCGCAGAGACACAGAGAGGCAGATAGAGAGAAAGTGGACACCGATGTGATAAGAGGGACAAAAGCGTGGGACAGGAGGGACAACATCAGGTGACCAGAGACAGAGAGAGGGAGAAAAGAGAGAGAGGGGGAAAGTGAGAGAGACCTCCTACAACCACCTCTGAAGCCAACCCATAAAATGAATTCAGACTCAGATAGCAGCAGAGCTTCTTCCCCGGACATGGACGTTATGTCACTCCGAGAACACCATCCACACCACCAACACCACCTCCACCACCTCGTCGGATCCTCCGTGTCCTCCTCCACCCAGCTGAGCGCCAGCGACCTCCTGAGATCCGAAGACCCGAAGTCAGTGGAGAGCTGCAGCAGCGGCGACAGCAGCAGCGGCGACAGCAACAAGTTCAAGCTAAAGAAACCAGTCACGGAAGAAGATATGTACCACCTGCGACTCAAGATCAACGGCCGGGAGAGGAAGCGCATGCACGACCTCAACCTGGCTATGGACGGCCTGCGTGAGGTGATGCCGTACGCGCACGGGCCCTCGGTGCGCAAGTTGTCCAAGATCGCCACGCTGCTCCTCGCCCGGAACTACATCCTGATGCTCAACAGCTCCCTGGACGAGATGAAGCGGCTGGTTGGGGAGATTTACGGAGGGCACAACTCGGCTTTCCACTGCGGCTCCGTGGGTCACCCCGGGGGCCCGGGTGGGCACGCCGGTGGCCCCTTAGCTGCCGCCCACGCTGCTGCAGCCGCCGCCGCAGCCGCGCACCAGGTGCACCCTCTGCTCGGCGGCGCGCTGTCAACACCCACATCCTCCTCGCTGTCCAGCGCGCTGCCGGGCCTCACGTCTATCCGAGCCCCCCACCCCCTGATGAAGGGCGTCCCGTCTGCTCCCCAGGCCCTGCAGCTGGGCCCCGGCTTCCAGCACTGGGCCGGGCTGCCGTGCCCCTGCACCATCTGCCAGATGCCCACTCCTCCACACATGCCCATCAGCTCCTCCAGCCTCAGCAGACTCTCAGTGGAGGGCAAGGACCTGATGAAATGATGCGTGCAGACCCGCAGAGACTGAGCCATGTGATGGTGTTTGTAAATACAGGATTCAGGGCATGAGGGGGGGGGGGGGGGGGGGTCTCACTGGTGCATGTTGTTGTTGCTGTTTTCTTGTTTGGCGTATGAGAAAAAAAAAAGTAATGTTCCTCCTTGTAACAAGGACTTTAAAGACTGCTGATTTTGCCGATCTAAGGTGAAAAGAAAAGTTGTGTGTCATGCAACAAGATGCCACATCTCCGTGTGTCTGAGTTTTATAGTCTCACGCCACAGTGTAAAAGTGGAAGGAGGCTGCATGAACATTTTGATTTGATTTTCCTTTCTTTTGTATCAGGCGTCATTTTGTGAAAACGAAGAATGCTCTCTGTGCCTTGTACCAAGGATTTTAAACTTGAGTTGTAAATGAAAAATAATGAGATTTATGTATTTGGCTTATTTTATTGGCTACATTTGTTTTAAATTCTGTAGATTTATTTTTATTTGGTGGCTCACTGTGTGTTAATTTGTGCTCTGATTTCCATTTTTTTTATTGTCAGTCGTTTTTTCTTTTTTGCATGACGGTATAATTATCACAGCATGATTGTTTTTTGCTGAACTTAATTTGTTATGCCAATAGACCCCGTGTCTTTATTTTTGTACATTGTTGATGACTGATGAAATATTTATTATCGCCCAGCGTCCCTGGCTGAAATTTCAATAAAACTGAAATTGTGGATCATATCTCACCGTCTTCCCCTGGTTTTCATATTATTACTGGATACTCAAACATTTAAAAAACATATTTATCAGGTCAAGTGTTACACTTTCAAAGTCTGGTTTAATTAAAGTGTACTATTCTTTACTTTACCTATTTTGTATAATCAAAAGTGCTCATTTAAACCCTTCAAACATATACCTTCGAGTTATTTTATATTATCATTCTATGAAAACATTTCTATATTTTTGATAAAAGCAATTATTCCACCAAATCTATTACTTCAATACAGCAAAACAAGTCATTTTTTAAATATCTAAAATAGTTTTGTGTATTATTTCAAAGGCCTACTCTATTTAAAAACATTATGATGAGTTTCCTTTTACAGACAATATGTTGAAGCTTATTTGCTCATTTCTTTTTTTAAATAAACGAAGACATTTGAAATAATAGAATAAAGTCGTTTTTGTTTATGTTGATTATTAACACAACTCAAACGCCAAAACGAAATACTCTCTAATAATTTACTTTATTCCTCCTTTGAATTGAATTTCCCTGGATAAATAAGGGAAAAGCAGCGCTTTAAGGATTTTAAGGAAATGTATATTAAAATATATATTTGTAAACAACTATACAATTTAGTTAGTAAATCCCTAATTCCTATTGAGGTCAATTTCCTGCAACCGCACACGCCACTTGAAAAAAATCCTAAATCTGATATCATATTATCAGGTACTTAATTTCTCTTTTGTCTCAGCCCATGTTGCCCAACCAGCTCATGATAAACCAAAACAGATACAGGGTCACACAGCATTTACTCAACATTTCCGAGCAGCTGACAGAATGTTAACGAAAGGGAAGACGAGGCGCAGGGCTGCGGTAATGGAGCCCGGCTGAATGGAGCTCCGCCTCGGGGAGCGCAGAGCAGTTTGTCCGCCGGGTCCCTTGGGTGTTCCTCCGTCTCATCTCTGCAGCGACAGAATGTATGTTTGTGGAGATTACAAGTTAATTGTTCATGGGGGACCAAGAGGAGAAAATCACATCACAGGAAAAGCGTCGGGATTACAGGCTACTAAATGCAGGAAGATTATACATTCAGACCCCCACCTCGGCCTCGGTGCATGCAAATGAGTGAGTGGATTAAAAAAAAGAAAGACCGAAAAAGAAAAAGGAGAAGCCCTTTTGTAACTTATTTGGAGGGAAGAAAACACAAGTTGAGAAAGAGTGAAAGGGGTCTCGGGTTTTGTCTTTCGGAATGAGTTCAGCCTGTCTCTCGCTCGCACCCTGCCAGATGGGATGTAAATAGCTGGGTAGCTGCAATGGCCTTTTAACCACACAACACTGAGGAGGATGTTGTCAAGGGAAGCTGGCGGTTTGCGAGTTAATAGTCATGAGTTGGGGTAATTACTTAAGGTTTATTATGCTCTGGTTTCAAAGGAAATGGACTCTTCAATGGGCCGAGAAATACTTCTTAATTCTGGCTAATTAGGAGCCGAGGAACGCAGAGACAACTGCTGCTGCCATCAAGCACTGTTACATTCAGGGGATCATTTGTAAGTAGCCAACACATAATGCACAAAACACTCATGCACATGCAAATAACATGCAGAGGACACATGCACACCATGCCAGCTGAATGTTAAAGAGATGAATGTAAATCACTGCCTTTTCTGTTATGTTACAAATGTGGCAACCGTAGTATTTATGAAATTAAAATATGTGTCCACTGTAATTAAGACAAAAGCTCCACAAGTAAATGGAAAAGTAATCAAACACTTGTAAACAATGATTGAATTATACCTTTTTCTGCCACTGTGTTTATCATAATGGTTCGGCTTATCCTCCAGCAGGGTTCACAAACATTATCCTCATGAGACTCCATTGTGTATACTTTACATAATCATGTAAATCCCACTGAGATTCCTGCATGGTTTTCATTAAGAGATGCCCAGCAAAGACAGAAAGTTGGTGATAATGATCCAACATTACAAAGGCAGAAAGCTGTGAAAAACGGCTTTAAAATGCAGGAATACTTGTTGTTTCACAGGTGTTCAAGCCACCTTGTATTCTACCAATGGCAATTAAATAAAAATGAGAACTTATTTTGCACTTCTCGATTTTCTTTCTGTTGCTTTCTCTTTACTACCGAAATACATGAGTCAAGTTTATTGCCAGTGCAATACGATCTTATAGTGCAAATTACAGCAGCTTAACAAAACCCATAAGAACTTATCAAAATAAAAATTGTAGCAGAAAATAAATCGTCTGAGAAAATTGTGCATAAGAGTACGAAAGACATAAATCGGAGGTAAAATATACAACATACTGGAAATAATTGCAGAGACAAACCTACAATTATAATACCTTAAGTGTCCCTAGTTTACCAGTCTAGTGTTCACAGCTTCAGGGTATGTCTTTTCAACAGAGTTGTCCACACTGCATAAATAATACTGACGGACAGATAATAGATTTAATGTCTTCAGAGAGTGAGTTTTGGTTTTTCAGGCCGGTTAGCGATGACTAAATGGACTCATGGCCGTCACCTCCTCTTTTCATGAGGTTTGACAAACGACTGGTCCTTTTATAGAGCACACACCTGTTACTGGGAGCCACTCGAGGTTTATCACTTAGAGCCAAGCATTGTTCAGCTTATTCACACGCACAAATTCACACACACACTAACAGGCCTTTTGACAGGGATGCTAACAAGGCAAGAAATGCTGTCAGCCTCCACCGTGTCCCTGTATGGAAAAAACTGAATTAAAAATAGATGTAGTTTTAATTACAAAAAACTGATAGATGCTATCCAGCTCCATTACACCTTTTCAAAGCTTCAAATATAAGGCTCTTCAGTCAGATGTGTACAAACAGTAAGGACTATCTCCTACTTTTAAAGCTCCAGAGTTTGTATAAACATCTGATATGGCAACGGCAGATTGTCGCTGCATTGAGTCTGAAGAGTCCTGACGTGTGGAGTGTGTGAACTGCTGGTTTGTTTACTTGCTCGGTCAGTGAGCGGTGCCTGAGGGCAGAAATTGAAAATAAATGTCAGTTGAATAAGGGGCAGCGGCCGCATCAGCCGAGCTGCTGCTAGAACAAAAGCAGTTGAGGGGATAAGTTATTGAGCGGGCTGACAGCCTGAACGAGGCTGATTATAACTGCCTGGTAGTGCTGTGTGTGTGTGTGTGTGTGTGTGTGTGTGTGTGTGTGTGTG
>CALSBZ010003850.1:3266362-3280161 GCA_943591055.1 Gobionotothen gibberifrons
TTTCTCCTCCCTGGCTGCAGGCTGATAACAGACAGTTGGGATCGCGGTGAAATTCTCTCTGCAGACCCATTCTCACAGCGTTTATCAACCTATAAACCTTTTTCTTACTCAATATCAAGCCACACTTATTGTTTTTACTTCGGCTGTGACTTTGTGTGTGCTCAGGATGAGTTTGGCTGTGTTTCGCTGTCGCTAAACAAGGAAACCACACCTCCATGGAGCTCAGCGCGATTCACAACGTCCCGACCAATCGGAGCACACTGGGCTCACAGGGAGGGGGGGGGGGGGGGCAAGAGCTGCAACGAGCCGTTTAGTGGAGAGAGTGAATACTGCTGAATACACATACTTTACAGAGATGCTGTATGCGAAACCAATGTGAGTTTGGAAAATTGCACAGTATAAATCTATTTTAGTATACCTCAACAATGGAATTATGATCAGTGGAAATGGCCATGACATGGAACCTTTAATGTCTTCCCTTCTTGTAAAGCACTTTGAACTGCCTTGTGTTGAAAGGTGATTTATAAATAAACTTGCCTTGCTTTGCCTTGCCTTACACATACACACACAGTCCTGCTCTGCATAACTAAGGGAAAGTAGCTTTGTGCAGCAATCTTTTTCTCTAGTACACAGTGTCATAAAAGCAGCACTGCTCTGATTTGCTGTATTGAGGATGTCAGTGGCAGCAGATGCTGTGCTAATAGCCGCTGGATGCTGCACTGGAATCCAGCAGCTGGTAACCATGACACTAACTTCCACCAGGGAGAACGGCCAAGTTATGCACAACCCTGTTGCAGTCAAGGAGCAGCACACAACACTTTTTCACACTTTTTCGGGGCAATACAACACATAAAACTCAGTTTATACTTGCTGAGCGAAATGGCTTAAACCACAGCCAAAGAGAAAAGTGTTGCATTGAAAGTGTTGTTTAGGGTCTTCAGTGTCAGACCTGCTCGATGCAACAGAACCTTGCATTTTTTTATTGCATACATTTGTATTCCTTTTCTAAATCTGGCACCTATATTTCCAACAATGTCACTTGACCTGACTTGATCTAGAGTTGGTGAATGATGCTAGTGGCTAATAAAGCGTTAATGTGCTGGCTTCAAACAGACCTGAGTAGTGGGCCTCAGAAGTATGGTACGCTCATATTATTATATCACCACCTTCAAAAAACTTACAAAAACTCACCTCTTCAATCTGGCTTTTAATGTGTGATTGTTTTTGTATTATTTGACTTTAACTTTAACTATATATTTATTTGTTGTTCCTTTCTTTTCTCTTCACTATATCTGTAAAGCGTCTTTGAGCACCTGTAAAAGCGCTAACAAATTAAATCTATTATTATTATTATTATTATATTATCCTCCACACTCCCAAATGTTTTTCCTCAGCAGCCCCAAAGCAGGATTTGTGCGTCTTCCTCTAGAGACCCAAAAAGCTACTTACAACTTTTCCATAAATGTGAAAGTATATATATATATAAAAAAAAAAAGTTTCACTTGAACAAGGCCTTTCTCTGAATCTGGTTGTGAAAATTCACACTTTGAAGAAACTAAAACAGGACTGAGTAGATTAGATACAAGCAGAAAACTGGCAAATGATACTACTATGGTATCTGAAGTGTATTAGAACCAGCAATGCATTTCCATTCAATCAAATGTAAATTATTGAATCAAAACATTTTTATTTTGTGCACAAGTGAAAACAGACAGGAAACAGACAAACAATCAGAAGTAGAAGTGCTGATCTCTCAAAATATTGATAAGCAACCTATGCAATACTTCCCAAACTAAAGTAACAGGTGCCTACGAAAGAAAAACGTTCCCTGATGTGTCACTTTCTGATGCCACACCAAGAGCTGTCACTCACCCCCTGCCCCACCCCCTGTTTACCACCACCTTTCTCCTTCTGTCCGTCAAACAGGGAGAAACCCCTCCATCTGTTATCTTCTCCTCTTCTCTGTGAGTGCTGGGGGGTCGGAGGGGGCCGTCCCCGCACTGGTCATCCCGTTAGGGGCCCATTAACGGTCCCCAGGCTCTCTGCTGGGGTCTACTGGAGAGAGATCCATATGAATACCTGTCTGTTGCACCTCCCACCGTTAGACACAGCCAGGCGGCCTGCCCGGCACAGGCAGCATTGCATGGGCCTCCTGTTGCCTCAGAGAGGGGAAGGGGTTTAAATGCGAGCATGCCACTTGAGTGCGGACCTCCTGTCAGTCCTCCTGTTGCACTGATGGACCTCAGTAGACAATGCAGAGTTTGAAAAGGCACACTTCCTAGTCCTGTTGGTGTCTTTAATACCATCAGTTGTCTCTTTGGATCACATCTGGCCTGCAGAGTTTACAGCATGCCACTTCCTCCAACAAGCTGAGAGAAAGGAGGCTGCAGTGAGGAGAAAGTGTGTGAGGGCAAAGACACACATGGAAACAGACTGTGATGTTGAGCAGTCTGTAAAATATGCAGTGATTCATTATGCTTTCATTGAAATAACAGATTGTACCATACAATTAATAACATGCAGGTTAATTGATGTAGAATGTATGATTGCTTTTGCCACCAGTCTTTTACCATGTTCTGTTCATCACTATCTAATCATCCTTAACTTTATATAGTTTTGCTGTCATCCTAAATCAAGTCACATGTCAGAGAGTCAGACTGTAGCTAATATTTTTAAAACCTTTATTTCTGTTGATGTCTGCTAGAGCGTTTTTAGGCGTTAGAAGTAGCTGTTGGTATAGAAATGGGCACTAGTGTAGAAGGTGCTAACATACCTTTTTCCATGATACAACAGCCCTGGTTGTATTTTGTAAGAATCAGGCAAATAAATGATTTGGACATTGAATAAAAGTTAACACCAATTTTAATTGTGCAATAATTTGATCTATAACTAAAACCTTCCACATGCATTGTCAAATAACCATTACAAAGCTGAACAAGCAATACATGCAAGGTGATTGATTCAGCACCTGTTTATCTCTGGATTTATTTTGTGCAATACAGCAGCAAAAGGAATTAAATAAACATACATTTTGAAAAACCTGTTAGCCATGACCAACCACACAATCATATTGCTTTTTTAATTTCTTTGAATTAAGTTACTTAAATTCTTAATAATAGCACTTAAATTCTTAATAATAGCACTTAAATTCACTACCAATCAATCCAATGCCTCTTAATCCAGCCAAACGGACCAATCACAGCATCTCTGTGCTCTAATCCATCATATCAGTAGGAAGTGTAAAACCAACATGTCGGGAGCGTCCATCTGTCTTGATGTTAGCAGTGAAGGAAGGTCTGTTTCCTCATTAGCAGCTTATTAACAGCGGAGCACTCTCCCTGGAGGACAGGGTCCCGGGGGGGGGGGGGGGGGGGGCATTCGAATGGCAGAGAGAGCTTTGTTTCCGGGTCTGGCCTCCTAGACCGGCCCCCTGTCCCGGTCTGCCCAGGGGACGCTGTGTTATGCATGGAGAGGATAAGGAGAGCCAGAGGAGAGGGACGGAGAGAGGAGGAGATGGAGAAGGAGAGTTGACTGGAGGTCATCCATCAAAGCTGCTGTCAACTTTCTCCCCTCCTGTGGAGACACCGGGAGAGGTACAGGGAGGGATTACAAACTGCCAGGAGAACTGTTTTTTTACACTAAGAAATCAGCATATGTATTTTTTGTGTTATTGTGACTTTTTTCTTGATTATGACCGAATAAATACGTTTTATTTAATAGGGCTCCCTACATTAGTTTTCTCCTGGTCTCAAAACATTCCCTTCGTTAATTAACACTGCCTCTATAATGGACACACACCTTTTAAAAACTGTAAGAGAGATTTTCAGGAAAAGATCATAATCATTTATGTCATCACTGATCACTTTTGCATCGGTAATTTTGGCATCTCTAAAATCCTTTGTCAGCTAAAAGTATAGTACATGCCATGGGCATTTTTTGTGCTTTTGTGACATCAATACTCTATATTCTGGATAAATTCATAACATTAAGAATTCAGACAGGTGACAGGTCATGTCTAGAGGGTAATCCTCAATCTGGATTTTCTTTGAGATGGTCAAGGTTGTAATAGTTAATTGGGCAATTTTACAAGAGTTTGCAAAGATTTTCAAAAGGAGCTTTACCTTTTTGACATGAGTATAAATGCGATACTCTATGTAGTGATTTGGAAGTGATGCAGCCTGAAGAGAGCTGCCGATGATTCAACAGATGTTGATGTAACTTAAACCAAAAGTAAACGTTGGTTTAATTAACTAATTGTAATCTTTTTTGATAGATTAATATAGTATATGAACAAGAGCTGCAGAATGACTTTTATTTTCATTCTCAAATAAAGGAGAGAATCTGAATTTCGGAGCGGTCTTTAAGGATCAAATAACCAACCCAAAAGCTGTGAAGCTACTTTAAAGAGAGAATAAAGCACTTTGCTGGGATGCTATTTGTCCCCAGATCTGAATCACACATCTGTTCAGTGTGTGTTGGTGCCAGCCCGGACATGTGTTGACCTCTGAGCAGAGCCCTCAAGTCTCCTGGTATTTGTTGGGTTTGTACCGGCCATCGGGACAACAGGGTTCAGGTCTCCTTTGATCACACCCATGCAGCGCCCATCTGTCCAGCGTGCAATATTGACTGTATATGTAAAAACACTGATGAGAACATAAAGTACGAAAATACACTAAACAGAAAAAAGCACATTAACAAATTCTTACACACGTTTAGGAACCAGCTGGGCTAGCTTCGGATAATGCACACATTTTAACAAGAAAAACACCATAATCCACTAATTAACCGTCTCATTATACAGTCATATGCGTATTTACAGTATTGTGGAAGTGAAAGGCAGATGACACAAGCTGGCAGTTCCTCACAATGCTTTACCGGCTCTGTGAGGCAGCTGGTTAGCAGAGGGCCTGAGTAGGAGGAGGGAAATGACAACAGCTGTTGGAGTGAAGGCAAGTTGTAAAACACAAGTCCTTCAGAGGCTCGATGTGCAGAGCGATCACCTGAAGTTTTATATTCCTGCATGACGGAGAAAAAAAGAGTAAGCAGGATGGTGTGAGTAAAAACAGTCACAGAGTAGTTTTAAACAAAATACATTGTTTGTAACAGCTTGAAGTTAAACCCATATTCTGATCCCAAAAACGTTGAATATGGCAAAACTAATCATATAAATAAACGTATACTAGTCATTAAGTGATATGTAGTTCTGCTAAACTGCATTTAATATACCACAAATTGTTTGTTGTATTAATTTATTGAATATGGAACAAAACGCCACAATAAAGAGTGAATGATTAGATCAAAGTTAAGTGCAGTTTCTTCTGATAATCTCTAATGAATTAATCAATTAAATAATACGTGCAATATCGCAGTCTTTGGCTATTTGTTTATCCAGCAAGTTGATATCATGATGGGTATTCTTGGAAAATAAGGAAATATTTTGCCTAACGGAGATGACATTACATTTCAATGCCCTCCCAAACCGTTACGAATCATTTAAAAAAAAAAAATCATTTGTTGGATGATCTGACAGCAATAAAAATAACTTGATGCGATTTTGGGAAAGGTTTGGCTTCAAATAAATACTTTATTAAAATATTTGCATATTGGTTGGAAACAATGTGTTAAAGCTTGATGGGTCTTTGATCCATAACTTCACCTGACTTCTTTCTTCACTCCCCTCATCATGACTTGAATTTAAATTGTTTTGTTGGAATGACTATCGCTGTTGTTCTTTTTGAGGACTTCTAAAATCTTTTGTGTCTGCTCACTCTGCTGAGTAAATATCAGTTTGAAGATGTTGTGTGGCTGCTCTTTACTTATTCCCCCTCCTTGCTACTATTCCATCCCTATCTTATTCCCCTCCTCCTCCCCCACTCTTCTGCAGGCCACCCTTCCCTTCCCAGCCTGCTTTGCAATCCCGGAGGCGCCAGCCGCACCCTGTCCCGTGCAGTCTCCTGCCGTCCCGCTGAAGACCGTGAAATCAGCATGATTAATAATTATAATTATTGGCAAACGTGCCAGCTGCTCTGTGGCAATGGGCACCTCTGATTTATGGTTCTGTAAACGCAAACAGTCATTGTCCATATTCAGAGAAGAAAGGAAAGAAGGCAGGAGGGGAGACGGAGGCAGACGGGGAGTTTTGGACGCCTGCCCTCCAAATATGATTCTATCTTCGGAAGTCAGCAGCCCTGTCCTGCAGGCATTGTCCTCCGTCCCTCCCTCCTTGCTCCCAACCATTGGTCTCTTGTTCTGCTCGTACTCCTCACCTAGTCCGTGCTCCATGGAGCATTGCTTTTTGATCTCAGTGGGCTTCAAAGGAGTCTGGGGCCACAGGGCTTCAAGCATTGTGCACACAGACTGCTGGCTTTATGGACAGCCTATCGTTAGCATTGTATTACCATGGCCTTAGCTGTGAGTGTTGAGGTACACATCCACAGGGCTGCATGCAGGGGTTAAGGACAATTAATGGCTGAGAAAACAAGTGAAACTAGCTGTCTGTTAAAGATAAATCATCAATTATCTGGGCATAATGAGATGTTTCTGATCCAATAATAAACTGGAGGACAACCAGGAGTCTGTCACAAACACTGACGTGGAGTTTTCTTCATATTTGTGTTACCTGCTCGTGTGTGTGTGTGTGTGTGTGTGTGTGTGTGTGTGTGTGTGTGTGTGTGTGTGTGTGTGTGTGTGTGTGTGTGTGTGTCTGTGTGTGTCTGTGTGTGTGTGTCTGACTGATGGAGCTGCACAGTCTGTTCATCAGGCTCTGGGGGTCTGCTGATGTGTCTATCATTGACAGAACGAGACTATGGATTACCTCGCTCATTAATCACCATCAATGTGGCAGCTTGCCGCACTCCCTCACACACACTGGTGTATCGCATACATGCACTGATATGAGCTCACACAAGTATGCCTTCATGCAAACACACACACAAACACTCACATTAATCTCTCCACACTCAGACAGAGTAGTTGTGACAGCTACTGGCCACCAACCTGTCCGCAGCCTAATCTCATTAGAGTCCTTCTGGCATCTGGGCCTGTTCTGCTGAGGGACGGTCCATGATGGAGTGAAGAAGACAAGGCGTTCAAGCGTATAATGGATGTCTAAATCATCTGGCCTCATCCAGCGGGTCCTCCTGCTCTTTCATGTGATGCTCTGGAAGTATGCAGGGGTAACTATCTAAAACATCCGAGATAAAGGGAGACAGAAGAACGAAATAAATGGAAACACATCTGGAATTGGTGTTACTTTGTTTCAACAAAACTGTCTCTAACCTCAAGGATGTCCAAAATAGGGAATACAAATGAATACCATCTAATAAGATGTGCAGGATCCCACAATTGTATAAGGTTAGACTGAAACACTGTTTTGTGCACCAGTGACATGTTATCCTGAGTTATATTCCAGATCAAATGTAGGTACAAATATTGTCTTTGGTGATTGCAATGTCATTTTTAATGTCTGTTTCCTTGTCGTAAATATTGTTGATGCTGCAAATGGAGCTGCCATAATGCAAAAACAAGACTTTTGAACTTGACAATAAAGTATAGTTGCATTGTATCATAATCTAGCTGTTTAAACAAGACGCCAACCACTTGATAATAAACTGTGTAACATGTATGGTTAGTGGTGACACAGTGACACCCCCCATCACGCCGGCCGGCCACTCAGCAGTCTGCTGCCGGCCTGTCCTGTCCTGTCTGCTCCTGGAGTGCAGTGTTGTACCTGTCAGTGTTGTGCAGATGGGCTCTAGCTCCCTCAGGTACCTGGGCTAAATACCCGTCATTAATCACCACATAAAGCCTCCCCGGCGGGAGTTGCCCCAGGTTAGACCACATCAAGAAATAAATTGGCTGAAAAATGGCTCTGGACGAACGCTGCGTCCCTGGAGAGGAGGAGAGAGGAGCGGAGAATCTGAACGCAGACTCCTCAAGCTCGCTAAGTGATCTGTCAGCCAGCTAAGCGACATCATCATTCACTCGGCCCCGATCGTGTTCCCGCGGTGCTGACAATCTCAGCTGTTTGCTTTCAGATTTGTACACATTCATCTTCTTTATTTGCCAAAGTGTATATGCTTCGATGGAAGGCTGAGCTTTAACACTTTGAATAAACACTGAAAGATAGAAACATGAAAGCATCAGGAGAGGAAACAGATGGACGAAAGATGCAGACTGACAGATAATAATGGAAAGGGGACAGGAAAGCATCACCAGCTCCAAACTCAAGTGACAACTCCTTTCTTTATTCAACTTTCTTTATGTCTCTCTAACATAGACTTCTTTTGACAACATGAGAACTGTATTTGCCACTTCCATCTTTGTTGCGGATACTAACCACTACTACCAATAATCCATATTAATCTTCCTGTGACCCACCTTGAGGTCGCGACCCAATCTAAGAACAACATTGCTTTAGGCCTTACACTGATTTAGGCGCCAATAACGTCAGAAAAGCTAAATTGGGACCCTGCCCTTTGTAATTCGGGGTCCTGTCAGAGGAAGAAACACATGTCTTCTTTTAGCTATTAATCAATCAATAAAAATGTATCCACACTATATGTTTTGGCCATGAAGATGCAAGAAAAACCTGCATCAAGTGTGCGCAGAAACAAATTATAATTATTTTTCTAAATCACTAAAATGAAGTGGATAAAAGCAGAGATCGGGTCAAGGATGTTGTTCAGTCGCTCAGACCTGTCTAACTCAGAATCTGAGACTGTCCGCTCGTATGATTAATGACCGCTAAACCACGCTCTATCGACACTGCTCCATCTTTCACTGGTGATATTCTGCAGCACCTCAGGGGGTCAATGAGACTTCAAAAGTGTACGCATCTCCCGACATCATTTAAATTAAATAGGCCTATGTGAAGTAAAGCACAGTTTTCAGGGGCTTGTACTGTCCTTAAATATGTAATACTTCTACCCCACTCAGAGGGAAATATCATCTTTGATCGAGTTATCAAGTTATTAAGTCTTTATTATAAAGACACAATCGACCAAAACAGAAGTTAACCTGTTTAGCCCTGAGCCTGTTTTTCAGGTCTCAGGCTCGAAAATGACAAATTAATTTAACCCTTCTAAAAGGGTTAAATTAATAATCTTTTTTCTCAAAGTAATGATAAACCTGTGAGCTGGATGTAGAAAAGTCAGAATCAATATAGATGTTTTTTATTTTAAAGAAAATTCAGATTGAACATAGTAAAAAACTGTAAATTATAGTGTCCGTCCAAAAATTATTTTGTACTTATAGTGAAAACTACCCTTGGATGATGGGTTAGTAGACTAAAAGCTTTAGGAATCCAAAGTACAACATGTAATAAGTACCCTGTATCAAGATTGATGCAAAACAAGTGAAATCTGACCTTTTTAGAGAGATTTAGCAAAAACAACCCACTTCTGGGGTTATTTGGGTGGATTTTCCATATCTCTGGCCCCCCTTTGTCGATGTTGCTGATTGACATCTCTTTCTGACCGTTAGATCCAATAGAATTGAAGGGGGATTTCCCCACCCACACAGATGGTAAAACAAAAAGGTGGGGGCTTCGCGCATGCAGTTTTGTATCAGAGTGAAGCTATCTCTAGCTCTGACATCTGGAAACGGAAAAGCAGGTTTATTGCTAATGGATTATCAGAAATCATTTCAAGGGGACACAGACACATTGGATTAACCTATGGATTAACTTCAGCAGAGTTTTTATCGTTTTAATGCCATTGAAGACCACTTTTGACCAGACTACGACACAGGTAAGCCATGTTAGCGTTTTTAGCTACCTAGCGCCACATGTTTTGATGTCTGTTTTTGTTTATAAAGTCGCGAGTTCGTATCATTGAGTGATAATGTCTGTACCCATCGATTCTGTGTCATCTCACGATCAGATCGATGGGTTGGATGTGCAGAATGGATACATAATAAGGTTGTATGAGTGAGTTTCGGTGCAGTAAATCTGTTGGCATTTTTCGCTCGTTGCTAATTCAGAGGCTCAGCGTTAGCATTGTGTTTTTTTTTGTTGAAAAATAAATTAAAATGATCAGTTAGATGAGTTTCTTCCCGTTACATGGATATAAAACATTCATAGTTTATTAAATGAACATGCCCTCAGACACTGTTTCCTGCAAGATGTTGCGAGAGGGCCCCGGTACCGGGGTCTCTCTGGCTTAACAGGTTTTAACAGAGATGCAGTAGCTGCCTACCTGAAAATATACCAGCTTTCCCACACCAAACAGTTTAAATATACACTCTTAATATTCGCTCAGAGATTAGAAACAGGCGTAAAGGCACCTCATTGAGTTATTTTAAAGCAGATGTGCTGCCACAACCCTTTGTAAATAACAGATGGGAACCACGTTTTGAATCTGGTCATGCATTTTTCATTTAGTTGGGAAATGTTGATGTTTTGTCAGATTAAAGACAAGATCTTTATTTCATTTCATTGTATTTTCCTACACTCTTAGAAGCAGAGAGTTATGACATAGGCTTTTTTTCTTCATAGATTGGTATAGTGTTGTAGAAGGATCAATCAAAGCACAACTGAAAGTGAACAAAACTTATAGTAATACTTTTTGATATTGCCATGGTGAATTAGCAATATGTCTTTTAGTCTGCAGACAGAGATCAGAGTCAGTGGTGACTTTGAGCTTAAAAGAGGCCTTTACCTCTGCATCCCTGCACACCACGTCTTAAACAACACTCTTAAAAGGCATAGACCACAGAAGACCACAGGCCATTATGTATTTTAAAAGGGGGGCATGGAGAGCGGCCAGGTTATGCTCCTCTATTCTTCTTATTCTTCCTTCAGCAGAGCGGTCGGTGTCAGTAGGAGATGGCGGGACAATGGAGGTGATCTCTCTGATCTCAGGGCTTCTATTGTGGCTCCTCGTATTATTAATGTTCATCTCTGAGAAAAGCCACGGCCTCTGCCTCACTGCTTCTGCGTCGCTCTATCATTTTCTCTCTGCTGGACTTTCTCTCTGTCATACTTTTATCTCCATGCAGCTCTGATCTCTCCGTAAAACACACATGCACATACACAACAGCAAAGGAAAAATGTCACTTTTTTCATTCCACTTAACCAGTTATAATATTAACACTAATATGTCAGATCTTCACAGTGTTTGATTTGTACTTCAGGACAATTTTAGCACCAAATTCCTGAAAATTGTTATGATGCAAAGAAATAAAAGTATCTTTAAATTCCTTACTAATGTGCCTCCAATACATTCCCAATGTCTTGTGTATAATTGTGCGAAACTGGAAACACTTTGAAGGTATTAACGCCCTAAATTCCTTTCCATTGTCCTGTCGCTTATGAACCTATATTCAGACATTCCCACTCATTCCCAACATCTTTGTACTCTGACAATTGTGCAAATCTGGGAACACTTTGAAGGTATGTTGCCCACTCTGCTTTTCAAAACACACAACTGAGAGACGCCACGGTAGCTGTCGCTCATCTATCAGCGGTGCGGCGGGCTGCCCATGCCTTGCTGTGCCGTGTTTGGGGTCAAGCTTCCCTCACTGTGGCCTGGGAGTAATTATTAACCCACTGGGATTGTCTCGCAGTCCTGTGGTCATCTGGGACTGCTGAGTGTCAATCTGCAAAGGTCATGACAAGGCAGCACGGTGATAAAAAAAGAGAGAAAAAGACAGAGAGAGAGCAACTGACTGATGAATTAAAGTCAAACTGGAACATTTGACCACTTTCACAACAAGAGGCGTGGATCATGGATTACACACTTCTTTTCTCTGCGCAAGCATTTAAGGATAATCTGCTTTTATTACATTTGTCTGTGTGTTATGGTCAACAAATCCCATGAAAAGAGTAAAACCAACAATACATTGATTCTAAAAGCAGAATAACAGAGTGTATGCATCCACAGTGTTGGGCAGTAAGGCTTTACTTCGTACCTCAGAGTCACTAACTTGTCACAGTAATTGTTTTACTTTTTAGAAATAATTAGTGTAAAGGATTACAATTTAGTGATTACACTCCAGTTATAATCCAAGTAACACTCTGGTTGTTGGATATCTGTTTTTTAAAGGCATCTTTGACAGAGTGGTGCTGCGTAATAAAAGTAAAGAGTGATGTAACTATTATATATTGCTGTTGAGTTATCGGTAATTACACTTTTTTTGATCAACATTTGATTAAAAAATATAATTCAAGCACACTGTTGCATTGTGGTCAAAAAACTGAACACACACACATGAGCCACACAATTGCACATGGTCATATCTTGTGTTATTGAAATGAACACATACACACACACAGTATTACACACACCATCCTGCTTACTCCTGTTTGCGTAACGTTTGCCAACATGTGCTAAACGATTATTTGAGACATCATAAAGCATTTATTTTTCAATAAAGAAATCTGCTACCTGTATTTTATATAATATGTATATCTCTAATAAAAAGAAATTGGACTTAGTGCCATAGACTGGGTAGGAAAGTAAAGAAATATTAGGAGATTGCCATTCAACATTTCTTCTTGGAATAGCTCCATTTATTTAGTAATGAATAATTTGGTCATATAAGATTCTAAAACCTATTGAATCTATATTTATTTTTTATTTATTCATAATCATTGACCAAATGCAGGAAACGATTGAGTCTGCGTGTCAATAAAATAATTGTAATTTGACATCTGAATGTGTCTTCAAATAAAAATAAATCAATTAGTTGAGTGACAGAAAGTTAATTGGCAACTATTTTTGACAATCAATTATTGACTTAAGTCACTTTTCTTGCTAATCAATTAATTGCTTATTAATTGTGGGGAAACATTTAAATATGTCATGACTCATGGGCTTCAAAAAATAATACTTTTTTTAACGTTTTAAAAGTTTAAATGGCCGAGAAAACAATATGCAATCATTAGCTTTGCACATCCTCTTTGTGTAATTGTAGTGTTTGTGTTTTATTTTTCTATATAGTTTCCAAATACACTTCTAAATGTCACTTATAGTTTTGTGCTTTTAATATTTCACTATCCAAACCAAACATTATCAAAAATGACAATAATCAGTGATATAGCTCCTCAGCAAGCCCCCCTGTGTGTGATATAACCTGGGAAAAGTTGTCTTTTTTATCATGGGAAAAGCATGGTGTAGATGTTCTCTACATAAAACCCACCACCTCTAACTGAAGGTAATTTATACCGCTGCTGTGGCATTGTGGCCTACAGAGCCTTTGTGAGGCGGCACACAACACATCTTCTAAAGATGTTTGCGTTTCGTGGGATATAAATTGTGCTGTTCGTCTGCGTTCCAGCTCTATATCATATTCGGATAGCTTGTCAGTGCCACTGCGGTGGTGAATGGCGTCCAGAGGCCCAGCCACTGGCGGGTGGTCTGACACAGAAAGGTTAAATATGGTTCAGCCACGGACACTCTCAAAGGGCCTTGCTGTTAAAAAAACAAGTTATGTAGGTTGTATGTCTTCGCGCAGTCAGGAAATTGACAATACTGGCGCAGTGAGGCACAAGGCTGTCCCAGGGCTGAACTTCATGCTTGACCGTCCAATTGGAAAAAAAAGTCACAACATCACTTGTTTCCGGCGGATTTATTGATGGCTCATCAAAGCCCTGGCTAGACACAATGCGTATTTAATGCCTATATTCATCTTCAACTTCTTTGAAATCAACACTATGACAATAAACTTGAACTCTTTAGTGAAAGCAAAATGTGAAGATGTAACACTTACATAAAATAAATGGTTAAAACATTAACAAGCTTCAAAAGCCTTAAATAATAGGAGAGACATTTGATAATGGCCGTCCACAGTCCACAGTC
>CALSBZ010003850.1:3310161-3365940 GCA_943591055.1 Gobionotothen gibberifrons
GTTTTCCTATAAATAAAATCTTAGAGGACACATTTTTGATACTAAATATGTTGGTGCTTCTTCATATGTAATGTTTATTAAATGGAAGATATACGGATTGATGATTTTATATGTTGAAGAAATACTCCTACATTATTCAAATTGGACTGTATCGCTGAAGAAGGAAAACAATATAATGAGCAACCTTGGACACTATGCTGTTTGAAGCAAAGTATTCCTCAGTATTATCCACTTTTTTTGTTTAAATGCAATTTCACAATGCAAAAACATATTAAAACAAATGTTTTCTTATGTGTGGGTGGGTGTGCGTGTGTGTGTGTGTGTTGCGGTAGTGGTTGGGGGGGGTGGTCCACAGGATGGGAAGGAGCTTCAAAGCCCGGGGAAGAGGTCCCTTGCCCCCCACTGCATCCTTGTTCACATGAGAATCAATCTGGTGCCAGCGTTTGATGTGAACCGCAGATAAAAGAAACGACACAAAGAATGACAGCGGGGAGATATGGAAAGATGGGGCACAAACAGAGAAGGAGATTAATGGGTAAGGAAGATAAGAAAATGTTTGAGGTGTGAAGATGTGCCAGTGGGCCACATTTAGGATCCGGTATATGAACAACACCAGAAGTGTACAAAAAGACGATATATACAGATGAAACATAATTACGAGGAAACATACTAGAGAGGCAGACAAACAAAAAAAAAAAACGGATTGACAGGAACATGTAAGTAGGAGGACAAAGTGAAAGACAGACAGACAAGATCCGTCAGTCAGTCAGACATCTAAGGGCAAAATAAGGTTCAAAGCCAGCGTGGTAACACCAGTGCTGTGTCTCCTCGCACAGTCTCCCCGTGACGCCAGGAACTCGCATTTGCATCACAACACAAACGGCATTATCATCATCACCGTCCACCATTATCATGAAAAATCATATTGAGTCTGAGGCAAAGCCATCTTACGATAAAGGGTTCACCCTTCTGGAATGTGGAGGTTATCTCTCTGTGTCTTCAAAGAGCTGCACAAAACAAATGTTGACATTAACATATTGACACTCCAATGTTTACATACTGTGTCAAAGTTAGCGTAAAAGCACAGTAATAAATCAGAAACGCCCTTTTTGAAACCACATAATCAGAGTCGAGAATTCTCCCCTTTGGCTGGTCCATCAGCCGGTCGTCATGCTCCTCATGGGACAGTGTAGGAATGTTGTTTTATTTGTACTTAGTTGAACAGGAAAGTCAGAGCTCTCTTATCTCAGGCCGCATGGGAACAATGAGAGGCGGAGAGAGCAGCTTTTTGCTCTTTTCTTGTTTTATTTCAGTCAAAACAGGCTCCGACATTGTTGTTCTTTCTGCTAATTAAGATGTTAGAGAGAGGGGCTGGTCGGACAGGGCCCTGCTTGGCAGGGAGGCAAAGAGTCAATGGGCCGAAGCCGAACAGGAGACATTTATGGGCTGCCTTAAGCCATTGTTTCCCCCCACCGAGGATCTTTTCAGGCCGGCCGCCTCTGTCTCGGTGACCTGTACAATGAGAAGAATGCCACTCCGAGAGCCTGGAGTCGGCCACAAAGAGCAGCCCCGCCAAATGAGGATTTCACGGCACTGGGTCGAATCCGGACACTGCCAAGATTCCACGGATAGTTCTTCTGATCCTCAGACGCTCGCTCTGTGTGTGTTTATCTTATCAAGGTGGAGAAACGCTTTGGATGTAGAAAAAAAATCGTTAGATGTGTACATACACCTGGCCCAAAAATCAGATTCTTATCTGATGAAGTCAACATGTAGCTGCAGCAAAAGCTAATTCGAAGTCCAGTTCGTAAAAGTATTCGATGATAATGAAACTGAGACAAACTTAGTATTAAAAAAAACACCCGTGGTGGGTTACTTAGAAGTGTGAAACTTTATTTTCAATCAAAGTATTTCTTCTCAAGATTATAAAAGTATTACTTTCCAATTAATATGCTTAAAAATTCAAATCGGGGGCTTTAATCAACTTTTTCAGAGCGGCCTCTGTAAGTTTGTCCAGCAGCAGTTGTTGGAGCCACCTGTTCCTGTTACAGAAGCTGTCGCCCAACCTTGCAGATTAAACAGGTGAGATTAAGGCAAAATTCTGGGCAGCTTGCAGAACATCCCCTAACACAAGCTCCAAACACCCCGTCTGTGAGTGTGTACGAGTGTGTTTGTGTGTGTGTGTGTTCGTGCTCTGGTCCATTTGATGGTCATCCAAGCGTCTCTGTGTTTACTTGGACAGCGTGGCAGATCCTTCCTCTCTCTCAGTGTCACACAGCTCTGTCGCTGGCCTGGAGATTAATTTTTGATCTGCTTAGCTGTCGCAGCAAACTTTCATTTTTTTCAAATTGTGTTTTTTAGTGACTTAAAACAAAACATTTCTGTGTCAACACCACCTGCTTATGTCTTATCAGTGTGCCAGTTTCTGCTCCTTTAGCAACTGCCATGTGTTGTCATAATGTAACTCCATTTACCACAAAGTGTTGAACGGCACTTTCAGACGAGCCAGCACCTCGCATATCAAAGCGGCCCAATTATAGAGCCATTTATGTGTTTGTCAGGGGCTTCAAATGGGCACTGGTTTCTCGGGGTAGCCATATTGGCGAGGTCAGGCGCAGCATCTGAAATGGCAGCTTTATTATAGCAAAAGCCATCCCTCTCTTAGATGAACACCCAAGAATAAAAAAAGGAGAAAAAAAGGAAGAAATAAAAAATGACAACTTTGTTCTTTACAACAGTTTGGCTGAGCCTGCCTGTCTGGCTGCTCTGCGGAGCGCAGCAGCATGTGTTTCAGGGATTGTTCTGGAAGCGGGAGTGCAGAAACAGCAGGGAGCAGAAGACAAACAGGCAATTCGTGACTCATTAAACACGGCGACGGTGGCCAGCACAGTGGAGGGGTGTGAGGACCCGCGATCCAACCGGGCGATAAACCCCCCCTGTACCAGCTGGAGCAGGCATCTGTCAGCCGCACGCCGCACCACGCCACGCCACCGATTATCAGCAACAAGCCATATCTGAGTGGCCGGCCACTGCCATTTCCCAACACCCTGCACTTACATAACAGCCCTGATTGGCTCACATGGGACCTGCAGGTCTGCCGACAGGCCTCACGGTAGAAACTTGGTGCAGGACGAACCGTGGAGGGAGGGAAATCATGTCTCTCATATACCAGAGGTCAACACATGTCATTTTTGTCATTTCGTTATGAGCAGCAGGTTGGCAGTTTGGTTTGGACGTCCGTCTGCTAACAGTGGCCCATGATACTAAAGTAAAGACAGGACTGCAAACCCAGAGTAAAACTCTGCTCCCAGGACAAGAGATGAAGGCCAGGTAATATTCAACACATCCTTATGGCATACAACTGAGAGTTACTTGATGTTGGCCATTGTTCTTTAATTTGTCCTTGAAAACTAGAAGAGATGCATACACATATATTCAAAATTGGGTTCAAAATATCTTTAAAGCATCTATAATCAATCAACTTCGATAAATAATGGATGAAACAACAACGTTTAATGGTGGAAGGGTGAACACATACAATTGTTACCTGACTCTCCACTTGTCCTCACCTGCTTTTAGTAAAAACTTGTAGACAAACCCACCGTACACTACCTTTCTATCACCCACCAAAGTTAGCGAATAGCATGGCGGACAAAAGAAGTATGGAGTATTAAGCTGCAAAAAAGTAAATTAGGACAAACATTTATCAGTTGGACACAAACACAACTCAAAAGGATTGCTAACGTTGTCTCTGGTCTGGTAAAAAGGCAACTGGTCTGCTAACAATTTTTGCCATATAGTAGGGATGTTAAATATGCAACCTGATATTTTTGGAATGACAACTTAATTTAATTCAAACCAAAATCCTGCTTCTGTATGGTGCAGCATAGTTGTTCATAAGAGCCAGGTTAACTTCCGACAAATCCACATATCCAGATTTTCGTTCAAAGCGCTCCTGTGAGCCGAAGAACAAGTCGTTCATATTGTAGGAGAACCAAAAGAGACGTGTGCATGTCGGTTCACTAGTGGCGACTAACGACATGAACCAGACGAACTAAAATATCTAGTTTTCTCATCATCCATATCTGCTCTTAAGATGATAATATGTCCCTTTCAGGATATTTCTGCTGCCCCCAAATTGGCCAAGAATCAGTTATTGCAAGTTTAACTATTGCTAAATGATGTCATGCTTTACATAAGACTCCGGTTTTTATGGAGGAATACTATTTATTCCTCCATCTGTCTCAATAATAATAAGAACAATATCAGAAGTGAATATATTCTCTGAAAAAATAAGATGCTAAACCACAAAGAAAACATAACTCAATAATAACTGACACTGTGGGTGCAAGGTAATCAAAATCCTCCGTCGCCGGGAAAAACTCAACATCAGCACAACTTTGCAACGAGGTAAAAGTTTGCTCTCAATAGAATTTAACGAGCCGCTAACTGCCTAATTAAAAGCTGAGAGCAGATAAAAGCATGAAATATAGATAAGCTTGAAACGCAGTCTATAGCTCCACGGTCCGTGCAGAGGAAGACAGTGATGTCTCCTAAAGCCACCATCAGCAGAGCAACTAAACAGATCCTAGTCCTCCGCACGGTTGTGAATGTTTAATAAGAACGAGAAGCTAAACATGTTGCAGCACAAGCCATGAATTAGACCGAGATGCCTGCCAATGGCGCAACGTAAAAAAGTGTCTAACTTCGATGAAAAGCCACAGTTAATGTGGTACTTCAGAAGCCCATGGCACTTTCCAGGACTGAGGGAATGGGGCTTTAACAGCGCTCGAGGTGTGACAGAAGGGGCCTCTCCCTCTCCTCACCGGTGTTAGCCAGGGTTGTAATTCTGACTTTAGCAGTCTTTACGACTCCCTCTCCTAATTTCTCTGGAATATGAAAACATCAGCATATGGCCGCCGACAGCACCAGGGCTAAGGAGTCAATTTCCCCTAAGTAACATTGGGACAGGGGTGACATTCATTTCAATACTGCACCCCTGGCTCAGAAAGAGGACAGAGGAGGGACAGTAAGAGAGACTGAGATGGAGCTATAGAGACAGATGGTGAGACACACAAGGACAGAGAAATTCAAAGGGAAAGAGAAAGATGGTTTGACTCTTATTTTCTTGCACCAGCAGGTCTTCATTGCCTCTCTGTCTCGGTGTGTTCAGTGTGCAGTTCACAGAGTTTCATGTGGCTACCAGGAACAGAAAATCTGTCCGTCAGCTGCCAAAGGTTCCAGCTCTGCTCCGTTCCTCTGAGCGCTCTTAAAAACCCGCTGTTTCACACCCATGAATTACACTATTTATGGCCCCGGTTAAAATGGGCAGTTTCTGGGCACGCTGCATGTGTGTGTCTCTGTTCCTGTGTGTGTGTGAACGTGGGTGTGCCATGTGGCAGATGGGAAGCAATATGGCACACCTCTGCCCGGACAGATGTGGCACAGCACATCTCAGTGAGCCGGGAGAGGGATCGAGAACCTCAGGAACATCTGGACCTGTGGCAACCTTCACCCTCAGCCAACAAGCTAACTTTACCTAGCTGCTAAGGAGAGGAGGAAACACCGACTCGTCACATGTCACCAGGCCCTGCGACCCCTCTACATCGCGTCGTAATATCCAGCAGCATTTTGATTGACAGAGGAGGAATCCCACCTCCCTCAGTGAGAGCTGTCAATCATTTGCTCTGTGGAGTGGAGCGCTGAGGCCTGTCCCAACATGGGCCTGTCATGGCCTGCTGCACAGGAGAACATTCCCACCACTCAGGGGGCGGCCGGGCGGGGACAGACTGGGGCTTCTACGAGGCCCGGGGACTGAGAAATATAAGCCAGGAGAGACGGTGGTGAAAGCAGTGAGAAGGTGTCTGCATCTGATTATTTACTTCTCTGCTAGTGATGATAATGTTGGTTTGTCGGCCCGCCACCTCGATGCAAACTGAAATATCAATTCTGAATGAATTGGCACAGAGAGTTTTGGAGAGTCATTCATGATTTCCAGATAATGTATCCTGAGTTTGATGGACTGTCATGAGATTTGGTAGAGTGAATTTCAATCACTTTGGTGACCCCTGACTTTTCATCTAACAACCATGTGTTCATTTTTCAGTAGATAATGCTTCCATACAAATGTTGTCTAAAGAAGCGCTTGAGGCTCCAAACATCACCTGGTGGTAAATGTATGAATGTTAATGGGAGGAATAATGAATACAAAGGAGAAACACACAAACAGGATTTCTTTAAGGATGACATTAATGGTGGCCTAGATGGAGCAGTAGTAGGCCGTACACATTCTCAAAATGCATGTTTTTCAGTTCTGGTTAAATGGCTGTTGAAATACCAAGTTTCTTAAATCTGCTGATATTAATTCTAGAAAGTCATTTTGAAAACAAGTTTGCCTCCTGCCAAGGCTGTGATGAGAAACAAAAAAGTATTTTAGTGCTGTGTGTTTCACAGATTATATTCAACATTAGGTAAACCATAATAACCCACTGAAGCTCAATTAAACAATCAGAGAACAATTTCACAGTAGAGCAGACAACAGCTAATTAGCTGACTTTCCAGGGTAAAGCAAACATTTTCATTGTGTTTGATTGTGTAAGATGGAACATACAGGACACAGAGATGGGACAGCAGTGCGATATGGTCAGATTCAATATTAGTCCATTAGTTAAATTACATTAAGAGAGGGTTTATTTATTAATGTTGCTTGTTCTGTACGTATGTCATATTATGTACATTTAAGTAACATAGCTAGCATCCAATTTGTTTAAGTTTCCACGAACCTGGATTAATAAATAAAACCACGTCTTGATAATGAATTAATCATCTTCTGAAGATCTGGGAAAAAACCTTCACAACAGCAGAAAGAAAATGTTTGTTTACTTTGTGACTCAAATGTTATGTTAAACTTTGTGTGGCACAACTGGGTCTAAGTTTATTGGAAATTTAAATAAACTCCTGTTGAATTTTTCATCTTCTTTTCTTTACAAATCCTGCATTATGTCAGTGGTCAAAGATCAAATCATTTATATTATTTCCCGCGCCGTAAGGAAGCTCCTGTGGGAATAAGATCAGACATATGTTGGACAGAGGTGATCCGGATGCCTCTAGACTGCAGCCCAGATGTCCTCACGTTCACACATAGCTGTCAATATGGATTACATCCTCTCACGCTTGTTCATAACAACAAATTAAATAATTAGATTTAATTTTTCTGTATTCAGTGTGTAAATATTTTATTTTTAAAACTTGACATTCTCTTAATTAATAATTGTATTATTAATCAAATTAAAATGTCTAAAGTTTTTTAAGGCACTATTCCCTTGGTTTCAGCTTTTTAGAAATGATGCCATTGAATGAGATAAATATGGTTTGAAAGCTGCTAAACAAAGGCAAATAATTATACACAAATATTAACCTGGACTGGAGGTACTGTGCATTCTCAGTCTAATCTCACATCACATTACAGAGGAGAAACTGACCTCCTTCCTCCTCAGCTCCCTCTCCCTCTCACCCAGCTCTTTGAATAATTAGTGATGTGTGTCAATATTGTGGCCCATAGTAACCATATGGTGGGTGCAGGCAGACAGGCCATTGTTTTGAGCTGTGAAATATTGTGTATCCCTGCGAGGGCTGGAGCCAGCAGAGGCAGGAAGTGTTGTCGGGACTGACAGGGACATTGTGCCCCTGAATGGACGAGTCCTCGGTGGCAGGGAGCACCGCGGACCCAGACAGAAAGTCTTGACCCTGGCGAGAAAGGCTGATTAGGCATGGTCCTGCAGGCCTCTCCTTCATCCACCCCCAGCTCCACCTCCACCAGCACCACTCTCACCCACTCCCCCCCCCCCCACTGGAAGCCGTTAGAGCCCAGGCAGAATACAACAAGGCCACTTAACTCAGCGGCGCCTTTTCACTACACACATAAAAACACTCATATATTCATGTCAGGGGTGGAGAGGGACGGGGGTTTCAGGGCTGCACCGTCAGTGTGTGAACCCGGGAATTATTAGGGTGTGTGTGAGTTAAATCCCAGGTCAAATGTACGTTAGAGGGTCTTAAGCATGTTTCTCTTCAGTGATCATGATGTTGTGTTAAATGCCTGTTCCCTTGTTCTTTATTTGTCCTTGTTGATGTTGCAAATGGAGCTGCTGTGATGCAAGAAAAATGTCAGACTCGATCTGGCAATAAACTATTATCGTATCGAATTGATTTGTGGGAAGAGTGAACCCAACAACTGATCTAATGCTTCTTATAGGTAGTGCAGAATATAAATGAATAACGTTTTTTTTTGTCATTTATTTTCAGCACTTTTTAACATGCATCAAAAACGAAATGATGTCATTAGCGTGCTGTGTGGAGGACAGATTGGAAATGATGCTCAGCTTTTGTTTTACACTCCTCGTATTGCCACAGTGTAATCAGACAAACACATTAGTTCAGATGTAATCGAAGGAGGCCAACATTATCCTGCCACATTAACAAGCTGTGGCGCGCAGGAAAACCGAGCAGCGAGTGCATCCTGACACTACACAAAGCTTTAAAACACACATACACCACCCCGACAAGTGTCTGTCTCTTAACTCTGCAAACATTTAAATTCAGGAAATCCTTCAAAAATGTCGAGGAGAGACATTTAATCGCAAGGCTTCTTTGGAAAACATGTAAACTCTATGAAAAACATTTTATTTGTTTTTTTAAGCAGTTTAACCAATGAAATATTATAACTTTATGCTGCATGGACCACTTAATCAGAAATATGTGATACACTTTTAAATTATTGCAGGACCAAACAATAAAGAATAAATGTATAATATTTTGGATTTTTTAATTATGGATGTAGCACTGTTTTTTCTTCTTCTGCAAAACAACTTCAACCAGAGAAGCGGCTTCATCTACTTCTGTTTCATTTCACCGTCCTCTGAGTCTTCTGCTCCTCTCTTCTCCATAACTGCCTGATCAAATGCGCCTCCATCAACACCCCCTTTTCCTCCACGTCTCTCCATCCTTCTCCTCTTTCATCCCGTCCTCCTTTCCCCTCTCTGCCAATTACCTCTCCGTCAGTCTGTCACACTTTGTAGTCTAATAAAGGCCTCCTAAATTGATGCCCATCCTGCCTTTATCCGCCTGATAAAGAACAACAATTAAGGCTCATGTCTCTTTGCTCAGGGCCTTTTGATGGCGCACAAAGCTGCACCCAGAAAGAGGGAGAGGTGGTGGAGCAGCTCTCACTCTCACTCTTTAACCAATGTACGCACATAATACAGGTATGAAACAAGGACAATTCATGTTAAATAATGCATTTCAGAGGACTCTTCAATACTGATGACTTTAAACTGGTCTGGACTTGACAAGAAAAATATGCCTATCAACCCTAACTCTAGTGACCCGGTAATTCACTTGAACTTTCACCCTTTGATTTGGAAAGACTTGACATATGTTGAGTGGGATCCATACTGCCAGCGCACAAAAGGGACTAAACGTGAAAATATTGGTGTCGTAGTTTAATATGGGTGAAACATGGGTGTACATTTAATAATATGTGTAACATCTAAATCAGAAAAATGGGAAACACTATTTCTTTGAACTCTAATACGGCCTCTTTAAATAAACTCACAATGCTCAACCTATTTGAGCTCAATGTAAAGTACACAGGGTCGTTTTTGTGTTTTTCATTGATGTCAGTTTTCAACTTCAATATATCTTAAACTGATACTGAAAAATAAGATATAAAATCAGTGGGTGAGACAAACTTAAGTTTGACACAGCACCTTTTTAGGTCTTCAGAGTAACACCACATTAAATGCATTTTTTATGAATAATATGCCTCTTGTAAATGGTCACACTGTCTTCTTTGCACCTCTCGGGTCCTATGTTATGCTGCTACATGCAAATAAAGTAAATTATTCATTGGACTCTGTATAATCTCTAGGCTGTCATTGTGACCGGGTGTCTCTTGCAAAATGTATCTTAAGAGACTTCCCTGTTTAATTACGGTTAAATAAACCCTGTGGCTGATAAACCAAAGCCTCTGAATGCATGGATAATGGTGTTAGTTTAGATAGTGTCATAATGTAACATAAGAGAATAACATTGTGGTTGTATTCATCAGAGCTGTGTAATGTGAAAAATCAACAAACAAAGAAAAGTTTCTGTTTTTGAGGAAAAGAGACAATTGTTTGGAAATGATTGTTGGGAGTCTTGAAACAGCAAAATGTGGTAAACAATCATATTTACTCAGATTTGGTTGATGAGAATTAAAGCATAGATAATTACTGAGTAAATGCTCAAACATTTAGAACAAAAACAGGAACATTTTACACAGCGTGATTCCTGCAAGGATGTTCAACATGTTACCTCTTTGTTTATTGAGGTTTTTTTTGCTGTATGCCATGACACCAGGGGGTAAACAATAAATCTGAATCGTCAGTGGAAGTAAATGGAAAAGGTGTGAAGGAAAGCAGAAGAAGCAACTTCGTTAAAATCCGTCTTTGATGTGTGAAGGATTCAGGAGAGTAGCTCTGTTGTTATATTATAAATCTGCACCCTGTTATTAAAATGATCTGAAGGGAAGTAAGCAAAAACATTTCTACTCAAAAAGAAAAGAAATTCTCAGATTTTCTCAAATGTTCGATTGCTTGTTTTCTATTCAACTTTTCACTCTTTTGTGGTATTGAATATGCATGTTTCTTGGTTAGATGTTTGGTTTAAAGTTATTGCAGAAGCTACACTTCTTATTTGATTGAATATTAGTAATAGTGATAAGACAGCATATACATTACAATTCAACCGTTTTTGGCATTTAGCATTTTTCTTCCAACATGTTTGAATCTTTACCTTAAAACTGCATTAATGTAGACTATCATAAATGTTTTTACTTGAGTAAATTAAGGCTACTTAGTTATATTCAACAACTGAGTGTGTATGTGTGTGTTTTGGTAGCTATTCTTCAGTAAATTCCAAGATCAACTGTCTTGACATGGCAATACAAAATTGATTTGAATTTAAAGTAAAGGGTGCTGATTTAACTGTTCATAAAGTGAGGGGATGTGAGTGAAACAATTTGGTTTTATTGTATGTCGTTCTGTAAGACTAACAGCAAGGGTATGAGTGTGAAGGTTGTTTCCAAACTCTTGATGTGTAAAAATCCTGTTGCTCTAGTATGTCTTCATTTACTCTTGCTTTCTCTTGGTTGATGCACATTTTGTGAGAGCATGCCGAGGCTGAGCTCAGCAGTGGAGTTACCTGGGAGGCAGGGCTTTGGGAGTGAGTAATGTTGCTGAAACAAAAGCCCTGACAGCAGAAGTGTGGAGAGAGTGATGAGACCCCCTGCTGGTGTGTTAGCTAGCCTGGCCTCGGAGTCTCCTCCCAGGCTTTCCCTTTCAGAGCGCTGCCCCTGGGGGCTGGAGCCCTGGAGACACTGAGACCCTGCAGAGGCCCGGGACCTGCTTCCCCCCCCGGTCACCTCCCAGCAAACTGTTGGAGCCAGCTTGTGCACAAAGTTTCTGATTCACAAGCACCTGATGTTTAAATTCTCAGTTGTTTATTATTACAGCATAAAAGCTACTGCAGAGGCATTTCAGAGCTCCAACACTAAAAACCTTGTACTTAGTTTGCTATCTCATACTATGTATAGGGATTTATTTCACCTTTACTTATACAACAATAATTTAAAAACGTGTAAGAAGTCACCAGTAGAAAACATTGTACTTGCAGAACAATAATGATTTGATGTTTTAATGTTAAATGAAGTTATAGATACCTGCCTTTAGGTATCTAAAATACTTGATGTGCTCCTGCTTTACATTACAACACCAACATGGCTCCTTGCATATTATTGCAATAAACACATTTTATAAGTAATTATTTAAATAAAGCTGACAAACACTTTGTACTTTTGAATTATTTTCATTGCCTTCTGTCAAAAATGGTTTTAAAACATAGCATAACAACATATGTATGGGACTTTGTAATGTCCCATACATAATGTAATGCTATATGAGAGAATATAGAAATCCACTCATTATACAGTTTTCTCTGATAACAATAATTGACCTATTATGAAGTAGCTAGTTAATAAACACTTTTCAACTACCTTAACTCCAAAAATAACTGTGGTGAGCGTTTGGAGGCGTCCCATGAGAGACGTTGTGTTAAACACTACGTCTCTGACATGAGGTGACACAACACAACTTCTCCTGGCTCCTTCATCTTTTTCAGCCTCTCGTGGTTGCCAAGGTAAACGTCATGGCGACCATGGGATCGGCTGCAGGCTCAGGGGGGGGGCGTCCGGCTGTGACATGATACTCAACAATCAGACACCATGACAACCTGGCAGCAATGCTGTTGATTCAGCAACCAAACTGTATGAGAGAGCGGACAATCAAAATGTTGCTGAGTGGAGGAGACACAGTGAGGTGATGTAGTATCTTAATACCTGCAGAGAAATAACAGGAAGTAACAATTATTAGGTTGTTCGTACTTTTAGATTTCAAATATAAAAAACATTTTCATGTTATAAAGCTGCATTGATGTATTAATAGTACAATTATAATGTACTTTTCAAAATCAATTGTATTACTTATGAGCAAGTGTGAAGATGTAAAAACTATTAGACATGTATTAGACACTTTGTAATATTTGACTGGGCTGAAGCTCCTATTTTTGGGGGGACCAGATAAGATAATAATAGTCCACCCTGCTGGAAGTGAAGGAATGAACAAGTTCTTCTAAATCTTGTCCGGACATAGACCTCTCATTCCTTCTATGTGTAGGAGATGATAAAATGCTGATTTAGTTGTTTCATTGAAGTCTCTGTTGAATCTAGGACCTGAGACTAAATGTATGCTCAAAGAGAGACATTTCAATATAAGTAGGCTATGCCAGATTTACTAAAATAGTCCAAATATAAGATGCTGAAAATGTGTAATCATCTTTAGCCTCTACTTGCTTGAACAACTGTGATGTGCCTTTAAGTTCAAACTTTACTCAAACAGGCCTACACTGACTCCTTGTGGTCGTATAGTGGAAATGATACACCTTTGCATTTTTGAGTATTTCTTTCCATTATCTGCAACGTCACACTGAGTAACTTAGTACTCTAATATATCCAGATTTACACATTAGCATCCAATAGCAGGCAATGGCTGTTGACTCGTTAGACACGAAACAGAGTAAAGAGGTGGAAATGTATATAAAAACTTTGAAGATGCATAAAATAAATAACTTCTTTGAATTCTAAAACGTGTGATACATGCACGTCATAATGCCATGCAAAGTCTTATATTATTAACATAACTTGATGCAAATATGTAAAAAAAGAATAAGACCAGCGAGGGGGGGTGAAACTTCTGTAGCAATTGGAAACAGGACTCAGAGAGACACGAGGAGAGCTGGAGCTTTGATGGCAAACACTGACGGTTTATTTGGACATGTCACGGGCCACGAGGTGACCACACGGTAGAGATGCCACAATCAATTCTGAAGAACTCTTCTGTAGTTCCAGGTTTTAACTAGTTTGGAGTGTGGTAATCAACATTCTTTATCAGCGAGACAAATATGGATCCTGAATCTAACCAGAGCTGTCGTCCATAGAAAATAATTTGCGCCAGTGAACCTACGTTCCTAAAAAAGAAGGGCTTCTAGATGTCCCTGAACAATAAACTATCTCATGTCAGCTTGGGCTCGGTCATAAGCTGGCAACAACAATGCGCCCAAGCTGCCCCTCCTTAAGAGAGATAGCAGCAATACCCAAGGCCGTAGACCTATGCCATGGGAAAGGAGACAGTGAAAAGAGAAAATTATGAACTGTGTCAAAGTTTGAATACCTAAGCAAATTATTCCCCAACAACCAGTATGCAACCAAGAGAGTTATATTAGCTACTGTAAAACCAACCAAAAGTAATTGATTGTAAAACATTTGGGTTTTTTTCTGTATTTTTTTATGAATGTGTAAAAGTGTCCAAATGATGACCAAATAAAGTATGCCGATACATTTTATTCATGGCGTTGTGTAATTTATATTGGTGGTTTATTGACTACTTTTGCTGCAAGCACTGATTCGGCCTAGATGCTTTGTGTGAAGACCTCATCCCCAAATCCAGATATGTCAGAAGGGGGAGCGTAGAGGTATTTCCGATTCATATTCTCATAGCCGTAGATGGATCCGAAAGTTAATTTCTGCAGAGTCCACAATATCCAGCAGGAACAAGGAGCCTCAACATCTCTCAGGTCACATGAGTGATTCACTGGAGGAGAATGGTCTTCCTTACTTGGATGAAAGGCATCGGCCCTGCTGCCTGGCTCCCACATGTGGAAGCCTACAGGTCCTGATGTAGATTTGGAGGGACCAGATTCAGATGAGATACAGCCCAGGTCAGAGAAGTTGCTGGCTGGATAATAAAGATATGGCTTTTCCCCGAGGACTTTTTTTAGATTACGTGCAGCATATCCATCACCACTCTTGAACGCATCAAGGCAAGGGACTTTTTGCATCAACGCTGAAAGACAAGAGAGAAAGGAAAGCTCACACAGCAACAATAAACAATCAAAATGTAATTTTTATGGATTTGTTCATTGTGCCTTATTTTGCTAAAATTTGCTCCCAGCTTGCTGTTAATATTTGAAGCAGTGATGAAAGAGGAATGGCGAATCGTTACTTTGGTGAAACTGTTATGTAATGTTAAAAATCACTTAATTACTCCAAAATGTAATTGCACTGTGTATGAAGTAAGAAATTCAATTGTATGGAAAAGTAAAGTATACCTTACAATTAAACTATATTTTACAATACCATTTAATTTAGGATCTGGAAGCAGTATTGGATTATGACAAAATCAGACATGCTTTATGTAATATATATATATATATATATATATATACCGGTAAAACATATTACATCACACAAATAACCATATGTTGGTTTGGTTATACACATATATAGTACCTACAATTAAAAAGGCAGCTATTTGACATAAGCTACAGGCACCCTGTGATATTTTACACAACAGTTAGCCTTACTGATAACAGTTTTCTAAAATGCCTTACTTGATTTGAAATGCTTTTCCATAGTTGATCTTTGTATCTTTAATCTCTTATCAGTTGTTGCTCACTCCTTGCTGAGTCGACTGAATGAGGGAGAAATGTCCTGTCTGCATCTGAGTTCTGTTCATAGAACATTATAACATGTTGACATTCAAATAACTGAGTCATTCTGTAACTAAACAGAATATACATGTGTTAGTTGAGGAGTGGGTGGAAGAGAAACTCCCTCTTGCGGGAACTTCTGGATTTCAGTATTTGCAGACCATATGCACACAAACCTATTTAACATACTACAGGAAAGAGAAAACCCCAAAAACCATAATAGGGCCTCTTTACTGCACTGACCTCACCACCTTCAAAAAACATACAAAAACTCACCTCTTCAATCTGGCTTTTAATGTGTGATTGTTTTTGTATTGCTTGATTCTAATTTGACTTATGTATGTGTTGTTCTTTTCTTTTCACTATCTTTGTCAAGCGACTTTGAGCACCTGTAAAAGCACTAACAAAATAAATCTATTATTATTATTTAAATAAATCCAGGAAAGCTGTAACTTGTTCTTAAAGACTTGTATGCAGCTTGTGATATGGGTCCAAACATCTTGTATTTTACGTTGCAGACACTAGAGGGAGACATCTACTCAGTCTCTCACATGAGCTCAAATAGATGTCGTGAAGCCTCTCTAAACTGACTGCAACATGACCCTAAGGATCTGGTTTTCAAATATGACATGAGTGTCAATGGGAGGGGGAATAATTTAAAAGTACATAGCCTATGCATGGGAATAATTATTAATAATTCCTCAAGAAAATGTCCTGTATGACGCTGCACTCCTAGAAAAGCTCCATACCATCCAGGCACACATACTGTCCACACATCTGGAGTTTATTGCTGGCCTGGGGGCTCTGTCACTGTTCGCTGACCCTCTCTAAATGTATCAGGACTTGTGTCATCACGTGTGTTTCTCATATTTCTGCTGGCCGATGGGACCTTCTAAGAATAGAAGAGCAGTGACACAGATTAGCACAGCAGGTCTCTCTTTCCACTCACTCTTTCTGATACCAATTATTTTCCATCTGTCGCTCTTACATTAACCTTCTTTTCTGTGTGTGTCTTGACCTTTTGTGGGTTTGGCTATTGAACTTATTTAGCATAATGGAAGATGGGAGGCAACACAGCCAAAAAAGTCCCAACAGGTAAAGATGTGATCCGTTATGTTTAATCTATGACTTTGAAATGTGAAGAAGTACAGGAAACATGGAGGGTTGTTCAGTGACTCCTAAATGTCAGATCTGATCCCTGGATGGAGCAGGATCTCCAGGAAATGTGGGGTTGTCCCTCAGAGAGAGGGAGTGTTGACCCAGCAGTCGTCAAACACCCAATCCCAGTTAGCCAACTAAATGTGATAAGGTGCCCTATGAATGTGTTCATATGTAAATATAAATCGACCGTGTTGTGTGTGTCGACTCGAGGTCATATCAGTTAGAGTTTGGAGTTGGTCAATTACAACAGTCTTTGATTACTTTCTCCAAACAGCAGCTTTGTCAGGTCGTTTTCAGATGAGCTAAATGCCAATGCAAACATGGGCAGCTGAACAAAACACACCAACAATGACTTAAGGAGCAAATGAATCCTTGACCAAACTGCACTCACAACATAATCCATTTAGAAGGTGTTGTGAACTTTTATTTTGTACCTCATGATATTGCTCAACAATGAAATATGCCAATTCACAATAACAACAAAGTGTAGTTCTGAAAAAGGGACTCCACGTAGCTCCCATCTGCTTCGGCCAGGGCCCAGGGGAGCCTCTCTGTCGGCCTGGTCCCACACCTCCAGGCAGATTTGGGGATGTGAATGGCTGTGTAAATACATGAAGTGTGTTTACCCACAAAGATAAAGAGCTTTAACAACGTTTTGCTTAGCAGTCATCAAGCCATAAAGTTATTGAGAGGAGAGCAACATATCTGCACTTCATCACAGATATCTGACTGGAGATAAGTCATATCTGTACCGTCTGTGAAAGTGAACCTTCACCAAGATACACAGAGGCAGGAAGCGTGGTTCAATGTGTACATTATCAGGCCTGCTGGTGACCACAAGAGGTTGGTGTTGTAACAAGGAGTGAGTGGATAAGTGAATGATTATTATCACATTTAAACAAACTAGACAAGATAGCTGCAGTGCTAACTAAGAGACACGGTGCTTTGAGCTAAAAGCTAACATGCTTATATTCTCAAAAGGCCAATGCTAACATTTTTATGTTTTTAATGTTCACCATGTTGACCATTGCAGTTTAGCATGTTGCGCATCATAGACTGTACAGGTAGGGTAAGCATGCTAACATCACAAAACATAAAAGCAGCCTCAAGCTAAGGTTAATGAAAATGTAATCAGTTTGGCAGGTATTAGAATATTATAATCCAAAGTATTTGACAATAAAAAATGTATTAATAATAATAGTCATTTGAGTAAGCAATAATAATAGCAACAAACTATTATGCCTGTCTGAGCTATAGCTTACAACATTGAGGGAAAAAAAGCTATATGATAACATAGGAAATAGAAACACATAACAAATAATTAATTTAATAAATGAATGAACAAATAAATATAGCCTTCATGGGTTTTAAGAAATGACTTCTCAGATACAAATGGATTCTGGCAACAAACCCAGTGAAAGAACACATAGCCTACTGAGGGAGTCTTAAATGTCTGCATAGGATAGGAATGTGTGTATTCATTTGTTTTCACAAACTAATTAAAGAAACATGACCTATAGTCCCAGACTTCATTGTTTGGATCACAATAATCAAATTGAACCAAATTCAAATTTCAATTGTATTGTCATATGCACAAAGCCACAGTGTAGAAATGGCAATGAAATTATTCTGACATGAGCTCCTCCAACAATGCAACATACAATAAAACACAAAAATACAAAATACAAAGTAGTGCAAAAAGTATACATGTCAATAGAATATAGGATATCTACAAGAACAGAATATGAAGTAAAGGTTAACATGTGCTACCTTTTTAAAAGCCTTAAAAACACATGTTGTTTTGGTTTCTGTGAATTTGAACATAGTTTACATTCTGCTGCTGTGTCTTCACGTCTTCACCCAGCAGCAGCAGCCTCGTGGAGGTTTGAACTTCAGCAGACAGAAGCGTGAAGAAGAAAAAGCTCGTCTGACGTCACACACGTTAGATTTGAGCAGTCCAAGATGGCGGAGGTGAGCGGGTTGAGGAGCAGAAATCACTTCGAGCCCAACTGCAAAAGCCGAGTCGTTGACGAAGGTAAACCCTTGTTGATTTCGTCAAGTAGATGTATGACAGTGAATCGATTAAGCAGGCTGAAGTTAAGAAGCTTGGGATTAACATTTAAAGTGTTTTTTCTCCTTTCGTCTTTGTCTTTGAGAGTGGCAAACTCGCTTTTCCGTTAGCTGCTGTTTTCAGTTTGAGAGGTGTTGTGAAAAATATGGTGCCCCGTGTCAGAATGTGTCTCCTCTAACAGACACATGGTGTTAAAACAGTCCAAACTATGTGACTACTAGTTTAAATAAGTTACGTGTTGTTAGTGTGTTTGGCGCTGTCAAAACAGCTTTTCTCCTGTGTAACTTAAGCTGAAAAGGTGCTGTGCTGTGGTGTAAAGTATATTCACTCAAGTAATGTATTTAAGTACAATATCGAGGGACTTGTTCTTGACTTAGGTAATTCAATGTTTCGCTATGTTGTTCTTCCACCCCACTACAATTTGGAGGTAAATATTGTACTTTTACACCACTGCATGTATTTAATACCTTTAGTTACACACTTAAATAAAACTTTACTTGGAGTAAAATCACAAGCTACCCTGCAGCATACAAAGTATTTGAAGCTATCTTTACCAGCTTTGATAACACTTTAATGCATCAATATTTATTTTAAAAAAAAAAACATAATAATATTATTCTGAAATGGGCCAATCTTCAATGCAGGACTTTTACTTGTACTTGAAATCAAGATTGTAGTACTTTTTCCACCAACTGTGTATGAAATAGATTTTGACCCGGATATAACATTATCCGTGACACCTGTCGTCTCGTTTGTCTGGCCCGTCACTTTCACCTGGCCCGCAGAGGACCAGCTGATCTGTTGTTTCTTGTCTGTAAACCTACATGTAGATGCTCACTCACCATGATTTGGCTTCATCGTTTCTAAACGTTTAAATAGCCCGCTTTGTGCAACAGGGGTTTCTGCCTTACAACTACACACAACACACAGACTTTAATCTTTTCATCCCACTAAAGACATGTGTATTTTTAAAAGCCCTATTATTAGTCTGTTCAGTTTGCCAGCAGACTTATCCACGTAGTTGCGAGGCTAACTATGTCCTCTGAAAACAACTTGCAGATAAAGTGATGATGAATTACGTCATCTTGTAGATAAGTTGTTCACAAATGTGGACTACATCACTTTAGTAGAAGTATATTTCTCTGGGTAGTGGGTACAGTTCTTAAGAATCTACAATGTTATGGATTCCTTTTTTTTTAATATCAGGATCAACGGTTTGTATTCATTAACCACAAAAGTAACATTTGGTATTGGTAAAAAAACCTTTCATTTCCCTATCTGTTTCACCTGTACCTTGCATTTAAAGCAGTAGGCTCGAGATACATGGCTTCTTGGCAGGCTGGAGGAAATGGGGATACCGCCAGCTCCCTGTTTATAGTTGGATTACTGGATAAGGATGCCTTCATAATCAATCATTAATGTTGACACAAGCTAAAATTGCAAATAGTTGTATTTACTTTTAACAGCTTTGTATTTTGTATTGTTGGTTGGATAAACTAAGTCATTTGCTTAAACTACTTACGTTTTATGCACCTAGAAACTAAATGACTGAACTGAAAAGGAATTTGTTATGATCACTATTGCCATCTCAAAAGAGGAGAAAACAGGCTGATATCCTTTTCCTAATCTAAAATGACAACATAAACAAAATGGTTAAAGATAATCTACCCCAGCACACCAACAGTTATTGTAACCTCTCTCTAAACCTTGTAAAGACGGGTAGGCAAACAATAAATCGTCCTTCTCCAAGGCTCATCACTGAGGTATGACCAGGAGTCTTTTATCATGATAACCCTTATGTGTACTTTCATATTGGCCAGCTGACTCCGTGGCAACAACATTCACTAACTCCTGCTGCTCTTAATCTGCACTTTGTCCTCGCAGACTCCTGATTGGTCTGCTTGCTGCAATTGAACATTTGCCCTCTTTGACTCTTGTCCAAGCAGGCCGTGTCGGGTTGTCTATTGCTGCTGCTGGTGTGAGGAGAAGTCAATGTACCCGCATCTCAATAGGCTATAGTGGATTCCTCATCCACATTTCATGAACTAAGTCCCTGCAGTCTTGTTGTCTTGATAATATCCTACATTCTTGGTTGTTTCTTCTTCAAATGATCTGAAATGCATAGCCTTAATGTCACAAGATGGTGTTAAAAGTCTGCATTAGAAGCACTGGTACTAATAATCAGTGTGGCAACAGTAGAGAGGAAGGATTTGGCATGAATTTGCCCTGCTTTCTAAACAGTGCCAGTGTTCACTCTCACGATCCAAATGTGAAATGTCAGGACAAACGACATCAGCAAATACTTTACATAATCTTGCTGGCAGAGTATTTGTCACTGACAAACTTGAAGTTGGGCATTTTCCTTCACTCTCAAATGTTTCTAAAGGTATTCATTCCTACACCAACACAATTGCCTCGTTACTAAAGTATTAAAAGTCCCATATTTAGACGGCTGGTTAAGTTAAGTAGACCATGCCCTTATCAAAGTCTGCCTCAGATATAGTTCAGGAGTCCAGGGAAGGGAGTGCTGGTTTGGGACACAGTGCTGCGATGTAGGCTAGCTTGCGTAGACATACTCTATTCTTGCCATGCATATTTAAAGATAGACCCCCCACTTATGTGTTTATGGCTAATGCTTTTTGCTTTGCGTACTT
Source organism: Gobionotothen gibberifrons (assembly GCA_943591055.1). Lineage (NCBI taxonomy): Eukaryota > Metazoa > Chordata > Actinopteri > Perciformes > Nototheniidae > Gobionotothen > Gobionotothen gibberifrons. Next base: position 3,331,189 of record CALSBZ010003850.1, read on the forward strand.
TACAAACTCATACCGTGACAACTTTTGTGTTGGACGGTGCTATGCAGACAAACATGTAGGCCATTTAATATCTGCTCAGTGTCTCCATAAAATAAGAAGCAATGTGGCTAATTTAGTTCTGCCCTCTTTCCTGTGAGCTGAGGAGTGGGACGGTGGTGCATTAGCCACTTTATCGTGAAGTGTGAGTGCACCAGTGATCAGCAAAGATAATGGGTTTTCACTGGCTGCTAATGCTTCCCTGCATGCTTATTGTGTTTCGTCTCTCGCACACATTTCTGCTGCAGCACAGACTCCTAGCAGTCCCAGCAGAATAGCGTCTTTGTGCGGGAGAGCAGTGTGAGCCTCTTCATGCTGCTGAGTGCTGCTCTGGTCTGGACTACATGGGAACCTGCACTGCTACACACTGATGAAATCTCCTGGGCTAATTTGTGTGCAGAGCAGATTACTGTAACTGCTCCGTGCTGAAAGCGTTGCTGCTGCCCTTTGGGAGTTTGTTGCACTAATGCACTTCCAGTTTGATCTGTAAATGCCCCACTTATAGTTGTTTGAACAATGATATCACGTACTGTTACTGCCCTCCTACCACATATAAGAAGCACAAAGTGTAACAACAACTAAGATGTAGAATCTTTTTTGTGGTATGAAAGCAAAACAACACCTTCTTTTTACATATTTTATTTGTTTGCTCTCAATATTTCGTTTTATTTTAGGTTTCTTCATGATCTGAATTGCTTTTGTTTTTCACCGTTAGGTCACTTGTTGCTTGGCTTTGGCCAGCAGATAGAGCGTCCATTTTTATGATAGAGGACCGTTTGTTGTCATTGGAAATGCTTATGAGAGAATGCTCAATAGCTATTTTGTTCTGAAGAGAGAGGTGTGATCTCTGGCTGTTTTTCTTCTAACTTAGGTACTGGTAAATCTAATAAGTGTGCTCACTGCTAATCTAACTACTAGGACCTATTGCCTGGGGCTCTGCACAGAGGTCCAATTTGTGATAAACTTGTTTCGACAGCACAAACCCTCCAAATGAGCTCTCCATGTGCACAAGGCACACGTTTATTGATCTCCCAATTAAACACACAGACTGCATGAAAAACAAGAAAAAAAGAACTTTTATATAGAGCTCTGTCTTCAGAGTGCTTCTGTTTGTTTTTCTTGTGTCATGTTTGATTTCCATATCTTTGGTTGTTTGGAGTATTTTTTTTGAATGCTAGTTTAAAATGTCACCTTGAGCTCTTGGAACCGAAACAATAAACCACTCAGTGTACTCAGTGTACATCACGTAGATCCGGGCCTGTGCTCATCAAGGATGGTACTCCTGGAAGGGATTGGTCATGTTGGTTTGCCGAAACCTTATTTGAATGTGGTGAGACATAATCTCGTGGGAAACTTGGAACGGATGAATGGCTAATCATTTGAAATATTTGAATGAGCAATGCTTGATGCTTGTTGTCCGACCAGTCAGGTGGTGTACGGCCAAGGGTTTGCCACTTTCGTATTTACTTCAGGGAGTGTCATCTTAGTCCGGCACCAGGGTTTATTTCGAGGCTTGAATTTAGAAAGGAGGTTTAAAAAAAATGAGGATCACCTTCTGTGTGAAATCCCAGAAGTAGACAAAACAGGACGCTGAAAAACTAAAGGGAAAACTGCATTTTTTCATCTTAAATTTTGTAGAATTCTATTAAGAGCTCTGAAAACGGCTGAAAGTAGAAAACTGAAGAAAAATGGGATCTTCAAAGGTTTCATTAAAACTTAATATGTTGGCTGTTGGACTGTAGGTGAGACACAATTAGACATTTGAAAACGTCACCTTGGACTTCAGTTCTTTTACAGTGCCAACAATAAATTGATAAATCAGATAAATCAACAATAAAACAAAACAGCGTTAAGAAATACGGCCGCCAAGACGAGCTACTTTTCTGTCATGCATTACAGTTTGTGGCTCAGCACACTTGCTTATACTGCAGTTTTTTTTAACTGACAGGAAGGAAGGAATCCTGCCTTTTTAAAGGAAACATGCTTTACAAGTAAAGACTCACAGAAACCTCAAAATGGCTGAGAATATAAAGTGAAAAAACTGTCCTGTCTTTTTTTTTTCTTGTGTCCCTTTTGCAAGTCCTTTGTGATTTTCAGAACAAGGCTATTTTTGCGCTTGACCTAGATGGGAACACCGGGGTGGATAACAGTATTTAGCCCAGCACAGAGAGCTGGAAAGATCTTCAGTTAGACCACTTAAAGGCCATTTATATTACCTTTATAAACTTCTATGAAATAATAATCAGTCTCTCATGCAAACAGGATTATGAACATCAAATGTATTCCTTAGAAAAGTGTGTTTTTAGTCTTCCTGCTTTACCAGTCCTCCACATTCATCTCCTTCTCCCTTCAGCCTATATCTTTCACTGACATGCAGCTTGATGTTATCCAACCCCTGTAATTGAATCTTTCTGTCTCGACTTTGTCCGGTTATCTAAAGGCTTGAGTGGTCTGGAAGATGTCCCCATTGTACGGCAAAAGAAGAAGCCTCCTTTAGCCCAGCCCGAAGACCTGGAGGAGGATTTCCCCCCCAGGACCTCGGCCTCAAACTCGGGCAAAAATACGCTCATCAGCCCCTCACCAGATGAAGAGACTCAGGAAGAAGAGGTAAGATGTTAATGTATTTCCTGCCATATATATTCCTGTGTATTACCATGTCAAACTAGGATCTATCTAACAAAATAATTCTTTTATTTTGTGAGTACATGCTGTACATATTAAGGAAGGGAATAGGCAAGTGTAATACTGTACCATTACAGCTCCCCCGTAATGGAAATGTTATTGAATAGGGCACTGTGCAAATCGCAATAATCACAATATTTAGTAAAGGCAAAATATGTTAAAAAGTATCTGAATAAAGTATTTTAGTGCTGCAGTGAAGTCCTGGCCTACAAGCTGTATTCTCCACACATCATCTGTTCATGCAGATCCTCTCAAATCAATGTAATTATTTTAATCTATTTATCAATGAAAATGTGAATTATGTTTCGATCATTCCCTCTAATATTGCTATTCAAATAACAATTACAATCTCAATCAAAATGATCGCTTTTAGTTTTGTTTTTTATTGTGGCACTGTGTGTATTTTACATTTAAATCTAGGTGCGTCTATGCCTCTGTGTGTGTCCTACTCTCCCTCAGACACTTAATTTGCTGATCTCAGCTCTCACTCCCCTGTCTCCTCCCTGAAACCTGCCTCCTCATCACTGTAATCACTTAAATGCTCTCTCGATGCCAGGGAAAGCCCTGATTGATAGCAAACTCATGTCTTCAGGCCGCGATGGAGGAACAGAAGGCCAGGCCCATCCAGATCGTCGTGGCCAACGAGGAGGAGCACAGCTTCGAGCTGGACGTCCCCGCGCTGGAGAGGATCCTCCTGCAGGACCACGTGAAGGACCTGAACGTGGTGGTGGTGTCCGTGGCCGGAGCTTTCCGGAAGGGCAAGTCCTTCCTGCTGGACTTCATGCTGCGCTTCATGCACAGTCAGGTGAGAGGAATTAGGTGTGAGGTTTCATTCAGTAATAGAGAAGTTAATCAGTCGAGTGCTTTATGTCAACTGGGCATCACTCTGCCTCCAACTTTCAAAACTGAAACTCTAATAAAGGCACGGGTTGCCCAAAAATCTTTTAAAAAATAAATAATAATTATTAAAATCGTTGTACCTGTTGATGTTCTGTCATTTAAATAATCAATTTACTGATTTATTCAAACATTTTTGTATTTATTACTAAATCCTACATGTTCTCTAAGGAGATAAGTTCATACAGATGTTACAATTATTAACTTTCAATTTGCATTTTTGACAAAGACACAGATATGTAGGTATTAACTTAATCAATACAAAACAACAGTTGGCCTTGGATAGTCCCTTTTTACACATAAATTACCTATAAGGAGAAGTCAAGTCATGCGATACATTATGTATAACTTTGATATCCGTTTTCATGTGGAGCTCAGTGTCAGTTAAATTAGTAATATAACTTGTTCGCACTTGTAGTAGTTGTGAAATGCTGATGCTGTGTTTACATGAGCTAGGTAAACACGACTTGTCCTTCCTCTAGGGATTCATTATTGTGCAACAATCACAATGAGTAGAAATTGTAGACAGGTTGGCTGAATGAACAGAAACCTCCTATGATATTACACCCAGTGCTGGCATGTGAAGCACAATATGACGAGCATAGACAAGTGTTTCCTGTTTGATCTCATACGGAGACATTTACTCAACCAGCTGAATAAAAAGAGTGGTTGAACTGGTTTCCACCTATCATTACCGATCATAATTACATTTCATAATAAGAGTTTGAGAACTATTGTATACAGTTATTCAAGTCTATCAATAGTTTTGGTCCAATAAACATAATTCCCCTGTGTGGTTACTGACCTTTTGATATCATTTGTGTAATTAATAATACAAAGTGGTACATTACAAACCCACAAACACATTTTCAAGCATGTGCATCCAACAGCTGTGTGGCTCGCTCCAACACAAGTATCAACAACTAGTCCTTCAGAAGGAGCCAGGATCACCTTACACACACTTGCACTTAATCTCTCTCTCTCTCTCTCTCTCTCTCTCTCTCTCTCGAACACACACACACACTCTCTGGAAAGACGACAGAAGAAGGTTTTTCTCACAGCTGTTGGGCAGCATGAACGTGGGCATTCATGCAACTCTGACCAGATCTGCACATGTTCACATTTTTCTCCCAAACACTGATGCTATTTGTTCAGACTGTTGTCCTTTTTATATTCAACATCAGAAGTTCATGTTACAAATAAGAACTGGCAGTTGTGGGATTATGTTAATATTATTGGATCGCAGGTATTTGTTGTTATCAAATGAGATTGATCATAGTGTTCTGTCACAAGTTCCTCGTTGAGCCACTCGGCACAGATGTCCTGTTCTAGAAACCAAGAATCAGTGTTCATGCATACTTTGCATTTCAAATCAGGCATTTGTTTGTGAGGCTTGTTTACTCGTATCCTATTTGTGGTCAGCAGATCTCATGACATGTCCGGTGGAAATAATAACAAGGTCACATTGTTGTTTCTGTTGGGGAATAATTCTTCCTTACTCCTAAGATATTTAACCTTTTCTGTGTGTTGATGTTTACGACCAACCCTGAGTCTGTTATCTTTCTTAAGGAATGGGAGGCCTCAGCTATTGTTGACATTACCAGTTTTTATGGCCGGACCTATCGGTGACAGAGGGTTTTATGACTGTGAGAACGCTGGCTTCTAAGCACCACAGACAAGTGATTCAGTATTTCCAGATGTTGGGGATATCTCCAGTGTTCCCAGGTGTTTACGCACCATCCCCCAATATGTGGATTAACTCTCTGTAAACTAGTTAAAAGGTCTATCTATCAGAATTGATATGGCAACCCACCCGGGCAGTCAGAACCTCTGGCTGCTGTGAATTGTGATGTGAAATTCTCCGGCCGATACTTGTAATAAACATCAGTGTTTGACATCAAAGCTCCAACTCTCCTCGTGTCTCTCTGAGTCCCGACTCTCCATTGCTGCAGAAGTTTCCCTTACAGTTTCATCTGATCTTTTGTGCTTTCAGTGACAAAGATTGCTTTATAATAATGAGTAAAACAGTTGATGTTGAATCTGTTGCGGTGGGTTCAGTCTCAAACTGAAGCCTTTTGCTGCAGCGCCACTCTTGTTGTTGTTGCTGTGGGAGTCACATGTCATCCTGTGTGTCCCAGAGTGAGCTGTTCACACCTGTTACTCTGTACACACCATACTTTTCTAACCATGAGGATGATGGTATAACTTGTGTCAATTGAGATGCTACAGTGCTGCAGATTAAATCAAGAGTAAATTCCTTTGACCTTTTTTTACCACGATCTGATAATAATTCCAGTGATTTGTTTTGGTCTTAATCTACATCACACCTTTTCATGACTGGATTGTTATTATACAGTGTAAGGATTGTCCAAGTCAGGCCTGATGGTGGGTTAGGGCTAAAGAGTACAGGGTCACAAAAAATACTTTCAAATGTCTCACTAATTTGGGTTGGGAAATATTGTGTATAAGAAATTGTCTTTTTGTAGTGAGCATCATTTAACTGCAGTACAATTCTACAATCCTTTTTTTTTTTTTTAGCACAACCCCTCTTAAAAAATAAAATACATTTTCTTTTAGGTGGTAATCTAAGCCACATGTTGGTGGACTTCAGTCCAATTACCTGTACTCTCTCTTCTTTCATTTCCCCCCCCATTCCTCCCTCTCTCTCTCGTACCATTATCTCTACCTTCTCTCAACAATCTCTGCCTCTTAACTTACTTTAACTTAACTTTAACTATTATAACATTAGCGTTAAGAAAGCTTACTTAAATATCTGCCACAACATAAGTAACCGTATCAAAGTAACATTACGTAGCCTACAGTCCGCGGCACTGTGAGTGCAGACGTCAATGTGTCCCATTTATCATTCATATCACATCATAATGTATCATATATGTCCTTATCTGAGTCAGCTTCTTGAGCCGTATCTGGCCATGCAAAATGTACTTTCTCTTACTCTAACAATTTACCAATTGCACCTCTATCACTCTATGGGGATGTTTCCATCTTTTCGTAACCTAACCAATATTTCATATTGTCATTCTTCTCGTCTCACCCCCTCCCTGTTTCCTCCCTCTTCAACAGGGTAAGTCGTGGATGGGAGGAGATGATGAGCCGCTGACTGGCTTCACTTGGAGAGGAGGCTGCGAGAGGGAGACCACAGGAATTCAGATCTGGAGCGAAGTGTTTGTGGTCGACAAGCCCGATGGCACCAAGGTAAACACAAATCAATCAATACAAAAAGGCGTTGGGAGAATCTGCTCAATATCACATTTGTTTTCTCTTCGTGACGTTTACATGCATAAACAATTAAAGCAGGAACCCAGGCCCCGCCAAGCTGAAGTGTGCAGCAGTTTAAATGTGTCCCCTCTCGTCCCAACAGGTTGCTGTGCTGCTCGTTGACACTCAGGGAGCGTTTGACAGCCAGTCCACCATAAAGGACTGTGCCACTGTGTTCGCCCTCAGCACCATGACCAGCTCTGTGCAGGTGACACTTCAAAGCACTTCCTGTCTTATGAAAAATATGCTTTTTTTTTTCTCTTAAAATGTCAGTATTTATGTCTCATGTTTGTCTTCCTTCTTCTCAGGTGTACAATCTCTCCCAGAACATACAGGAGGACGACTTGCAGCATCTGCAGGTTGGTATTGTGTTGTCTACTCCGACGGAGCAGTAGCCCCAAAGTGACTTTTGTTTGCTGATCATGTGTTTTTCTCCCATCTGTAGCTCTTCACAGAATATGGCCGCCTGGCAATGGAAGAGATCTACCTGAAACCTTTCCAGGTACTGACGCCTCTGCTGACTGTGTACTCGTGTACATGCATGTTGTCCTAATGTATTAATATAAACCGTTAAAAATTACCCTAGTCCATAACATGTACTATAATTACACAGGTGGCTGCACAGCAGGTCATGTATTTATATTGACTAGATCAATATAATTGAGAAATGCAATTTAATTAGAATTTGTATCTGAAGACAGGAACGTTATGGAACATATAAGTTAAAAAGCTAGTAAGAAGTTCCTAAAATGATTGTAATACATCTTAAAATTATACTTTTAATTAAGTAATCAATACATAGACACCTTTTTTATTGACTTATTTTTCTTTTTTTAAATTGTCATCTGTGTTGTTATTTTCCTGTGTGTTCAGTCCCTGGTGTTCCTGATTCGGGACTGGTGTTATCCTTATGAACACGGCTACGGACTGGAAGGTGGAAACCACTTCCTGGATAGAAGACTACAGGTGAGAATAATTGATAAGTTATAGTTAAACTAGGGCTGTCAAACGATTACAATTTTTAATCAGATTAATCACAGCTTAAAAATTAATTAATCATGATTAATCACCATTCGAACTATGTCCAAAATATGCAATTTTTTTATGTATATTGTTGTGGGAATGGAAAGATAAATGAAAGAAGGCGGATATATCCATTTAGCATACAGTATGTATGTATGTTTATTATAACATTGTTCTGTGTGTCAAAATGAAAGACAGCCCACACACACCTATCAATCATCAAACCGTGGTGTCTTACAACATTACGTGTTGATTTCTATCAACACGTAATGTTGTATCGAAGTGTATAGAGATGTACTACGGCAAAGGTATTCTCCGTCGGGACTTCCACGCCGTTATCTTGATTCTGATTGGCCAGAAGACATTATCAAAGATGTTCTATTGAGAAGACAGACAATCACTACGTGACAAAAGTTTTCAAAAGCGTTTCTAGTCTTCGGTATTTCCAGACGAGTGGCTACTGAAATCAATCTTACTAACTGCTGTCTGTGCAATTTACTCCGCGAGTTGGCGGACTTTATTTAGCTTACTTTAACATCATTTTTCATGGTGGGGCTAAGGTGGGGCTAAGGTGGGGCTAAGGTGGGGCTAAGCCATTTCTTGGTATGGCTGTAGCCTACCCCAGCCATACCCTGGCGCTGCCACTGGTGGGATGTATGGGGCGGGCCATTCTGCGCATGCGTTAAATGCGTTAAATATTTGAACGCAATTAATTCAAAAAATTAATTACCGCCGTTAACGCGATAATTTTGACAGCATTAAGTTAAACACATCATTAAATATATTTATGCAGCAGGACACACACTCACTGCTCCTGTCAGACACTCCTCCTTTGAAGAGCACTAACACGCTTAACAGCAGAGTCTGTTCAGCTCTGTGTACATTTGCTTAGTGAGAGGTTTGTGTACACACTCATTAGTCAATGACGAGAGGAAAAAGCACACACTTTCACTGTGAGAGTAAATGGTTTTCTGCTGACTCAGGTGAAACAGAACCAACATGAAGAGCTGCAGAACGTGAGGAAGCACATCCACTCCTGCTTCTCCAACATCGGCTGCTTCCTGCTGCCTCACCCCGGCCTCAAGGTGGCCACCAACCCCTACTTTGACGGCAGGCTGAAAGGTGAGCAAACGGGAACAATAATAATACTCTAATAATGAAGAGTGATGGCTAAAGTGAGCCGGACTGAAATGCTTGTTGCAGAGGACAATCAAGGTGTGTGTTTGTGTGTGTGTGTGTTTCAGACATCGATGGGGATTTCAAGATGGAGCTGGCCAGGCTGGTTCCTCTCCTGCTGGCCCCCGAGCGTCTGGTGGAGAAGGAGATCGGAGGAAACAAAGTCACCTGCAGAGATCTCCTGGAGTACTTCAAGGTGCTGCAAAGTGCAGTAGATTTATCATTTTACAAATAGCAAAAGATAAGGGTGTGTTATCTGACATTGTTTTGGCATTTTAACAAAGTTAGACATTTTAACAGTGGTGTCATAGGAAAAAAATAATTATAATGTTTTTTTGCCTTCTGATTATGGCTTGCAGAGCTTTAACATTTTGTTTATTTTGACATAAAAAAGACACTATTTTATGATTGATATGTTCTAATTATCACTTAAATTATGTCTCAGTGTCAGTTTTAAATCCATCTTTTTCTGTTGGTTTAATCCTCTTTTTAAACACCGCCCATCGTACCATTTGTTGCTGTAAAGTGAATCCTAAGGAAGTCCTTACCAGACTGTTGACTTCCTGTCAGCTGGCAGAACATTGCACAGGAGACACTGGTTTTGATCATCTGTGTAATATCTCATTCCTGCAGGCTTACATAAAGATCTACCAAGGGGAGGAGCTGCCTCACCCAAAGTCCATGCTGCAGGTCAGTTACTGTCTGAGGGATCTCATTAGGTACGCTTCTAGTTCGGTTTGAATCCTAAACTCATCATCTCCTCCGGTTTGTCAGGCGACAGCAGAAGCCAACAACCTGACTGCTGTGGCAGGAGCCAAAGACATGTACGCCAGGAACATGGAGCAGGTACGGACATGAATTATTTCAACACTCATCTGTATTACATTCAATTACACAACCCAAAGATTGCCAAATGTGTCATTTAGGGAGACTGGGGTGAAGTCATGGTTCAATATGTTTAACAGGAAGCTAGCAGCACACTACTCCTTCAAAACATCTCTCACATTATTCAAACAATCCCTCAAAACTCACCTTTTCACTCTTGTCTTCAACTCCTAATCCACTAACCCCTCGCCCTTATTCCACCTAGTTTAGCACTTTTTTACTTTTGTTGTTATTTTTTTTCTTTACTTGCTTGTAGGGTTGCAAAATTCCGGGAATTTTCAAAGATGGAAACTTTCCACGGGAATTTATGGGAATAAACTGGGAATTTTCAAAATTGAAGGTTGGCTCTTCATAGGGAACTTAAATATAGTTGGGGAAAGTATATTTTAGCATAATCTTGACAAACAGATGCCATTCAAGTACACTTGAATATCCATGCCATAGCACACTGCTTACTGCATGGCTATTGAGACCACACCCCCTACAGGCACTGTGCATTCCTCCATCACATGCACAGATGAGTAATATTTAACTCAACATTCCTGTTTTCGTTCTTCAATTAAACAATAATTGTTCAATAAAATAATTCAAACTTGTTCTGTTCTACTTTAAAAAAAAGTTAAATTTAAAAGAAATCTGTTGAAATGTCATGTTTTTTCTTTAATTTTGCATCGAATATTTTTCCAAATAAATGTCCGCCCCTTTGCAACCCTACTTGCTTGTAAAGCGCTTTGAGCACCAGGAAAAGCGCTATATAAATCAAATGTAGTATTATTATTATTATTATTATTATTATTATTATATAATGTCTAATAAAAATGGATTCTCTTCCTCTCCTGTTGGTCACACTTTTCTCCTCTGTCCCGTCAGGTCTGCGGTGGGGACAAGCCGTACCTCGCCCCAACAGACCTGGAGCGTTTCCACGAGGACTTTCGCGAGCACTCGGTGCGTCACTTCCGCTCCGTGAAGAAAATGGGCGGCGAGGAGTACTGCCAGCGCTACCAGAACCAGCTGGAGGGCGAGCTGGACGAGACCTTCTCCAACTTCACCAAGCACAACGACGGCAAGAACATCTTCTACACGGCACGCACGCCTGCCACGCTCTTCGCCGTCATGTTTGTCACCTACGTGGTCGCCGGGGTGACGGGCTTCATCGGCCTCAGCACCTTGGCGGCTCTGGCTAACCTGGCGATGGGCGTGGCGCTGCTGTCGCTCTGCGCCTGGGCGTACGTGAAGTACAGCGGAGAGTTCAGGGAGGTGGGGACGCTGATAGACCTGGTGGCAGAGACCCTCTGGGAACAGGTGGGTCATCGGTGGGAGAGGAGTGTGTGTGTGTTCAGGTTTATATATCTGGAGTAAGGATAATCTGTTGCGGGAAATAATGTTATTTCTAATGAACAATTTGATGGCTATTTTTGTAATAGTTGCTTTAACTTTAAGCTTGAACTAGGTAACTGACTAAAGGGAAGCTGTAACAGGCACATTTTTGGCATTTTAGCTTGGTAAAACATAGATACAATTATCAACCAGTTATAAAAAAATTGTTTTGAAACGTTTTTTTTAATTCATTTTGTTAGCCCTAGCTGGCGTTGTTAGTCTGCCAGAGAGCAGTGGTTTATTTTTCTACTGTAAATTTGACACTTGATATATATTCCAGTTGAAGTAATCCCTATCAGAAATGTTTGAGTTTAAATACAAATATTAGATTTGTACTACTATAAGAATGTAAGCCTTTTTTAAAGCAGGTGAAATGTAATATATTTAACATTTTTATATTTTACATTTCTGTTTGATTTCATTTTGCTTTTGTACTTGGTTAGATGTTCCTGGTTGACCTTTTTATTGCTAGGTTTCTAGACTTAGAAACAAGAATCCTCTCACGTTTAATTTTCTTTTTTCCACTCCATGTTTACGATTGTCTTAACATCCATCTCACAAACTTGAAAACACCTTCCAGCGGTCCCTCCTCATTTACACTCTGTCATCAACTACTTTTATTTGTTCTCATTCCTCCCTCAGTTTTTACCCTCAGACTTCACTCGGGAGGATATGAAGTTTGTTTTCTGTTTTGTGTTTCATGAATGTTTTGGGGTTCACAACAAACCCCTTCCTCTTGTTTCCTCTGACTCTCCTCCTTCCTCTGCTTTGTGTCTCTTCCTCCCTCCCTTGTTTACAGAAGACTCTCAGAAAGGTGAGAGGTGTCACTTCCTGTTTCTCTGATCCTCTGCCGAAACATCCTGCCTCCTTTCCTTTCTCCCCCTCCTGCTCCCTCTGTTCTTTTCACTTGTTTGGTTCAACATCTCTCAAGTCTTTCTTCTTTTCCCCTTTTAATATTCACATATTTTACACTTTTTTACTGCATACAATATTCTGACTTTTTTTTAATGATTTTTATCACATACTATACTTTATGTTTTTATTTATAAGATTCTGTAGTAAGATCATTATTAAAATGTTTTATGACCTACTATTCTAAAACATTTTTAGAAATATTACTAAATATTATTTCTACTATTAAGACATTTTTTCTGCAGTCCTTATTAGTTTCTCCCCATTCTCCTCCCGTATCTTCCTCCTGCTCCTCCAGTGTGTTTCCTCCCGTCTCTCTTGTTCCTCGTTGTAACCCCCCCCCCCCCCCGCGCTCCTCCCTGCTCTCTCTCAGGTGTTTTTCAAACTCTTGGAGCCCGTAAAGAGCCGCCTGGCGTGGCCCGTCTCTCTCCTCTCTTCCCTCCCATCAGGAGCCTCGCTAGGACTCAGAGCTCTGACTCCTCTCAACAACAACTACAAGAAGAGGATCTAGCTGCCGGACACATTTACACTCTGTTAAACTTCTTATGGAAACTCCTGCAGTTTGCTGGCTTCTTTTTGCATATTATTCAGTCAAATGGTGCTGGACTCTTGAGCTTTGACCCCTGGACGTCCTCTGAGCTTCACTGAATGTAACTGCGACAGGCAAAGCCCATCTCAGGATCTCAAAGAAAGGAAGCCTGCCAAAACGGTTTTTAATAATCTTTATTGTTATTTTCAGTTGAGATTTTCTCCCGTTACGTTGTGAATCCTGGGTTGTTGTTTTTTTGTTTTCTGTGGTCTCCAAGTTGGACGCTACACCTTGTTTTCCTTAATTTATTTTTCTTCCCAAATCTTTAATTTCACTTTCTTTGTCCCCCTTTTAAGACTATTTTCTGGACTCTTTTAATGATGTATTCTCACACAAACCCCCTCTCTCTCCTCCTCTCCTGCAGGTTTTGAAGCCGCTCAGTGAACATTATATGGAAGACAACGTCAGACAGACGGTGGTTAACTCTATCAAAGCCAGCTTGACAGAATCGGGCTCGCAGCACACCAAGTTAAAGACTCACTGACAATCTTCCTCCTCCTCCTCCTCATCTCCCCCGCCATGTGCACCGCCCACTCGCTCAATGTGATCAAACCTGGAACTGTGGAACTAGTTCAACACCAAAGCTGACTCTCTTTTAGCCCCTTCCCCAAAAAGTCCTCCATCATCTCATCGCTGCCACCGTCTCCATTTGCTGGACCTGATGCTCTCTGTCTGCTCTACATCGCCCCCCAGTGCCTCAGAGCAGACGCTGCACCTTTAAATATTAAGAGGACAGAGCAGAGAAGCCTCTCGCCAAATCAGGACCTGAAGGCATCGCCTCCGGTGTGCCATGCTGTAAATTGTGTATTGTAGGCTGGCACACACACGCTTACATACACACACACATGTTTGCTGGTAGCGTACTGCACTTGCTTCAGAATTGAGCTGTAATTCAGGGAATACTGACAACGCCGTGGGCAGCTGTTATCAACAAAGGGATGCAAAATGAAACGTTTTTGTGCATTTAATCGTTGTTTTTGTCTTGTAGGCGAGAGCTCGATTTACTTCAGTCTGTTTATTAACACATCCTGCAAGCACAAGTAATTTAGCGAATAATAATGAGCTGACTGACGTGTGAATTTTATTATTTGATTCAGTAAAATCAGGAAACAGATTTTATTGATTCTACATAAGTGAAAGTAAATTGAAAGTCATGTTATTTACAATCTGGAGAGGCATGAACAGTCATGTCTGTCCTCAGAAGAGTGCAAAAATCAAACAAAGCTCTTTACTTAATTTGACATATAAGTACTTCACCTGCCTGCCTCCATTCATTCACTGCTCACACTCAGTTTGTCACCAGGTAACATAATCCCACTCTGGGCTCCGGTTGCTTCTGTCTCTCTTTCTCTATTTTCTGATTGTAATCCTGAAGAGAACTGTAGGAAGCTGCGAGCCTCTCAGCTGATTTTGACGTGTTTTTAAATTGTAGGACTGACATGTTTTATCTGGCCTTTAGTGTCCCGCAGCGGACCGCCAGTGTGTGACCCTCTGCATGGTGTTAGGAGCTACTCTGTCGTAGCGCTAAACTAGCTAAGAGCTTTTAGGCAGCCAGGGAGGACCGACATGTTGAACCATTTCATGAACGCTGCACTAGCTCTAAATGTTTCTCGTTGCATTTTAAGGACTTTGAATACACCTGGAAGCCTTCTTTTACTTCCAGGGAGTTAAATACATCTATTTTTATTAGTTCAAACTCCTATTTCACATTTCATAAAGGAATAGTTTGCCATGATTATTGAAGCTGTTTATATGTTGGATTGAAAATAAAACTGCAGCCAAAAGCTAATGTTGTTAGTTTAACAGGGTTAAACTTTCGAAATTAAATAAATTGGCCTGTACCAGCACATCAATCCACAATATATGTCCTGTCAGTTGAATTTACAATGTAAATGTGTTAAGTAAGCTTTAGATGTGTTGGTTGACCATGTTTTACTTCTTTCTTTTGAGCATGCTAGCCGTTTCACCTTAATGCTAAGCTAACTAGCTGCAGTTTCACATTTACCTGACAGACACAAGACTAGTATCAATCTTCTCATGTTACTCAGGAACAAAGTGATGAGTTTATACTGCAAACATTATGAACTATTCCTGTAACCGACGAGTTAAGATTGTATCCACTGCCTTTGTCTCTCTTTCTGGAGTCGGATGAATATTTCAATTTCTCCAATACTGATAAAATAGACCTGGACCCATCTTTATTTCTGACTTCTTTCTCAGCTCTTTTTGTTGATTCCATCCACATTTCTGAACTGTACAGTCTCTCTCTTTCTGTGATCACATAGTACAAATCGGGCATGTATATGTTGGATTAAATAAACTTTGTATACATTTTATAGTGAATCAGTTGACAATGGCTGTTTTTTCCTTGATCAACCTAACACCAGTCTGTGGTTTAAGATGGATAAGTTGCTGCTGTAGTAGGGTTTACATAGTTTATCTCCTCGTGAGGACGGACGTTATGTGGTGTGAATATTTGGATTCTGATAGGAAAATGTTTTGATTGTGACGAGTGGCTCGGAGACAATGTCTGTCTGCCTTTTAAAGATGTCTCCGGTAATTTATTTTTGAATAAAATGTTTACCTTAAGAATAAATCATCAATTGGCTCCTTTGCGTCTTTTCTTTTTAGGAAATGATTTCATGTGAACAAAATGACAGAACATTTTTTTCTTCGACGTCACTCAGGAACACAAGTCTTAAGACTTTTGTTTTATATCAAGTTCTTTAAAGCACTTAACACATGTCATCTATGGCACAAACTGTTTTTTGAACACTAAGCATCCTCTGTGTCTGTAAGGGGTTGAAGGTATATACATAGTCCTTGGGTAATTAAGATGTTTTTACTCTTGATACCAGCACCATACTTCATTTCTGGTGTTTATAGGGTATAATTAGGAAGAAAGTGTCTTAAAGCCAGTGGAAACTTATCATAATTTCAAATGTTTAAGCAATTAAGAAAAACTAACACATCTTAAAGTTTCCTTACATTTTAGAGCAGTTATATCTGAACAGGGTCAAGAGTTGCTTTATCAGTGCCCTTGTGCCATAAAAGTCACTGAGATTTAAAATCTTTCTGTGACTAACACCGAGACGTCTCTGGAAAGTTAACTTCATTACTCAAGTCACATGCAGAGGAGCGCCGTAAATGTACACTGCATATTCAAGTCAATTAAGTCTAGATACGTTTGAGTCCAGTTGTTTCATGAATATTAGCAACAACCAGATTTCTTTATTACCAGATCACCTTTAATCTAATGATCGGCTGAATGTTGAGCAGTGCATTTCCGTAAATGACCAACAGGAGGAGCCAGATTCTTAAAAATACAGTTTTATTTGATCACAGAACTTTTTTAAGCTGCAAATATGATCAACATTTTCTGATCCATGACTCCCATACAAACTACAACACACAGTACGGAATAACAGACCAACGTTGTGCTTTTAAACAAACAGGCAGTTAGCATGTATACAGCTGGTATTACTGTATGAATAATATCGTGTACAACTAAAGCAGACTTAAAGAAAGAAAAGGCCACAAATATATAACACTGATAGGCACCTCCCAATTCATGAGAACAAAACTCACTCAAAGAGCCGAGTGATAAAGTTTGAACAGAATACTAAAAACTAATACTGATACAAAACTTATCTTAGATGTCAAAGGCTTGAGAAAGCCAACTAATGACATTTAAAAAATCCTCCTTATCTCACTCACAAATGGCACATTTCACATCTTTGATGGCTGCATTCTAAAATACATTGTGGCAAATGTCGTTTAACAGGAAGACAGTAGCAGTATGAACGTCATCCTGTGGGCTGAAAATCTAGACAGAAACATGTGTTTTGAGATAAACCAAATTGACCCACGCTGGTGCTTCTTCATCTAAATCTACAAACAGACAGTCAGCACTCTCTAAGACAATGAGTACTCAGCAGTTAGTGGCTCAGATTGTGGATTAAAACCTCGTCTTCAGGATTTATTATGTGCTTATTCTTAAATAGGAACTTTACGGACTAAGGTGACACTGAAAGCAGCGTTGAGCGAAGCGGTTTGCACACGGCACGTAAATGAGCCGTTTGATGGGTCTAACCTCCCTTCAAAGTTCATAATTTCCCCGTGTCTTCATGTATTTGGTTTGATCAAAGTTAAAAAGCTGCAACAGTACAGAGTGAAGTCATTTTTTTTTTTTAAGTAGCGTTCAGGATCACAGTTTACAAACTGAGGGTAAAAGGTACTGGTTTAAGCAGACTATCCGAACACCAGAATCTAAGAGCCTCATTTATAAAAATGTTGGGACTTTTTTTACACACCATCATAACTTCATGTGATTTCTAAAGTACGTGACTGATCATAAAACATTTTTATGAATCAGGCTCTAGGACGCTTCATGTGCAGTCTTCATTACCTGCCTGGGATTTGTCTTATCTTGGAAAACTAAAAAACATCTACATGACGAGTCCGCTACAACTGATCTATTACACTTTTGGTTTTTGTCAAGTTGCCCTCTGAACTTCAATTCATCTCAGAGGAACAACCCATTTGATAAATGGCATTGAGTTTTCGCGCTGTGCTGCTGAGTTGGAAGACGTATATTCACTAACATGTTCAGCTTATATTGGATGAGTCTCTACTGTACATCTGAGAAGACCGAGGGCCTCTAGTCTTCACGTCTGCCGTCTCCTCTCAGTCAGAGGCTGTTGGCGGGTGAAGACAGGCAGTGTTTGAGGGGGGGGGGGGTTGTCTAATCTACGTCTAATGAGGGGGAGCTCTTAGACCAAGGCCCTGAAAGCAAAGGAGACACCAGCGCCCAGCGCCAAGCCCAGGGACAGGAAGAAGGCCATGATGGCCCCCGCGGTCTCCGCCTCATGTGGTGGGACCTTCCTGCACGGAGACAAAGGGGGGACGGATCCATTAGGGAGGAGAGGTTCACCGTTAGAGACAAGGGATAGTTCAACATCATGGGAAATATAAATATATCAGGAGTTAGAAGACTTTTACTGGACGCAATCTTATCGTCCAATCAGCAGAAAGAATATGCCAGGACTAATATAATCCCGTCTCAATGTAAGAGTTTTGACACAGAGCAGTTCTTACTTGGGTCCGAAGCACATGCAGAGGCTGGCCAGGTATCCGTTGGAGAAGGCGAAGAAGATCATGAAGAAGATGTACCAGGCGTCGTGGGCGAACAGCACGGGGAGGAAGTTACGAGGCTGGACGTTACACAGCATGAAGAGAGGGATGAAGACGATCCTCAGACCCACCAGGACGGGGAGCCACATGCTGTCTTTCCCCGGCTGCAGAGAGAGAAACACCAACATCAGCCACAGGGACAGACAGAGTCATTATAACACTGAAACATCATTTAGTGTGTTTCTATGTCCTGCAGACACTGATGGAGAGTATATGTGCTTCTCAAAGTGTGACCACTGGTGGCCCGTGAGTATATTAGTAAAATTTCACATATGAAATACATTTATTTATTTAAGTTTTCCGCACTCTCGCGGGAATATCTCCGCAATGGAGCGAGCTTAAGTTTTCGATTGCATGATATAGCCCAGCGCAACACCTTCGTCACACATGTTGCCACTTGTTTGTACCATTTTCAGGCCATTTGTAATCTGTTCTAGAAAAACTATGTGGTTTTTTTTAGATTTCAAGAAGCGCATAAAACAAGCAATGGATATCTTTTATGAACATTTATCCATGCTGGAAGTAGATTTAGATGTGTTAGGAGTGAGATAGAGATTGTTATCTAATATGTGCATCCAATGAAGCATTACATGAAGAGGCTGTTGTTGGGGCTGCAAAACGTTTTTGTATTCTTGTTTTGTAGGCAGACCATGCAGGCCAGGCCGATGGGCACCAAGGTTCATGGTTTAATAGTATTTTTACAACAAAAAAAGCCCACGCGAGCCTAACAAGGGAAAAAAGGGCTTAGACCTCAGAGAGTTAAACTTGGGCCTGCGACCATAGTTTTACTGTATTTTGTTTTGAAAATCCACAGCGGAGGTTTGTGTCGTACTATGCGGTGTGTTTGCGTATCTCTCAGTAGCCAACGATCTGTGAGTCTGTTGGCTCGGACATAAACTCCGTAATAAATGTAGTCTACTTTTCATAAGAAGTGTAAAACCTGAGAGCATTTTAAATGGCATTTGAACAAAATGCTTATATAATCTGTATTTGTATTGTTGATTTAATGTGTGAACGAGACGATATAGAGAAGGTTAAGCTGTCATTATTAGGCTGTCATTTGTTATAAACTGTTGGAGTGGTAAGCTCCAAGGCTTTTTGCTTTTGCCTCTCTGTGATAGGACAGCTGAGGATAGTCAGTAACACTGGAAGGAGAGAGGGGAAGAGATGCATGATGCAGCACAGGGTCACGGCTGAATCTATTCCCAGTCATACATGAAGCGCCCACTCTACCAGGTGTGCTCCCAAGACCCCACTGTGGGTGTCTTTTCCCAAGCCCTTATAAATGGTCCTTCACATCTCTCGTGACATTTTCCTTTGAGGTCAAGGTTAGAAAACAACACAGGAAGAAGCTGTCTTCGCTTTTCCACTGCAGCCTTGAGTTGGAGCCACTAAGCACGAACGGGATCGTGGTCAGTGTAATGATAGTAAATGCACTCACATGGTCTCGGAGCAGCTGACTGCAGTTATCTGACTGCACTCATGACAAGCTGCATTCCTGTGCAGGTCAGACGGAGTAACTCACTGTACAGAATTCATTTATTCAATTCTGGTTACTTCCTCACGAGCGCAGGAAATTAGACTTGTCAATTTAGAATTTGTATGGGTCTGTTCCAGAAAGGAGTCTAAACTTTAACAGACACGTTTAGACAACACATTCAAATTGAGGCCAAACAAGACATTGGTTACCAAGTGGTGACGGAGAGAGCTGTGGTAAAAACAGGGTTCTTACACCTTTTCCAAAGTCAAATTCAAGCACTTTTCAAGCATTTTCAAGGATTTCCAGCACCCATACGAACCCTGTAAAAACCTATAATCATTTATAAAAGGCAGTATCACAATACAAATGTATGAAAACAGAAACAATGCCCAGTGTGTCAGGCTTCTTATCTAAAGCTGCCAGTGTTCATTCAGCTGTTCAAGTAACAGGGGGAAAACCTTCAAAAAGACCAGTCTCTCTACTCAGATCCTAAAACCACTTCCTTTTAAGCACTTTTCACCAAAATAAACCTGTGATCTCAGCACAACAAAACTCTTCTCCTTCATGTCCTAGGGACTGATGTTTTTACAGTCTCGACTCAGTGATTTATTTGTGAGTAAACATTAAATGCAGCCAAAGGCTTCTACTAAAGTGTCTGTTGTCCAGAGCACCACTCTCCCGCTAGACATCAGCACATCACACAGAGTCTATGCTTTTACTACCTGTATGTCTACAAAGGGGTCGTTTTGGATTTTTTTCAGGTGGTATTTTTACAGTTGTAAATAGCAGCATAGATAAGGTAACTTTAAGACCTTGTGAGACTGAGACTAGGCTAATCTGTGACAAGTTTCTATATCAATGTTCTGTCTGAATATATCCCCTAAACTTGCACGAATGAGTTACGTCCGAGCTTGAGAACTGATAGATCCCAAGGAGGGAGTCCAAAGCTCCAGAGAAGGTTACAGTCAGTGATTGTTGGTAGATGAAGTATTTGTGTTGTGGAGTTGTTACTGACCCACATACAGACGGCCGTCAGACTCCTGCCGGCCCAGTCCATCAGGTTGAAAAGGAGGAAACACGACACGGGGATGAAGTACGTTTCTGAAAAAGGGACAAAAACAAACCAGCTGTTGTCAACAACAAGCCTGCAGATGTATTTGCCTGAGACAAAAACCTCAGTGGGATTCAAAGCTGGAGTTAAAAAACCTTAATGGGGTCAGTCAGCATTTCTTCACAACAGCCTGAGAAACATCTCAAAATACTTTTAAACTTTGTTCTGCTTCGACTCCGGGGCGTGTGAATCCAAGCAGACAAAAGCTTACTGTGCTCAAAGCTGAAACTGTGAGGGCTACATTGCTAACTAAAGAATATACTAAAGTGATTCCAGAGCTCCTAAAGGCTGCTCTCATATTAATGAACTCTTTGTCCTGTCTAATACATTTACAATTTAAACTACATGGATCTGCGATGACAGTAAAAGTCTAATTTAGGGGAGATAAATGAGCCAGTCAGTCCATACTAATGTAGAGTTACCTCCAATTTTCTCACAATATCCTCAGAAAAGACAAGACATTATTGCCCCATAAACACACCCTTACTGTCTGAGGTGAGGAGTTACCTTCTTGTAAGGAAATGTTGGCTGATAACGTTATGCAGATAAATGCCATCCCTCTCAAATGTCAGATTATCAGAGTGAGTGGCTCAGTAGCTCCTGCAGCTGTGTACAGATGTTAGAGATGGAGACTCACCCCAGGCTCCTCCATTTGCCACCGTCGTCTTGACATCCACTGTGACTGCTGGGAATATTCCAATGGTGACGGTGAAGATGAAGCACACGGACAGAGCCATCACCCAGATCTGAAAGAACAGCAACAAATGTTATGGAATTATATTTGATTGTCTTTTTGTTTTCCACTGAGACAGACGAGTTGCGTGATATTATATTAATCAACTGATTCAGTACGAAGCGGGTTATGTCTAAGCCAGGGGTTCTCAAAGTGCGGCCCGCGGGCCAATGGCGGCCCTCGGAAATGTTTCTAGCGGCCCGCGATAGTTAATGTGACAAAAAAAAAGAAAAGAAAAAAAGTCGAAAGTTGTTTTGGATGAGTCACTAGTTGACTGGTAAGAAATGATATGAGAAGCCGCTGTGGTGCATCTGATTAAAATGCCAGAGAAGATGTATACTCCAAATGATGTTTATTGTAAATAGGAGGTGAATGCCAAGATATGTACACAAAATGTATGTGTGTTTGTTTGTATATATAGGTATGTAAAAAGGCGTGTGTGTGATTGTGGTTATTTGCGTGTGCGTGTTTGTGTGTGTGTGTGTGTGTGTGTGTGTGTGTGTGTGTGTGTGTGTGTGTGTGTGTGTGTGTGTGTGTGTGTGTTTGCAAGGCACTTTTGAGACAAATTAATGTTTGATTAATCTTAATGTATACTGTATGTATAATTGGTTAGTACAATAAAGAAAGGATTTGTTTTGGAATTATTTTGTGTTCCGTTTTTTCTTGGGCGGCCCTCAATCCAATATTGGGTACCTAAATTGGCCCTCACTCATCAAAACTTTGAGAACCCCTGGTCTAAGCTGTTGTGGGATGCTGAATGGCAGCAAAAGTTGGTCAATCGAGACGTTTTTAATAGAAGATTGGCATCCATTTACTTTTGTTAGTGTTTGTTACAATAGAAAGACCTTTCACCTGTTTGAAGATGTTTACCACAGACACGGTGGGTTTGGCCTCTTCCTCCGTCAGACTCACCACCGGCCGCTTCTCTTCTGTACTATCTGAGAAACAAACAAACAAATAAACACATTCAGAGGTTTTAGCTCCCATGGTCAGAGTGTAGTAAACAGAGCATACTGTGGGTGTGAGGGAGAGGCTAAGGCGACACAGAGACCAGAAATAATCCAAACGGCATGTCTGACGGTTCTGTGGGTTTTTCTCCCGGGAAGTAAAAGTCATGATCGTTTTTCCTGTTTCTATTCGTTTTGCACTGCTGCAAGGACTCAGCCTTAGTATATGCACACTATTCTGATCCTGATTAACATTAACCTCTCATGGTTGAATCACCCATACAACAGTTAAGCAGCTGTGTTACAACATGTGTGATTCTTTGACAAAAAGTCACAAAGGTACAAGTCTGAGTATATTGAAACGTAACAAAAACAGATTACTAAAACAAAACTTAAAACATCTACCGTTATCTTTCGGTTTGCGATTTGGCCTGAGAAAACAAAGCATTTTAAGACATCCACTGTCTGGGACATAGAGAAACTGGGATGAACAATCACTGTGGCGGCTCAATTTCCAGTTACATTGAGTCGCAGAGAGGCTAAACTTGGCTATAACTGTGACGCGTTTTCGAAAGGAAAGTCCATGTTGAAGCCATATATTTTAAGGATATTTAATAAACAAAATCAAAAAACATAGTAACTGTGGACAAAACGGTCAACAGAAAATATGCCAGCACAAGCTCACCCTCTGTCCTGCCCACTCGACATCAAACGGGTGACTTAAATAGACAAACCACACCCATGTGACAGTTACCGGAAGTGCTCAACAAACAAATAAAAGTGACGTAAACAAATAATAATAATACAAATAATGAACTTGGGCTAAGTAGCATTATGGCGCCTACAATCACCATAAAGCAATGATTCATCATATTGCCTGTGTTGTTATCCGCTAGCAGAAAACATTCATTTAAATGAAAATGGTTGCATCCATAACGGAGCTTACACACGGCGGCGTGCGTTGAAGCTTGCCGGCGGGCATGTCTGACGCTCGGCCAACCGCTACGCTTTGCTCCCACAATGCAGTTCGGCGAAGCGTGATGTTACCCCATTCAAAGTGAATGGGCAGAAGCGTTGAAGCTTCAACGCGCGCCGCCGTGTGTAGGGGCTGTAAGTGTCAGTACCTTTTTTGAGTAAGTCCATCTTGTTCTCCTCATCAGTAGCGGGTCTGGATCCATTACTCTCCATGAAGTACTGGAAAAACTCCTGTCAAAAAAACAACAACAACAGATGAGCTGAGCCAGTAGAGCTAAGATGAGAGATCACACTCTCTGAGATGTGGTACATTTTCTCTGACGGATGTGTAAATCCATCACCTCACAAAGAGAAGGGTTTGGACTGATGCCAACAAAAGAAGACTAGCCCTAATATACAACCTATATAAAAGCATTCAGCTCTTAGTTAATGAGAGACAGATGGAAATGAGTTGGAGGGGTTTGAAACAAATACCTTGCCATAAACAGACACTAGAAAGATTTTAACAACAAAGTTTGATTTAGAGGAGACTCACCATCCTGGGCAGAACGATGTAGGCCAGGATGGCGAGGAGAATAACCACGCAGGCTGTGATGAAGTAACCGAAGGCGCTGTCCTGCAGGGCGGATCCCGCTGCACACAGAGACAAGAAGAGTCATTAGGCATCATTATTACTGATGATACAACTTAACGGTTTTCTATAGCTTTAGGAAAAGGCCCAGGTAAGTTATTTTCATTATCGAAGGTAAATGTTCACCATTTCTCTTTATAAATGACTCATTGGTTTTATATATAGCTTAACTAAGAAATTAAACAACAGCTCTAAATTGAAGTGTAATTGAAACTGAACCATCAGAAACTCGGGCACCATCATGAGCTTCAAGAGCTCAATGAATATCTGGTAATTATTACTACAAACAACGGCCTTAAACTTCCATTCAGGTTGAAATTAAACCATCTCAAGTCCCAACAATAAACAAAACTGTAAGTGTTTACTTTAGAGACGGCTCTATCAGGTAATCAAACTGGAGCATGTATTTGAACTTTGTGAATAAGTATTTGTGTGGTGTCTATGCATATATGTTTTTTTTTTTTAAATGGCAACATACAGCTGTTTAAAGTTATTGATAAAATCGATAAAGTGTTCTCATTGCATTATAAGGAATAGGTATGAACAACACTTCACAAAATTCGCCCTCACGCTCCATCATTTATCATTAGCACGTCTCATGGGTTGAGAAGGAGAGATTTATCTAATTTGAAGAGAAGAGAAAAAATTTTTTGTTAGATTTTGAAAACAAGCTAGATGTTATCGAACTGATAACTGCATACATGTGTCGGGAGTCAGAGCACGGAGGAAGCCAAATCTGTGAGCAACAATCCCGTGAGCCAAAACTCTCCTGAGCAACTTAGTCTGTTTTTATAATTGTGTCCAGAGATTGAACATCTGGCTGACCTCTTACCAAAAGTTAACTTTCATTGAAAGTGTGTTTATAAGAGTTACAAATTGTGCAAGAGTTGGAAAGACATGTAACTGTAGTAGACAGGGGTCGTGCAGTTTGTGCTTGACACATTTCCACTTCTAACACCAGTGCTAAACCTCCTAAAAAGTCTATGTATAGCAGCGTGTTGTGTTGTAAGGTGTGAATGCTGAGAATCATTCTCCCACATTCCTCATCGCAGAAGTTTCATTCAAACATCAAAATGTTCAGAAATCAACGGCTATTACTCCTGACATTCCTAACTTTCAAGAAACATTAACAATAATTCATCCAAATTGTGTGAGTTCAGCGTCAGCTTTTCAGCATTCACACCGCAGTTTCTTCAGGAATTGCATTGTCTAGTTGTCATGTTGTCCCCCTCTTGTGCATCATGTTTAAATGGTCGAAGAAGAGCTGTGAGAGACATACATGCCAGAGCGCAGATCATGGAGAAAGCGGCGAAGGTGCCGGCCAGCCCCTGTCCGCTCATGATGGGCGTCGTGTAGGAGGCGGGCAGAATCCCTGCCAGCCCAAACAGACTGCTCTGGAGAATCGCCCCGAACGCTGGGAACAAGACAGGATGTTTAAGAATTAGCATATTTTAAAAAGAGTCGCTGCGACACAGAAACAACACACTGACACACAGCAATAAAAAAGAGGCCCATCAAATATAAACCACAGACCTCGTTTCTAAACCATGGAGCAAATTAATTGTTTAACATTACTGTTATGTTATGAAACATTAGAGGCTATTCAAAGAGCTGCTGATCTGGTAATATCATTCATGTAAATGATGATTGTACATATACGCACACCTTGGTGCAATTGTAGATTATTAGGAGTTCATCTCAATTCAGTTTAAACAGATGAAATGTTATGTGAACATTTATTTTTATTTTATGTGGATAAATTGCTTTGCAATAACATAAATAATATATATAATATAATGGATAGATGAACCCAGACGATTGCTAACAAACATCAGGTAGGATTTTCTGTGAAATGGCAAGATGGGTGGGAAGGGGGAGGGACGGGGTGGCATGGGAAAGGGATTCCCTATATTTTTTTATTTATTTCTTTGTCTTTTCTTTTTCTTTTTGTATTGTCTAATATATGTATATATATTATGTAACTATTTTCCTTCTCTCACTTTACACTAAGAAGTAAACAATGAGGCTTTTTCATATAAACTTGAATCACACTGATTTAACCGTTTATACATCGACTGTGGAGTTGAATTAGCAGCAGATATCTTGTAACATGTGTCCGCTGAGAGGAATGTGCCGACGTCGATATCAAAGCGTCGAGGTCACGATGTCCCCCCCCTCTAAATAAAACATGATGGGCTGTTCCTCATGAGGACCTGAGGGTCAGGACCGGCCCAACGGGTATGAGGAGGGGGGTGAGCTTATCCCCGCTGCTTACCGAGTCATTGCAAATAAACAAACCCAGTGGGATTACAGAATGTGTTCTGAAGCTCAGTGTGGTATGAGGGAAGATGGGTGTTTGTTTGTGTGTGTGAGTGTGTAACCATATGAAAGCGATTTTCCGCACACAGTGGATGCAGATGATGTTGATTAAAGACCAAAGACACATGGAAATAATTATTTGCATGACTTCAATGTGGAAACGAGATATAAATAAACAATTGTTGCCAGTGCTGCAATAAAATCTGCCTTTATGAGGGTTATAAGGTTGTTTCCTTTTGTTTTGATATCAGTTCAAGCGGTCTTTTAAAGAAGGAAGAGAGACTTTCCTCGCAGAGAGTTTTGAATGATGATTATTACTTCTGTATTTGGAAACTCACAGTTGATGCAGATGATTTTGATCATAGTGATGGTGAAGAAGGGGAGAGGACCCACGTCGATCTTCACTAACACTGCAGTCAACAGGAAGACCACCAGGATGACTGCCAGGCTGCCAATGATGCGAAGCTTCTGAGGAATCCTGAGAGCGGAAACACAGAGAGAATGAAATTGACTTAATGTTTGTTTCTACAATACTTCAACCAGTCGGCAACATTAGCCATATCCATTGTGGACACTAGGAGCAGAGGTGGGAAGTAGTGGAGTACAAATACTTCGTTTCTGTACTTAAGTACATTTTTCTGGTATCAGTACTTTACTCTTACTTGTTTTTCTGACGGCTTTTTACTTTTACTTCTTACATTTTTAACACAAATACCTGTACTTTCTACTTCTTACATGTTGAACACAAATACCTGTACTTTCTACTTCTTACGTTTTCCAAACAGGCTGGTTCCTTTAGTTTGAATGTGTGTTTGGTGGCGTGATCATTATTATTTAGAGTCATTGCGTGCCTATTGATTTGAACACGATCCGTGTATCCATCATTTCCTGGTCTTCTCTAAAGAAGAGGGACCAATGAGAACTTTGTCATCTTGCCGTTGTTCAGCATGGAAACATTCATTAGCTAACAATGACATTATTGTTCTATTAATATTAAGGGAGGTCAGGTACTCTTTAAAACAGCTGGTAGTTATGGGTACTTTTTACTTAAGTACATTTCGAAGCCCATACTTCAATAGGATACGGCTGTAATATGCCTAAGGCCTTTTAGTCGCTCATAAATCAATAAGATCACTGATTCTTTATTTACTATGGATGCTGGCAACAGTCACATAGTACAAAGTGAAGGTGATGTTTGACCAGTAATGGTCGAGGCGGGACTTGAGACAGTTAACCGTCTTGGATGTGACAACGCTTTCTGGCAGATCATTCCACAAGTCAACCACACGCAGGCTGAAAAAGTTGCTGCGGATAACCAGTCTTGAGTACTGTTTCTTCAACTTGAGGCAGTGTCCACGAGTCCTGGTGTTATAATCCCGTTGTAGTGGGCATGATGTTTTGTAGATGTTGTGGAGATATTTGAAAACGTCGATCATATCTCCCCTCGCCCTTCTATAATACATACTCGGGATTTTAAGACTTTGCAGTCGTTCTTGATATGGTAGGTCCTTTAGTTCTGGAACCAGCTTCATTGCCCTTCTCTGTATTTTCTCGATGAGCTCAGCATCCTTTTTATACATGGGGGACCAAGCGACATTCCCATACTCAAAGAGTGGCCGTACAAGAGAGATGTATAAACTACGTACTACGTCAGAGTCCAAATAAGTGTATGACCTGCGGATCATTGCTAGGATACCAAATCAAATCAAATCAAGTTTTATTTATATAGCACATTTATAAACGATTTTTGGTCGAGCCAAAGTGCTGTACATATAATAGAAATAGCCTACAGTAGGGACACCATACCATTCGCTTTGTTACTTGCCCGACGGATATGGTCACTAAATGTCAGGGTATTATCAATATTCACACCAAGGTCCTTTTCATTCTGAGTCTCGGATAGGTTTATAGTGTTTGAATTATCACCCATATTATACTCATATTTTTGATTGCATTACTTTGCACTTTTCTGCATTGAATTTGAGCTACCCACACTCGGACCATCTTTGCATTTCTCTGAGATCTGACTGGAGTTTTTCTGCATCCTCTTTACACTTAATTTCCTTGAAGACTTTAGTATCATCTGCAAACATCTGGACCATGGAGCTCACATTATCGGGTAGGTTGTTGATATAGAGGACAAACATTGCAGGACCCAGGACACTCCCTTGTGCAACCCCACGTATTCATCACATCATACTGTAGAACAGTGTTTGGAACAAAGCGGGAGAACACAGGATATCTTTTTGAATGTGGTGTGAGAAAGATGAGGAACATATGGAGAACAATTGAGAAAATGTTTCCTGTTACGATGGGAAGAAGGTCATGATTCTTCCAAGTGAGTTAAGTTACTTTCAAACATGAGGTTGAAGAGAGTGTCAAATAGAGTGCATCGAGTTGAACAGGCCTTTGTTTATCAAAAGAAGGGAAAGGAACAAATCTAGAGGGAGAAAGCAGACAAAAAGGGTCCACTAAATCTATATAATATATAATAAACTGAGGTAGTGAGGTCAAGCAGATGATGGAGGGAAAGTAGAGAACATAAATAGCATTCCTGGGTGTGTTTTTGCCCGGGCAGAATCAGCCGTGGTCGGGGTCCACCCCAGATCTCCCTCGATCCCACTCTAATTAAAGTAAACATGGCATACAAAGACCCACACAACAGGATCATGTTACTTATAGCGGCGAGGTAGGCAGAAAGAGAGGGTGGGCCAAGGTGCAGAATTTGAATGTTGTGTTACCAAATCTCATGTTTTTCTCTTGGGTTTAACTTGTTGCTTCCTATGGGTGGGGAAGTGAGAATGCTAGACACAAGGCTGCAAATGACATAAATCACTGGAGTGTAGAGTTGTTTTCTGTATGAGTGTGTCAGTGCAGAGCAGGGTGGAAGCTTGAAAAGTGTTTTTATAAAAGATGATGATTGTACCTCTGGTGCAGGAAGGAGTTGAGGCAGGTGAAGATGAGCAGAGGCACCATGGCACAGAGCGTCATCACGTTGTTAAACTTTGACTCCAGAACGCTGCGAGTGTCTCCATCTGCCAACGTCTCATTGGTCTGAGTGGAGGGGAGGTCAGAGGGCGTGTCCTTCAGCCTGCTGGTGAAGTACTGAAGGAAAGGATGGAGGGAAGCACATTTGTCACTATGGTGATGAGCTCCTGAAACTCAGCAGCAACAGTGAGGGATGATTAAATGAGTATGGAGTCACTAGTTTGCATCACAAGCATGTCATTCGCAGAGAAGGAAGTAGCATATAGTTATTTTCAGGAAACGAAGACATCTTACAGTTATAGTTTTCAGTAAAGTATAATACATAATCCTATATATAACAGTGAGGGATAATTCAATGAGTATGGAGTCACAAGTATGTCAGTGGCAGAGAAGGAAGTAGAATATATTTATTTTCTGTAACATTTTAGGAAACTAACAATTATAGTTTCCCAAAACAGCAATACTGAGAAACCTTTATAATATAATAATGGTATAATATGTAATCCTATATATTATAATGTAATATAGCTCACATTAGCTTGTGTAATTGAAAAACCTGTGACTGAGTACATAAGAAAGAAAAAGTGGTTTGTTGTGGCTGTAACCTTTCTTAAATAATAATAAAATCACTTATAGATATTGGCAACATAGTTATGTATAACCATATGTCTGGTCCATATCTTAAATCTTTTTTTATCCCAGTGGCATTCCAACAAACAAGTACTAAGCTACGTGAGCTTTATCAGAAAGCCCCCTGAGGGTGGGTACAAATGAACTCCCCCGGGACAATGAAGTAGAAATTCCTCATCTTAAGAAGTTAACCCCTTAAAGCTAAGAAAGAATGGCGGGGAATTAGAGAGTCTGTACCCCTGCCGTGCAAATCCACCTGGCTGGACTCAGGTCAGCCGCACTGAGTGAAACCAGGTGGATTTAGGAGGGAAATGTAAACAAACAATCTTTGTTTTGTTTTCTCAAAGTTAGATGACCTTCTTCTAAGTGGACTTTAACCTCTTAATTAACTGATGGCTAACCACACGGCCACCAACAGGGCTTTCCCTCTCACGTCCATCTGTGTGTTGTTATGAGGATTAACCGCATTAAGCTGCAAATATTTTCATATCCAAGGATTAAAATGGGTCCTAAGGGTTGTTTAACTTACCATAGTTGCCGTCATGAAGAAATTCCACGGTAAAAGGGTTCCCAGGCCCAGGATGAAGAAGATGATCCATACTGCATTGTATCTGGGAAAGAGACAAAAGGATGTTCACATGAATTAAGTCATTCAACTTTATATCAACAAACAATTTAGAACAAGTGGCTTTCATCCAGATCTAATTCTGCACATACTGTAAGTTAAACAGGAACTGAAAATAGTGTATTGACCGTAATAAGTGCAGGATAGACATAAACAGAGAGTTTTCTTTTCTTTTAACAGATTCTCTTACTTGTCCCGAGGTGCGTTGAGGGCCGTCATGTTTCTTGTTAAGCAGACAGAGTCACGTGCTCACTCAGGGTTTGATCAGGGTGGCACCAGGTCTGAAATGCACAGATAACAAATACATGTGAGAGAAGCAACAGCAACATTGTTATCATCGGCAGCCATATGTCTCTCCTTTCTATATGGTAAATGGACTGTACTTATATAGGGCTTTATCCAGTCTTTAAGACCCCTCAAAGCGCTTTACATGTCGTTCACCCATTCATACAGAGCAGTGTATGTTACTCTAGGAACTAACATTCACACACATTCACACACCGTTGGCCATGCCATCGGGAGCAACTCAGGGTTAAGTATCTTGCCCAAGGATACATCGATATGTTGACTGCATGGGCTGGGATCGAACCCACAAGCTTCTGGTTGAAAGACGACCGCACTCCCTCGCAGCCACAGTCGCCCCTATATTAAGATATTTTAATTAGCCAGGCAATGTGAGGGCCAACAGAACAATTATTAATGGGCTGCGAAAGATAATTTGAACAGAAAATAAAACAATAAACCAACATAGTTAAAATGGTAAGATTCTGTTTGAAATGAGCTCCAAATCTAGTGGAAGCACGCCAGCATCAGTGGTAGAAGACTTGACATTTGATGACATTTGAAACCCAGCTCAACTTCCTATTTCTGTGTTAGCATCTGAGATGAATTAGCCACAAGAACAATGAGTGGTTGAATGCCCAAGCCAGCAACAAAATTCAGAAGAAGACATTTCTCCACTTCTTGGGAGAGTTACATAACAGTTGTGAAACTCACAAGACAACTTCACATGAGTCGGAAACAACACAACAAAACATTCCTCATAAATGTGCTACACAGTACAAAATAAATGCAAACTCATGACCATTTCTAACCTTAAAAGAAAACCACTTACTTCAATTAGGAAGAAAGAGACTCCTCTGGTCAGATGCACAACTAAAGCAAAGTCTGAGCAAGCTGTGCAGGCTTCACTTAGACCATGCAGAGGTTTTGTAGGTTGACACCCAACTGTCTTCTGCTCGTTGGACATGCCCCTATTCACATCTCAGTGTCCATCCCTCCTTCTTCCCTTCACCTCAAACTCCCTTTTCTCCTTGATCCTTCCTACACACTTTTACATTCTTGGCATGCGTTGAGTATTTTGACGTTATGATGTCAACTCCTAGATTTCTATCAGTTGCAAGTAAACAAGTTGAGTTTAAAGTCCTCAGAAAAGACTGAAATGTCTCTAGCCTTTACATTCCCATCTCTTCCACACTTCTGATTCCCCATGTATAACACCAATGTTGTCCTTCCATTTCTATTGTTAATATTTTCCCATCTGTTGCTAACCTGGCTTGAATGTGCAACTGGCATGTTGGTGTCCTACTACCTCCTATTACTTCTCTTTCCATAAATTCAACTCTCTTTTGGGACGGACTATGCCCGCATAAAAATTGCGAAAAATAATGCGAAAAGGTCCAATTTGAAACCAAATCAATACATCTGATTGCTCTGCTCTGTATTTGTTTGAAAGTGTATATATGATTTAAAATATGTTTGGTTACCTACAATCTCACCACAAACTGTTAATTTTGCACTAAAGCTTCTAATTAAAAGTAAAAATACGCGGTAGTCAGGGTTCATACACTTTTTCACCAATGATTTTCATTGACTTTTCCATGACCTTTACCTAATTTTCCATGACCAAAAGAATTATTCTTCTCAGCGGTATTGATTAGTAGGCTTACTAGCTTCTACACGCTAATGCAACTCAAATCTCTCACCAGCAAAATACCTCGTCAGTTAAATGCCATTTTACGTTTCATTACTATACGATACAGTATTTATTATCATTATAGTATTACTATTTCGGCGATTAAATAAAATATAAATTATATTTGATGCAGTTACATTTCCATTACTTTTCCAAAACTTTGGGAAAAATATTGTTTTCCATAATTTTTCCAGGGCCTGGAATAAGCATTTTGAATTTCCATGACTTTTCCAGGTTTTTAATGACCGTAAGAACCCTGGGTAGTATTTAATTCACACCGAAATATACCAAAGATGGTTTAACAATGTTGTTGTTTCATATAGTCTATTGAATAATTGATATACCAGAATACATGCTTGATCGTGATATTGATGTTTTTTGTGAAATGTAATAACCTATATGTCCATAGAAGATTTTGGTCATACACCGCAGCCCTACTCTCATCTCCACCCTTCACTAATCCGCCACCATCTCTCCCTTCTCTAGCGTCTTTTCCCCTGTGATCCTGAGGGAAGACATGTGCGGAAATAGCTGTGTGACAACTTCTCCAAACAGACACTTCTTTAAAAACACAGAGCAATTTGGCATCAAATCAAGCCAAACAACACAAGGCCAAGTTTATATACATTTAATACATTGACTTTTATAGTAAATTAGGTCAATTAGTTTCCCCCGACACGCACAGTTGAGGTGAAACTTCCAATGATTTCTCACTATTCCACTTGTCCAAGGGGGGCAGTAATACTCCAAGAAACGCAAAATAAGAACAGCTCACAAATAAATAGGATGGGATATAAAATATAAAAAGTCGAATTGACAACTATTGTATTGTCCATATAGTTTCCCACTTCATGATTCCCAAATCATCTTTGTATATGTTTTATGCATTAATCCGTTTCAAAGACCTTAATCATAGACACAGCACATGTTGGTAAGTAACGCTTGATTTCAAAATAGATTCAGAAACGACCCAGGGCAGGAGAGCTCTGCAGCGAGTGTTCAGAAATGCCCAGAGCATCACTGGTTACTTCCCTAGCGATCCTCAGTGATATAGGGCAGAAGAGGTGCCTGCAAAGAGCCCACAGGATATACAAAAAAAATACCAGCCTGTTCACCCTGCTGCTGTCTGGCAAGAGATACAGAAGGGTCAGCTGTCGTACCTCCACGCTATGAAGCTGCTTCTTGCCTTAGGCTGTGAGACTCCTGAGACTACTGAATGTATCCTCCTTAGTTCTTTTAGTATCGAATGGCAATATAACTGCATTTTGTTGCCCCAATCCTGTGTTGAATACTCACACATTTCCTTCAAGATTCAAGGCTTTATTGTCCTATGGCAACGAACAACTTAAGTCACAGGCTCCTCCAACAGTGCAACATGAATATATAGGACATAAAACTAATAAAACAGATACAATTGTGCAAGGGAATGTTTTGTTTGATTATGAAGCGATGGATATTTTGGATACAGAAAAAGAGGATTCATTTTTGGTCTCAGTAAGGACAAACAGTACTCTAAATGAAGAGAGCCACACACACACACACACACACACCATCATGCATCTAAAATATACTGATCCAGCAAAGTGCAAGTTGGAGAAAACAACTGTCTATGGGGAAGGTATTCATGGCATGTGAGATGGGACAAAGCCCAACAGACATGAGACTATTAAACAAGTCCATATGTGTGCATGCAAACAAAGCACAACAGGAACTTTACCACGAGACCAATCAATAAAGACTAGAAGCTGACTGATAATCGGCATGACCAATATACCAGCTGATATTTGCCTAATCCCTGATTAATGGCAAATATTTTGGTTGATAGGCAATAAAGATATGATAAGGTAAGGATGCACGATATGGATTTTTTCAGCCAACACGATAACCCATCAATACTTGCTTCTAATGGTAAACACCAATAAGATAACGACTCATTTCACACGTCTGTATTTTTGTTTTTGCTTGTTTAAATGGCCATTTGAGTAAAAACATGGAACATTTGTATTTTCTGTCTCCTTTTTCCCTCTCTATGGTTGAGTTATTCAATTTCTTAATTATTGTCCAAACTTTATCACTTTAACTTTATCATTGGCTTTATCACACAGCCAATGGCATTACTATCAGAAAACACACTGGCTTAACCATGTCCCAGATGCCTGTAGTTATTCCTCCCTTAACCCAACATGTCCTCGGATGGAGCCAGCTGGCATGAGATGCATGGTGTTGAAATCACACACACACACACACACACACACACACACACACACACACACACACACACACACACAA
>CALSBZ010003850.1:3390986-3420484 GCA_943591055.1 Gobionotothen gibberifrons
GTTTAAATCAGTCTTATTTTGATATTTTATAGACTGAGCAATTCATCGAATAACAATTCAACAGTCTGCAGTTGTCTACTTTCCCGCTCTTGCTGTTCCCCTAGATAAATCCCCCAGATTCATCAGTATTCATGACGTTGTATATCACAGGGCGTCTGGTTTTAAACACAATGACGCTTTTCATTATCCAATCCTTGTCACATGGTTGCACTAGATTGCATTATAACACTCTAGTCTACATAGTTATGTGTTGGTACCCCTGCCTGCTTTTCATAGGAGCTTCTCATCATGGTCATTTCGTTGTCTTGAGACCGAGGGTTTGGTGTGACTGAGAGAGCTGTAAAAAGGATCAGCATACTGTGGTTGAGGTGGAGGCGTTCAGTGTCCTGCTCCAAGGCACTTCATTAGGAAACATAGTGTCCTACGTCTAGCCTGTGACCTCAGTTATGGGATACATTTCAAGTTCTATCCTTTTTATTTCTCAGAATAATGTTTGAGCTCCGTCATGGCTGAGAAGTGTGTCAGTGCATCGTCAGGGGGAAAGGGTATGGGCTAGTAAACTTCAGATTTAAAACAGAAAGCCTTAACAAAAAAAAAGAAGTTTGGAAATTTGGATTCAGAAGCGGGAAGGGCCTGATAAAAAGATGCCGTTTGTTTGTTCATTACAGGAAATGTCGAACCATTTTGGCGACTAAAAGTGAGGATATATCAGGCTTTGACCATTGACCATTCTCTGTATTGAGTCCACACACTTGATGGATTATTTTATATGAAAAAAGGTAAACATTCTAATGGATCTGTTTTCTAGATAGAGAGAATGAATTTATATATTTTATATATCACGCTGGCACTTTAACTTACAATTGAAAACAATAAAACATCCGTAAGGTCTTGTTTTGACAGTCCCAAACCCAAATATATTTAGTTTGAAATGACTGAAAACAGTGAAAAGCAGGAAATTACAATATTTGAGAGGCTGAAAACAGCATTTTCTTCCAAATTGAATTGTTGCGGCTCTAGAAACCAGTAATCAAAACGGTCACCTATTAATCTTCCTATGGTATTTCAGCACTAGCGACACCAGCAGCTTGATTCTTAGCTGAGATTCTTGAACTTTCTCCTCTTGACGTGCCTAACGCTGCTCGCTGCATGTGACGACTGACATGCAGCTTATCACTGTGAGAATAGCAGCCTTTTCAAAGCTCCTTCAAAAGTTATCAAACATACTTCACCAACATTGTATCAAGCACACTGAGGAAAATGTGTGTGTGTATGTGTGTGTGTGCACTGGAAACAGAGTTGTACCAAGTGTTTTCTTGGTACAGTAGTGGTTTTTAGCCCAATGGGGTCTTTTCTTGGATCTCTTTCATGCTCCCCCCCTCTGTGAGGTGTGTGAGTTTGTGTGTGTGAGGACGATCTATATTCTCACACTCTCGCCTGCTGTGATGCCTTAACTCAGACTGTGTACAAGTCTCAACCTCTGGCTCTCAACAACTTTGAGTCCAAAGCGAGGTCAGCTTTTAACTTCCTCTGCAGCTACAACAACATGCAGACTGGATTACTAACAGAGAGAGAGAGAGAGAGATATTCCTGGTCTTAATATAGAGTAGCATACTCTCTGATATCAAGTATCAAATGTAGCTATCAGCAAATGCCCTTGGACTCAAATCAGACACTATATATATAATATCGAAGCAAGTGCTACGGTCTGTGAAGCATGTCCTGCAAAGGGGTCAGGTCCACAGAGCTGAGCACTCTGTAAAGCCCTGAGTGTGGTTTTGTTTAAGCAACAAAAACACAATTGGTATTATGTTGATAAAGATAAGACCTCATGACTAATGACTCAAGTCACTTAACCCCTTATTTTGGTGTATTGGTCTGTTTTAACTTCTCTTACAGTAAAACAAAATACATGAATCATGTCAAATTGTATTTAACATCCGTTTAAGCTGTAAACAATGCCTCGACTACTGGTTTACATGACTGCAATAAATATACAAAGAATAGACACTGAACATGTTTTCCAATATTAACATTTGGTTGGTTGTGGGTGTGTAGCATACTATCTGATGGAAGAACATAATCTAGGGTCACTTCCTATGGCGGTCAAACACCATGTAGGGGTAAAGGTTGACCAAACCACTCATAATTAAATAAAAGTAGTGACCAGCATTTTATATGTTCAAATGCCTACTGTGGAGGAAATTACAAGGCCTTGAAGCAATACATTGTAGTGTGTGAATGTACTTCTCTCACCTCTGACGGTCAGATTTGACCCCCAACATTACACCAACACTTCCAGGAGCTATGGGGGACGTTATGCTCCAGTCACGTCCCAAATCAACGCACTGCGACTTGGTGACCATTTGACCTTGTCACCATTTCACCTGGAGCTCCAACAACTGCACACAATCGGCTCAAACTGAACATCTGCATTAGCCTAGCAGCATAGCAACGTGCTCTTTGTTGACATCCATACGCTCCCCCCCCTCGGGCTCTGTATTTTTGGCTGGCTGTGTCAGCAGTATGCACACACCGTCTATCAGCGACGCATGAGAAGCACACACTTGTCACACTTACCCTCACACAACTGGCCTGCGATGCCCTCACATTGGAGCAGCACGTAGCTTCGGAGGCAACGACGCTCATGCATTCATTCAGTCCGTTTTTATCGAGGCTATTTCAGCAGCAAAACTCCACTAAACGCTCCGCAGTCCTGCAGCTGGCACCCGGAGAGCAACAGGGGGGAGGGGGGGTCTCTGTGACTGGTCCAGATTCCGACAAATAGCAGGCCAGCTGGTTACTTTGGGGTTTTTACACATAAACCAGCAGATTATAATCATTTGCACCGTACGCCAGAGCAGCCAAACACTGGGTCAGGGAGAGAGGGCATGGGCATGTCAATAGCTCTTTATTATAACTACACTGGTTCTGTGACAACAATATTAAACACAGCCCAGGTATTGTAACACAACAGGGGCGTAGCTATGATGGTATGGGACTATGGGACTCCACCATCTGTCACAAACACCTGAGGACCATCACCTACTCGTTAATTTATTGATGAAGCATTCAGCTCTATAATATCATTTGGAAGCGCTATGTTTTGTGCCGAGTGCAAGCCTTTCAGGGTGGACAGTTTGTGCATTAAGCTCATCACTAAAATATAGGTGCACCCTGCAAAGTGATGCCTATTGTTGTGTTCAGGAAACAAAAACACTTTGATTGTATGTGAATATTGAAAAGAAACTGTGTCTTGTGACTCAATTCACTGACTTTTTCAATGTTATATGACATTTTCCTAACACTAACCAAGGGCTGGGAGTGCCCATACCTAGCCATGGAAACGGTTGGATTATTCTCTATTTGGTATGAGCAAGAAAACACATGAAAATGTTGTCAGTAAACATTTTGCAGGTATGTTCTGTATAGACTTTTTGTGATTACTAAACATGTTTCCTCATAGCATGCACACACTTGATCCAGATGGTTTAATGTTCTCTAAAAAGGCCTATATTTATTTCTCCTATATGAGAGAAATGTACTATCTGTAAAGGACGAGTGTGCAGAGGATACGTGAGGATACGTGAGGAAACAACTGTGTTGGAAACCTTTCCTCAGCAACAACTGCAACAACAGCTGGGTCCGTCACTCTCAATGCTTTTAATAGCAGCCCACCATGTGATTTATAAATACTGGGATTAGCAATAGAAAGTAAACAATTAGGAAATATCATCTGGTCTTCCTCAAGATTTACCACAAAATAAACTGTCTTTGAATTTACAGATTCTGCAACATCCTCAGATGCACTGCAAATAAAAAACGTTTTCTTGTTCTTCTTAACCTTAATATAACGCTTAGGTTTGTAGGAACCAAACACTTCATTGCTTTATTCTTTGCAAATTCACAGTCACACTCTCTCTCCAGTACAGACCTCTCTATGTTTTCCATGCATGTCACTTTTCTGATACTATTTGTTATCTTGAATTAAAATCAGTACAGGTATAAACTCATAAAATACATTTCTTTCCACACTTCATCACTATTTGAGTATCTGACCGATACACTTTAGAGTTCATGCACCGTGTCTCCTCCCACTCCCACATTTATTTTTCTTGCTTAACACCGTGCTTGTTGGTGTGCATGCTCCAGCCTCTGGAGGATGTCCACCAGATGTTTGCTATCCTCCTCCTCCTCCTCCTCATCAACCCAGGAGGACGATCCTGATATCTCATCCTTCCACCACCAGAAACTTGGATCATCTCCATCCTCAGCAGGGTGCAGATGGATCCCCCTCAAATTCTTCGGCTCCGCTGCAAAGACTTCCCTGGGTGGGTTGGTGAGTAACTCAATGACCCAGTTATGCAACTGAAGACCAGAGGAATTCCCCACGATTGCCAAGCCGCCAGCTAAATTCTTTGCAGCAACTTGTGAGTGAAGAAATGTTCCTTTTGCACACAGCCCCTCGCCCAATGTGTTAATCTCTGAGACACAGTCTGACCCATATAAAGGAAAATCCGTCCAGTCGCCTTGAGTAAGTGTCCCATAATTTCATTTCACAGAAGATTAACCTCTCACCCATTTCTTTCCAGTAAAGTATGGCAATTTTCTCAAATAGCTACAGTCTGGGTAAAATACCGCTACAAGTTTTTAGATTTTAGATTTAGATTAGAATAGTTTTGAAGTGTTACAGCTAGTTTAATCCATCATTTAGCTATCAGATTAATATAGATATACTAATGAGCTAATTTGTGGGAAACAGTTCCCAGGGGTGTTTGCTGGTGATCATACATCTTTACGGGGAGTTGTGTAACCAGATTAGAGTAGGTTTGAGGGTCACTGAGGCCTAATTAGCCCTTTAGCTCAATCTAACATCTGAATCCCCTGAAGCTGCTTCCCAAACACACAGATTCCTGAATGAGCTCCTGTTCTGTGGGAAGTTTTCAGGCCACCGGGGAGCGATCCAAGTGGAGCTTTTTATAACTTTATGGTAATTTAATCCCACCAAAATGTAATGGATGAGTGTCTCAAAACCAGGTGACTGTGTGAATGTAGTATCTGCTTTTCTAGTGAGATGTAATATTTAGGCAGTTCAAGTAAAACATTTGAAATTCAGAGCTTTTGGACAGAAACTAGGAGTGTTTAGTTTAAACCCTTGCAGTAGAAGTTACTTTGGATAAAAGCTCACCTGGAAGCATCTTCACTTGGCGGCCCTTAAACAGAATTGGAGCTCTGATTGTGCAAGATGTGCAAGATGTCAGGATAATAGTGTCGCACTTTGTGACTTACTTCCGAATACTGTATAGAAACTTGATATCAGTTTTATAAACAATATCACCTTAAGTCAGAAAAACTAGTAGTTTGTGTAAAATCTCACTTTCTAAAATGAGATGTTCAGCCCTCACTGATTTGCAGGATAGATGGATGAATAAACACTACTACAGCTCCCCCTAGTGGTAAACCATATTCATCACAGCCCAGAAACAGACTAAATGTCATGTGAGCATTCATAACTTGAGTCTGATGAATGAACAGCTATAATACTAAAAAAATATATAGGAAAAGTTCTATCTATTGACACACACATTTTATTTTCTTGATGTTTACAGCAGTGATATTACTGAAAAATAGTTAGTCTTCCTGTTAGTTGTTACTAAATAATGAATTCCCAACTTGTCAACAGTGAAAATGAACACATTTAACAGCTAAAAGTTGTTTCCCTTATACTCCTGATACTTTAAAGATTTAAAAATAAGAAAGATATCTCTAAAAAAAATAATACAAATAAATGACAATATGGCATACTTAGGGAAACTGTTGTCTGGTTGGCAATTTCTGCTTATATGAATAATGTTATATCTTATGAGCTGCTCTCAAATGTTACTTTAACATTTACAGTAAGAGATGTAACATGCTTGATAAATGTCTCTCACACTCAGCAAATAACCTTCCTAAAAACACAGGCTCAGGGGGATACATTTAAAACCTGTTAAGCCCCGAGCCTGTTTTTCAGGTCTCAGGCTCGAAAATGACATTCCCAGAACAAAATGACCATATTTTCCCTTCTAAAAAGGGTTAAATTAATAATCTTTTTTCTCAAAGCAAGGTTACATCTGTGAGTTGGATGTAGAAGTGTCAGAATCAATATAGATGTTTTTATTTGAAAGTAAATTCAGATTGAACACAGTAAAAAATGTTGACCTTTTTAGAGAGATTTAGCACACAAAAAACACTTCTGGGGTCATTTGGGTGGATTTTCCATATCTCTGGCCCCCCTTGCTCGATTTTGCTGATTGACATCTCTTTCTAACCGTCAGAGCCAATGGAATCGAGGGGAACTCCCTCATACTCCTTATTTGGTAATGTGTGTGTGTGTGTGTGTGAGACTGACGCATAGCCGAAACCGGAAGCTGCAATAACTCTGGTGGCTACCATTAGCAACTAACTTTTACTCTCCGATTTTTACATACAAATGGAATTATGGATTATAAATACTTTTTTCAAATCCACAGAAACATTATCCACCTATGGATTAACCGATTCAGCCGCGTTTTTTCTCGTTTTAATGCCATTGAACAAGTCTTTTGATCAGATTGACAGCTACGGTTAGACAATCTCCCGCAAAAGCTCCGTAAAGGTAACGTGTTGTGATGTCTGTGTTTGCTTCCCCTGTCGCGAGTTCGGATCACTCAGTGATGATACTATATACCTAAATAATCTGTGGACCCTCAGCTTTAATCGGATATCTTGTATGTTTTATCTTGAGTTCTGTGCCAAAGTGCGTTAGCATTTTTCGCTCAGGGGTCATTTAGATGCTTCTTATGAGACTTGTGTTTTGTTTTGGTAAAAATGGTTTGTATCGTCAGTTAGCTGAGATTCTTCCCGTTAATCTGGTATAACACATTAATAGGTTCTTAAATATTAAGATGCCCTGAGACAAAAATCATCAATAAAAAAAAAAAAATGCCCCCGCCGAGGGGGGCTTTGGGGCTTAAGTTTATTTCTGAGTGTGCGTCCCCATGTGATACTTCAGGTGTGCGCTCTGGAGGAATCCTCTGCCGCAGAGCTCACAGCGGTGCGGCCTCTCTCCCGTGTGGCTCCTCATGTGCTTCTTCAGATGTCCGCTGTGGGTGAAGCTCTTATCACAGTGGGAGCAGCAGAAAGGCTTCTCGCCCGTGTGGATCCTCATGTGAATCTTTAAATCTCCTTTCCGGCTGCACTCTTTCCCGCAGATTTGGCAGCGATGCAGTTTGACCCCGGCGTGGCTCGCCATGTGTTCGCTCATTACAGTAATGCTATTGCACTGTTTGCCACACACCAGACAACATCTGGAGCTCTTGTGAGATCTGAGGTGCAGGTTAAGGCTTTGGTTGGACTCCATGGTCTGTCCACACACCGCGCAGATGACGTCTGTAACCCTTGTATGTATGCGGAAAGCATGATTTGTCAAGTGATAATTGGAAGTAAATGATCTATCGCACAAAAAGCAGGGGAGATACTGATTTAACTCAGTGGTTTCTCTGGAAGCGATAGAGGAAGTTTGCTCTGTGTAGGTTTGGTTTGAGGTAAAGCTTGCAGCAGGTATTCCATTGTTCCTAACATCTTGGACTCCATCATTTTGGATCAGAGTTTCTGTAAATTGAGGGAGATGTAACATTACGTGTACATTTTCAGTTTGCCCCTTCAACTGCTCCTCATAATCACTGTTTTCAGTCTGAGATTCTGTGTCCTCATCCTCATGTTGTTCACAGACAGATGAATGAGGTAGGTAAGAGGCATCTACATCCCCAAACTCCACATCCTGTTCCTCTTCTTCTTGTTGTTGCTGTTCGGCCCACAGTTCATCTTCTTCCTCTTTAATGTGCCGGAGCTCTGGTTCCTCCTGAGAGACGCTGGGGCCCGGCTCCTGCTCACAGAGGTGGTGCTCAGGGGAAGATTCATCTTTACACAACAACGCCTGGGAAGATACTGGGGGCAAAAGAGTAAAGAGTTTAGAGCTTCCACATCGTTCACGTCTATATCATGTTGTATCAGTTTTAGAACCAACATAGTTAATACGTTCTTTAATATTGGAAAAAACGTAACTAAATAGTAACAGTATCAATAATAGTGGCAGCTAATTATTATTTTCTTTATCATTAATCTGCACTTATCCCCCACTTTTCATAGTAATCAATGACCTGTTAACACTTCTCATTTTAAAGTGTCTTGTTTAGCTGTTTTAATAAATCAATATTGATCAAAATAATTCAAATTATTTGGGTAAAGTTTTCCACTTTAATTGATATAATTGAGAAAAACTATTACACATTGCCCATTGCAAAATTATAGCATTTTGTTGCAGACTTAATCTTGAAAATCTTTTAGGCTATTAGTCATTACATAATTGTATTTTATTTCTGCTTTGTTGATGTCTATATCTATATTTAATCAGTTTAAGAACACAATTATACAGGCATTACTAGACAACAATAAAATATACATTATTTGAAATAAACAAATACTGGTTTCACTCAGGACTCAGAAAGTGAGAGTTCACACCCCTGTTGACTAACAAATTACCAAAACATGATGTAACGGTGCCAAACAATTACAAATAAGTGGGATGATACCTTGACAAACATTATAATGAAGCCTGCCACTGACACATGTAGAAATAAATAGTTAACAAACCTGTGTTGTGGTTTGTGTTTGATGCAAACTCCAGCAGCACACCTCTCAGTCGCTCGATTTCCTGTTTAGAGCTCGAAGCTTCGTCTTCATATTTCAAGATTGTTCGTTCAAAACAGTGAAATATTTCATCGGCAGCAGCTGTCAGTCTCTCGTTCACAAAAGCTCTGAGAAGCAGCGGAGAAGACATGTTTAAAATGCTTAATGTTAGTGTGGAAGACTGTCACAAAGACCAGAGGAAAGGTTTTTTTACAGTCGATTTCCTACGGATGTAACGACAAACCACAGAAGAAGAATGCTTCCCATGGATGCAGCTGCCCCCTGCAGGACAACATGTGTCATTACCTCTGGTGTCGTTTACCAGACGAGGGCTTTTACTTTGAAATTACTACCGAGAGTTTCGCCCCGTTTACTAAAATAAAAAATAAACACAACAAAAAAACCTCTGAGTCGCCTTTCTTGTAAATGTTTTGTATTTAAAAGTGATACGACGGTACACTGACTCGCATCGTTTAGCTAAAACTAATGATTTCGCGAAAGGTATAAACCGTTTTAAAGAAGTTTGAGCTTTCTCGTACACCGTAGATAACCCGGAAATAACATAAATGACCCCAAC
Source organism: Gobionotothen gibberifrons (assembly GCA_943591055.1). Lineage (NCBI taxonomy): Eukaryota > Metazoa > Chordata > Actinopteri > Perciformes > Nototheniidae > Gobionotothen > Gobionotothen gibberifrons. Next base: position 3,400,273 of record CALSBZ010003850.1, read on the forward strand.
CCATGCCCCAATCCTAAATCGTCTCTTGTCAGATTTGTGTCCTTTTTTCCATTTTATCGTCGGAAAGTGAAATCTATTCATCACATATAGAAGGTAAGGTAAGCTATACACATGTGATTCACTATTGTATGTCTGTTTTATGTATTTAATTATGCAATTTTAAAGCTGCCCTTGGACTGTATCGTTAGCAGTTTAGCTAGCTTCACATTGTACCTCAACCAGATTGTTAATGTTAGCAAACATTAAGCATTATTCTGCTCATAAACAGGATCATTGTTGCTGTCATTTTGAGGTCATATACTGAATGAGTTCGTACCAGGACCTATTGGATATAAACGATCATTTAGACGATATAATGATGCAGTGTGAATGTTTTAGCATTTTACTTGACATTAGCAGAGGTGGAAAAGGTACTCAGATCTTGTACTTAAGTCAAAGTAGAAGTACCAGAGTGTAGGAATACTCTGGTACAAATAAAAGTCCTGCAATCAAAATGTCACTCAAGTAAACAAAGTATTAGCATCAAAATATACTCAAAGTACCAAAAGTAAACTTACTTATTATGCAGAGTAGCCCATTTAGAATAATACATTATATGTTTTGATTATTATTATTATTGATGCATTAATGTGCAGCTAATGTTCGTTACTTTGCTAGAATGAAGCTCCAGGGGAAACTAAAGACTTTTAAGTGCTGTTTATGTTTCACATTGTTAATCCAAATCTGTAAAGGTATTAATTAGGTCACCTATTATGCAAAATCCACTTTTTCATGTCTCTTCTACATCAACATGTGTCCCCTCTGTGGAAAGAGATTCTGAAAGTTTCAGGAAAAAAGATTCTCTCACTTTTTGTCCTGATCCATTTATATAAAAACCTGTCTGAAAAGGAGCTGATCAGATTTTGGTCACTTTGTGATGTCATAATGTGTATCACCTGAATCTCCTCCTGGAGCACCATTGTGTTCTTTGTAACCAAATATCTCTCAGAGGGGCGTGGGGAGGGGCTCCTTATTTTCATCTAAAGTAACAGACAGAGAATCAGCACTTTTGAAACGGGGCTGAAACAGAGGGGATTATGGGATGCTGCAATGATCTGTTTGGTGTTTCGAGTCAAACACTTCAGAGACATGTTTTGTATATATCTGAGACCTATAATATATTGATGAAAAACAGTGTAATAGGGGACCTTTAATTTAAATGTAGTGGAGTAAAAAAGAAATACTTTCTATTTAATTAATATTTAAATATCCTTATCTGTAATAGGTATTTATAAATGTAATTGATATATATATATATTTTAATTAAAATACTCAATAGTGTCAAAACTCATTTGGTAAAGCAAACCATTCATCTTTAAAAAAAAACAATAAGCAGATTCATCGTTATTGAAAATATTTGATAGCTTGATGTGTCGAACTTATGTTAACTTAACTGCTTATTTATTCTTCCAGCAGACATGAGCATTAACATCATTTGGAGTTGTCTTTATTTTAGTCCATCTGGTGAAGTCCATTAGACCCTTAATTTGTGTAGGTTTATACTTGGTCTTCTGACTCCTGGGGAAATATATGACTCTTTACCTGCTAGGTGCTGCATTATGTGCAATAGCTAGTTGCTTACTGCCTTACTCCGTTTTGAGTCCTTTTTTAAAACCTTATTTGATGAAAACCGCTCCCTGCTGGCGTTGAAAACGAGAGATTAGAGGGGACCAGTACAGGCCATAAAACCAAAAGTGTGCATCTGTGGTAGGGCTGCTCGATTATGGCAAAAATCATAATCACGATTATTTCGGTCAATATTGATATGACGATTATTAAATGCGATTATTCATTGACTTTGAAAACATCCATTTATTGAACTTAAAAATAATTTGAACAGTATCTTTTTAACAGTTGATTACCCTGAACTTGTCCATAGTGTTAGCCAGTTGCTTAAACCCCTGGTTGCTAACGGCCTGTCCACACAGCGGCGTGCGTTGACGCTTCACCATTCACTTTGAATGGGGTGACGTCACTTTTCTCCGAACTGCATTGTGGGAACCGACGCGGAGCGTTGCTGGCGTGGCTCGCTGCAAAAGTTGAGCAATGTTCAACTTTTGACTCCTCGGCGGAAGCGTCAGCCAATCTAATCATATGCCAGTACAAGCTCTAGCCAATCAAACCGCTGCTTGGGTGTCAGGGGCGGGAGATTCATGTGATTGGTTGTTGGTCGAGTTTCAGACACACCCGCCGGCAAGCTTCAACGCACGCCGCTGTGTGGACGGGCCGTAACCGTGCTAACTGGGCACATGTCTTTAGCTATGTAGAATGTGATGGCATGTGTTATATCTTTGCGAGCTGGTTGAGTAGGCCGTTGCACTGTAAAGCGCAACTGAAATGATGACGTTTAAAGCCGGCCGTCTGTGATTGTCCAGAACACACAGATGGCCAGTCCGCCCCTGCTGCACTGTACTTTGTTTTGTTCCAAAGTACATTGTTAATAATAAATACTGATTATAACAGCTTTCAACTGTTTTATGGTTACACTGTTTACACAATAACCCTCGTAACCCTGGGGAGATGAAGCTGTTGTTGCTCTAAAATGTATTAAAATCCATGACTCAGTGTGCCACAGGTCAACTATTAGTCACTGAGCATGGAGCTATATTTGGAAAAGAGTGTTATGAGAGGGAATAAATGATACCCTTTGTCTTTGTGCGTTAACATTATTCGATCAGTTGAACTTTCCCATTAATCTATAATCTTACATCACTTCACTCGGCTCTCATGCCATTATTTGCCACACTGTCTTTATTAGAACACAGTGGAGTGGGTAAGATCTTGAAATAGGTAACATCTATACCTTAATTCAAGAAACGATTTTGAATTTAAGAAGAATCAAATTGAAATCAAATAGTGAGATACTGAAAGATTCACACCCCCAGTGAATGGCTTGAACACACACTAACATTTTACAATGGTGACACTGTTAAGTTATATTTCTGTTCGTGTTTTACTTGTGGTTTAGAGCGACAAAAATCAAGCTGAAGAAATGGTCTAATTTCTCTTTAAGTGCAGATTTCATTTACAACATGAAGGTCTCCGCACCCTGATGACCCACACGGGGGGGGGTTTCCATTTACTTTGACTGATTGGACCCTTTTTCTCAGAGCTCTGTGCCCTGATGCTTCTTGTCAACATCTCCATCACTCCTGTACTTTTTGTAGCACATTACACCTCAATCACTCTTAAGTGCAGACTGAATCTCACTCCCATTTTTTCTCAGTGAGGAGAGCGGGATGATTTAGCCTCGGGTTGTAAATTCATGCAGCCTTGATTGTTCTGCACAGAGTTCAATCTGACGCTCCTGTGGTTTCGGGGGTTAAGATGCTGACCATGTACCACAGTGGTCCCGGTTCAAATCCAGCCGTGAACATTTGTTGCTGCTCTCTCTCTCTCCCTCATTTCCTTTCATTGCTACACACTGTCACCATCTATTAAAGGCTTAATATCTCAGGCTCCTGCTACTGCTGGCTCATGATTTACTCGGACAATGTTACAAAGCCATTGTTAATGTTATTACTACTAACACCTGTGCTTTTCCTATTACGATTCATTCAAAGATTCAAACTGTCTAAGTGCCTTTTTAATACTGAAAGCTTCTATATATGGCTGTACCGCTTTATTTATCTATAAATCTGCAGATGGTTTTGGAATTAATCTCTTAAAGTGTTTATAAAATGACAAGGTGAAAAATGTCTCTTAAAAATGTTTCTTAAAGTCCAAGATTGTTTTGTCTGTGCAAAATTCACAAACATTCACTTTAATATGGTATTTAAAACAAAGGAAAGCAGACTGTATTTGAGATGCAAGGCTCTTTCACTCATTGACAGAAATGTAAAACATTTGTAGCCGACGTTAACTGCTAATGTTATACTTTGCACAGTCTGTTAAATGCCATATTATTATTAATACAGATCCCTATTGTGCTGTTATCACGACTCATTAAAAATATATAGGTTACAGAATTGTATAATTATATAAATATAGGTAAAATATAGGTTACATACCTTGTGTTTTGATGTGAGAAATGACAAAAAGATGGTTCCAGAATGATTCAGAAGCGGAAAGCAACCTCTGGGTTAAAAATAACCCAGGCAGGTGTTCAACTGCAATTGAAGCCCTAATAACCCCTTTGACCCAACATGAACAACCCACCAGTGTGTTTACAGTACCCAAATAACCCATAATTATGACCCAGCCAAATCAACCCAGCAATGTGTTTATAGAAATAACCCAGCATTTTTAAGAGTGCACCACTGATTTCTTAAAAACTATTTTCCCATTTCAGAAATAACTTGCCACCATGTTCCTCACCCTGATGCTTCTGAGGAACAGCATCCCTGGGAAGCAGTGGATTGGAAAGCATCGTCGTCCACGGGCGGTAACGTGGCAGATGACACGCAACACGGTGAAGCACCTGGAGCGTGAGAGGGAGAACGAGTACTGGATCAGCCGGCCGTACATGACCCCGGAGCAGGAGTACTGCCACGCCGCGGAGCGCAGAGCCCAGAACTGGATCAAGATCAAAGAGGCCAAGTTCTGCAATTTCCCCCAACACAAGAGCATGACGGATCATCTGAGTCACCTCAATATCACCAAGACGTGGTCAAGTTAATGCGAGCGGAGATGGGACTTGTCTTCACAATGTGACATGTTTGTGTAAGAAAGCTTGGTTTCATGGAATCAAGACTTTGCATGTCAGTTGAAAAGACACCATGAAAAGTCATTAACCAAGACTCCATCCGCCTCCGTGAAACAAATGTGTAATCTTTTTTTGTTTTTCTATCAGTCTGAATCTACCCTGCAACAGGACTGTAATAGCTCCACACTCAGTGATGCTCATTGGATAAAAACTGCTTAACATTAACACACCTGATCTGTGAGTGCTTCTTTCGGCTCTCCTTAAATAAATGGGCTTTCAAGTCTCCATAATTATACGAACTACTCAAGTGTGTTGCATGAGATAAAGGTAGGAGGAATTGTGTAAATAGTCTGGGGAGGTTGGGGCAAAATTATGTAATATTTTTACTAAGGGTAATTTCACTTTAATAGATTTGTTCTTACTGCCAGTAAGCCAAATTGTAGCTGAAACTGTTTAATCCCTTTTTGAAGTTAGAAGATCCAGGGAGGAAGACATTTTCATTATTGGATTCTCAAAGTAATACTGTTGGCGTTGTGGGGAGCTAACGTATGTTTAGAAGAGATAAGCCATGCTGTGATTATAATAGTTTATACTTTAAGGGCAATGTGCAGGAATTTTGACCCTCAATGACAACCTTAGTTTTACTCATACATGATATTGTGTCGATAGCTTGTCAGATAACAGTTATTGCCATTACATTACCCCTTTTGCGTTACAACACTTAAACTACAGGAAGTTGATTATCCAGCTTTTACTTTCATAACCTTTTTAAGGTTTTTGAAAGCTAGTAGGCATTGGCACCATTTAAAACACACCTCCTAGCTTTCCAGTAAACTGACTTTGGTATCAGCCTTTAAATAGAGCCTTGAGAATTGGGCTATTTTGTCTTTTATTGATAATGCTTAATCACTGTATGATAACACAAGGGAAATATCCCTTTCCATCGCTGGACCTAAACCAATATGTGCACAATACGAAGTTTAAAAACGACATCATTGCTCTTTTTTTTTTAAATTCCTTTTACAGTAGGACAATCATGCATTATCCTGTGCTTCTCTGCAGCACACAGAGCCTGATGGTGTAGCCATCCAGTCTGATTTACACCACCTGCAACATCAGGTGAACCCAGTGAACATAATGATGGGACATAAAAACACAGCTGTAAGATTATTCTTTTGTTGCAAAGAGTATTTTTAGGGTGTGATGTTTTGAAGGATATTGTCACCAGGAATTTATTTGAGGTCCGTCTTAGTATAGGCACTGCAGGGTCCAACATATTTGAACAGGATTAATGAGCGTGTGAAAAAGTGTGGTCTTTAAAAAGGCCAATTCTACTGCAGGAAATAAAAATCCTAATTTCTCGCTTTTGCTGCACCTTTGGGACACTCATTTCAAGAACCTGAATGTAAGAGACTAATCCATGAAAAATTAACTAACAATCCTCCTGGGTGCTCTGCAGGAAGCTTTCCTGACAGTTTTTCTCTGTTTGATAGAGTTTGGTACACTATACTGAAAATGTTAAACACAGTTCACAGTTTTAATCTGCTTTTCCATGCCTGAATCCTGCACACTGTCATTTAAGAGATTAATTGTTAGTTAGACAAGGTTTTCGAGGTTTAGGGACTGAAATATTGTGTCACATTTCGCTGGAAATAATCGACAATTTGCAGTCATTTCCTCCTCTGTTGTCTTTGGATTTTTCCTCCTCCCCACCGGTCTTCAAGAAATTGAAGGTTTGCATCAGCCTCTTAAAACCAGAAATATCACCTAAACACAAAACGGAAGAACACAAAAAGATTAAAGAGGTGATATAGTTGTCAAGCATACAAATCCATCATTGTGTGTTCCTTTTTCTACGACATACAAGATCCTCAATTTTGAATATGGAAATATCAGCAACATTTAGACCAAGTTTCAAAAAGGTAAATGCACAAAGGTTAGTTAGTAGATTTGTGATTTGAACAATATATAATCTAATGTTTTTTAATCAAACTCTTAATATATAAAGCAACTTATCTGTAATTGTTCAGATCTGCAATCGTGAGTTGTAAAGTATACAATATTCCCCTCTTAATGCTAGTGTAGCAGGCATAAAGTGATAGAAAAGGACAACTTGAGTAAAAGTAACTCAATATCTTTCTTTTTTATTTGCCTTAGTAAGAAATGATTTAATCACAAGGCATACAAAACAAAATAAACACTTAAATATATAAACTAACTACACAACAGTCAACAAATGAGGAAAAGAAAAACAAATAAAGTAACATTAACTTATAAGAACAGCTTTACACATAATGGATACAACACTAATCCTCATGCGTATATTAATCGTCAGATCTTACCACATTGCCATTGTACATATCAAAGTCTTACAGTACAGTACATTGATTTTAAAGGAGCCAGTGAATTAGTAGTCAACCCTTTGTTTCCTCCGGCAGATGGCGCTGCATGTCCTGGTTGGGGCTCCATGCAGTGGAGCAGAGCCCCGGCCCCTCCTGCGCGATGCACCCAGGCGTTGTTTTCGTCTCCTGGATGATGAGGTGCGTAAAGAGGCGCCAACGCACCGGGCTGAGGAGGCACACACACACATCTCCTCTGCAAGAGCATCCACGCAGCGCCTCAGGACCGCGGAGACCATGAAGACCAGCGGCAGCTCGAGGAGTACAGATTCACCTGCAGACGACTGAGTGAAGAGGCAGCATGGCGGGGGGTCGGAGGGGACTTGTGGCCCCGCAGAATACTTTTTTGGAGAATATTGTGAGACGGTCCAACGGTAAGGATGAGGATTAATATGCTACCTTGAAATTAAAGTTAAAACTGTAAAACTAAATATATATGGTGCATAGACATGTACATTGATTGTTCGTCAGCCTGTCTAGAGAAGCCACTTAACTAATTAACGAAATTAGAACAACGATGGAGGCTAATTAGTGATCGAGCCATTACCTTCATGCGCATTTAAAAGTTCGTTATAAACAAAAACTTCAGTGTTAACACATTTCCATTCATTCTATTCAGTGCGTTTTCTGACAAATCTCCTGTTCCCAATACGGAGTCCCTGCAGGAGTGCGTTGAGAGAGAAAGCCAGTAACAATCAGACATTAGACATTAGAGGTAGCCTTCTACTGATTACATAAAGCCACTGGAAGCCTTCATTAAGCAATGAAATGGACCAGACATATGCAAACATAATCAAGTGTAACACTTATTTATCTCTAAAAACAAGTTATGTCAGAGATCAGCTTGTGCAAAGACACTAATCCATTTGTTTTTATTCACCACGATTTCCCCACTAGGCTATTGGTTTAAATGAAACTATTAAGCTTTTGTTCATATTGTCTTAGATCAGCTAATGCTTTATTAACTATCCCAAGATAAAGGGCTTGGATCTATTTGAGGAAATGGATGAGAATGGCTTAATTGATTTCACTGTATTGGATTTTATCTTAATTAATTAAAAAAAGCAGTTTGAAGCACACATTTCAGACCTTTGTTAAAACCAGTGGATACAACATTACATATCACAGAAGGTAGGCTAACCACAATGATGAGTTACTCATGTAACATATGTTTATTTATATACTTTATTGTTCACATGTTAATGTTTTTCTTATTACTTGTTTTGTACCTGAGATGCATGTTTGCAAATTTAGCAAACTTTGATAGAAATCTTGCAGTGATTTTGGAAATATGAGTGTCGGTAATCCTTTGGCTATGTATTATAAGATCAATCTGAAGTGACAGGACCTACTGGAGAGTTATGACACTGGACAGCTAGCTGTGAAACTAAACCAGCACACTGTGTGCGTTTCTGTCACGAACAACGTTTGGAGACAATTATGGACACACACCAGCTCATTGGCTTGAGCTATAATGATTTCCCTTTTTAATGGGCTATAGTCAAAATTAGGTTTGGAGGTTCTTTCCTATAATGTATAATCGTGTCCCGCAGAGGTATGCCACACAAACTTGTGTGTTTGTGTATACATGTCTGCTCCACATATCTCCATTAAAATGTGTTATGACAGAAGGGAACAACTTGTGCGGAAAGGGTGAATATGTCTCTAGAGCCAGGCTTTCTTTAGATGAACAGTGTGAGAATCTGAATCCCTAAAGTGAATAATAAATAAATAATAAAAGAAAGGAAAATGTAACCTTTAAAAATAAAAGCACATGCATATGTTTTTCCTATGACCTTGGGCGATCCATGGATTTGCGAGGAGTAAATCTCTCCCAAGCTAGAAACAAAAGAGCTAAGGCTATAATCTGCAGGATGCCACTGAGACACAGTGGATTGACACAATTGACTTGTGAGAGACCCAGCGGTGGGTGGGTGGGCGTTCACAGACGATGAGATGTTCCTTTATTCCTTTCTTTCAATGTTCAAAATTATAGCGCTTACTTTTCTGTCTCTATTTTGGATTTTCATTTTGGCTCTTTTAGGTCACCGCCTAAATGTAACTACATTAAAACAGAAGTTTGTTATTACATAATATATGTCTCTTTATGTATAGGAGGAAATGCATATAGGTGTAACTATTAGCAATAATGATAACTTTGTTCCATTATAGTGTTTGTGAATAAGGCCAGTAAACTATGGGCAATTTACTGGGACCTGCATCGAGCAATTTAACATACATTTCAACCATCTTTAGGTTATCAGCACATTGGATGGGTGTTATCAATGGTTATCAGCCTCATATATATGGGTGACAAAGAGCCTGCTGCACCTGCTAGTAGGTTTGGACTGAATGGTGGAAAGCTTTAACAAAAGCCATTTAAAGTCTCTATCTATAACTAAATTATGTCATTAATCAATTTGTTTTATTATTTTCCACATCTAAAGGCCAGACTTCCAGCCATGGTGTTCGTGTCCAGTATGAAACCCAAACTTAATTTGTTATGACTCATTACAATTAACTCATGTTGAAAACTGCAGCAAATGGGTTTCACTTTCACATTTGGGTAGAGGTAGTGTGCCCATTTCCCCTCGTCTAAGCAATTAGAATGATAAGTAACAACTGAATACGGTCGGCCATTTGACCGTATTCAGTTTTTCACCACCATGCTGTTTGTCTCAGTGAAATCCGCAAAACCTACATCTTGTGGGTCTTGTTAATCCTATGTAGCTATATGGTGATGTTTATTCAGAGGTGGAAATGTTGAAAGGTAAGGAGCAGCAGGAGAATGTCAGTAGGAAGATAATGAAGGCACTTCATTTTGCCGGTGAAGCAACAACTATTATGAACAACTAATTGACTCTGATGGCTCCAGTTGTGCACTAAGAGACTGGGTTGACACTACTGCATATCCACAAGGGACCCTTTAAATTCAATTAAACCTGCATTTACTAACTGTGGCAACTTTAGGGTTAGCTTAAAGTTGCAAACACAACATCGACATCTCACCTTTTAAGTTGACAAAGCAATATTGGCATTCATTGAAGTTGTGTGTCTTGCCAGTTGCTAAATTCAAGTCCAATAATCACTCAATTTCAGCTGTGCTCTCTTACCACTCCTAAGGGAAATATCTTTCTCTTCTCTGTCTCTTTAGCTGATAAATGTTTCAATATGTTTACCAGCTTGTCACTTACTGTCCCTGACTGCAGTTTGCTGCTGAGCAGGTAGGGTACAGTGGGATTTAAAGCCTTTTTTCACTGAAAAGAGCTTCCTGCTGCAGCCAAAAACAACCCCATGGGTGCAGTAAGAGTGAACCAAAACAGTTAAGGCCCAACAGCTAAACAGTGAGTTGAACAAGCCAATTAAATACATATTATGTTGATTTACATTGATTCAAGTGACTACGTTTTGTAGTTATATGGACTTTGTAGCTCTATGGAGAATTTTTGCTTTTCTTAGCTGATTATTTTGGCCTTCCCAGCATTAAAATGGCCGACAAACAAAGTTAGCGACTACATTAGCTTAAGACGGCTGAATATTGGCGGCTAAAGAGCAACGTTTATCTCAGAAGTTGGTAAGAAAGCTATAAGAAGAGTGAATATAAGACCTACATTCACTTGAGTTGGCCACAAAGATGACTTCAAATGAATGCCAAGTTTCACCAAGTGTGCTGCATGTAGCCTAAGTAACTGTATGCTAATGCGTTAGCCGCAACAAATAATGCTAGCTGTTTGTAAGCTTGTTTCTGAGTTGATCTGCCCCTTAGTGGCTAAAAAATTATAAATGCATCTTTAATTATCATAAGTCTACCTTAATAGTAACACCTATTTCTGTTGAGCTTACGTTTTTTTATGAAACAGCTATTATTCTCACATTAGCGTAGGCGATAAACAGTGAGGATTGCCAAATTCCCAGTGTTGTGTTTATGTTTTTGGTTGACACGTCCATTCTTTTTTGTCTGACACTCAACAGATAATTCTCACTGTAATCTTTTAACCTTGTTTCTTTTTCAAATATTTCAGTTTGGACACTGTCACATAAACAGACAGGTACTATAAAGTTTAGTTTGGTGTGCTGCTTATGTTTTCTTGACAGTATCTTTCTCTTTGTAATGTACCACTAAATGTTCTATACCAAATGATGTTAATTTACCAAACACTTAACTAATTAGACATGTTAAGATTAATCAATAATTTGTTTAAATGATATGCAACACAGCAAATCCAGGGCTAATTATAGTAGGCCTACTGGAGCTTTGGACTTTCTTTAAGTTTAACATTCATCTGATCATTGTAAAATAACACGTTGGCATGGAACGTCTCGTGCTTCATATTTGTCGTCAGTTTTCTCATGCTTGTATTTGTCATTTCAAAGTGTTTTTATTTTGTGTTGACTGAATATTTTCTGTGCGTTCACATGTAATATGGGAAATGCTATTTCTATGTGTTTTGTGCAAGGTGTTTTTAACTCCTTCACCTGCTCTTTCAACCCTGTGTCGTCACATTGTTCTAGTTTCTGTGCAGCTTTGGGAATTTCCATACAGGTTTTTTGGTTTTACACCCAGTCATCATCACATTTACTTTCCCATTTAAAGCCAGTACATTTTCCCTTTGTTTTCCTTTTTATTTGCCAATTTTATGTGAATGGATATTAGATCGTTTTACTTTTAGATATGTTTAAATGTCAAAAATAAACCTGGAAAGCGATCTACATTTTTTTATCCCAGGAATGAACATTCACAAACAAAAATCAAATTATGCACATTTTGGTATTGAATGGTATTTATTTGATAAGAAATATCAAAATGGCAAAAAGCAGATGCCTAAATGAGTAATCGTGTCTAATTTGTCCATGAAGTCTTGCACAATTATCCTTAAAGTACCACTATACTGCTTTAAAAGAATGTTTAAGCTTTAGTATTTTCATGTCTAAATTACACTCATAATCAGTTGCATATTTTTACAAAGCAAAAACTGAACAGTGGAATTATTTGCATATTTGTTTCAATCATACTTAATCCAAAAAGCCAGTAACCAAAACCGCTGGCATTTTCCTTTTAGTTCATGAATAATGACATTTAAGAACAAATTGGAGTTTAAGTAATGACACAGAGTAACAATAGTTCATGTTAATTATAAAAATGCTTAGGTTTCGAGAAAGGCTGAAGCAAAATACAAATGATTCAATGATCACTTAGGTTTATTAACATTTTCGACCATTCATATCTTAGCTTGAAGGCTTTGCAACATTTGAATATGCAAAATGTGCCATATGAGAATTAATGTACTCTGTTTTCATGACATTTAAAAATCGATGACCACGGCTATGAATGTAGACTATACTGTCCAATAATGGATACCTAATGACTTCATACTATCAGCAATAACTCAGACTATTTAATCACAAACACAAGTACTCACTTGTTTCTCCCAAACACTTCTGAAACGGCGAGCTAAATTACTCTCAGTCTACATGGGAAATGTAGAATCCCAAGATGTTCCTTCAAAAATGAACAAGGAAATACTAATAAAAAACGTCAGGTAGCAGACGTTCGGATGCTTACTACATAACAAAAAAAATCTGTTTGGCCTACATTTGTGTGCCAGTGTGTAATGTGCCGTAGACCATCATGGACATTAATGAATCTCTTTGAAGTGTGAGGGAAACATTACAAAGCAAATGTGCATTTAAAGACATTTGTTAAATAAACAGTATGAAGGAAAATTAAATCATTAGTTTTGAAACCGAGGAATTTGTCTCAAGAATCTGTGAAATATTATTTTCAACAATAACACATTTTCAAAGATAGGCACTCATTTTTTTATGCCCCAATATTTGCTGTTTAGTTATGTCCCGTCATTCTTTGAAAACTCTTGCAATGTTTATTTAGTTGCAGCTCCACAAAATCTTTGACTTTGATTTAGATTGAAAAACCTTTTCCCTACCCAAAACTACTTTGATATTGTTGAGTTTTTAGGAAATACTGCAACCCTTCAAGTGTATTCACCCTTCATTCCTGTTCACTTCTAAACAGATACCAACTTTGTCCTGGGAAACGCTCAGATAGTAGACTGGCCCATCGTCTACAGCAACGATGGTTTCTGCAAGCTGTCGGGGTATCACAGAGCAGAGGTGATGCAGAAAAGCAGCACCTGCAGGTAGGAACAATGTTTATAGTTCACAGAAACTGACGAGAGAGCATATAAAACACAACTTATAAAGTCAAGTTTACCGAACTCTAAAGATATGTACTATACGATACTAACCCTTCTTATATTTCGCTGTATTAGATATAAGGTCAAGATTAGCCAGTGACATTATAAGAAGTTGTTTTGGCTAACCTACAGCTGTCTTTAATCTAGATGAGCCTCATCTTGGCTGGCAAAGCTAAAATAATCATGCTATTGCTAAAGTTATACAACAGTGTCAGATAGAGGATGGCTTTTTCTACAAGTTTTTTTTTATCTTAAAAGTGCCTGCAGTAAAACACTATGTGGAGGTTTCATTTAGATCCCTGTATCACATTTAGAAATAGACTCTTGCTGCAGTGTTAGGTTTCTTCTGAGAATTCAATAGGTTTATGTGTGCCACTGTAGAGGCCATTTTCAATGCTATGTATCTTTTTGAGTGTGTTTGTATTTGCACTTCTTAACACCAGGCGGAGCATCCTTATTTAGAGGTAATTGGTAGAGAGAGTTATTTGAGGATGATAACCGGGTGCAGGTGTGTGCAGCTCTTCACTTTGCTCCAAGTTCCCTGTGCCAGTGCGTGTTTCATGTCTGTGGGTTTTAATCCTCTATGGAATATTTTGGCTTATTTTAAGAGAAAGGGATATGATGCTGAAAGTTCTCATTGCACAAGTGCAGTGTTTTCAGATGTGATTCTCATGCATAATGCCGTATTAATTAGCAGAATGAATGATGAGCTTATAGAGTGGCAAAGTCACGCCCATCTACTTCCGCCCCATGGGACCTTATTTCTGAAAAATTATGCATTGAAGTCAATGGAGAGAGAAAGATTATCTTTCGATCCCGTTTGAATTGTGCCACGAATTACACATATGATGTTTGTCAATCTTAAAAAATAATTTCCATGTAAAAAAAGTCACAGTTTGTCGTAAAACTGTTGAAATATAAGACTATGAAAAATACGCAACTAGAAAGACTACAAATCCCAGAGTCCCGGTCCCGCATGCTGGCTCTTTTACGAACCGACTAACTCCCCTTGTGTGTATGCACAGCTCTCAACATGCCCAGACTTGGAGTGATTTTCACCTCTTTTAATACTTTTCACCACATTCTGAAAGAAAGAAGTGAAATGTGCCAACGTGACGGCCGTCTTGGTGTGTGGTGCGAGACGGGAGATGTAGTTTATTGAGCGTTTCACACAAACAAATGTGTTACTTCACAGTTTTATGACACTTTTTTTTTTTTTGACTCGTAAAATTATCTTTTAAATTGACAAATATCATATGTGTAATTCGTGGCACAATTCAAACGGGATCGAAAGATAATCTTTCTCTCCATTCACTTCAATACATATTTTTTCGGAAATAAGGTCCCATGGAGGTCCACCGGAAAGGGAGGGACTTCGCCACTGTACATACATCAGCTGCTGAGCAGAATGTGTTAGCAATGTAAGGGCTGATATTAAGATGGTATGATGTTCACCCTGTACATCATGTGAGATCAGTGTGTTGACATGGTGATATTTGATAATGAGCATTAAACACAAAATACAGCTGATGTGGATGTTATTCGTTTAGCAGTCCTTTAGCATTATGATGATGGTACCAGATTAAAAAAAACTAACAATGCTGCAGGAATGATTCTGAGAACCTGGAAATTAGTAAAAAATGTTGCACTTTCTGTACCCTTGTTTTGAAGTCAATGGGGTTTTTGAATGGGTTTTGTTGAAGCTTTTAAGTGTCTTAAACACTACACCCCAACCAGAGCCTTACGGTCTGCTGACCAGCTGCTGCTGGTAGTGCCTAAGACCAGGCTCAAAACCCGAGGGCACCGAGCCTTCGCAGCAGCTGGCCCCAGGCTCTGGAACACTCTGCCCCTCCATGTGAGGTTGGCCCAGACCCTAGGGGTTTTTAAATCCACACTTAAAACTCACTTCTTCTCTCTGGCCTTCTAAACAGAGCGGAGCACGACTCCTGACATTTCGCTGTGTGTTATTTTGTATTTGTGCTGTTGTTTTTGTTGTAAAGTGTTTTTATTGTAAAGCATTTTTATTGTATGTACAGCACTTTGGGCTCGACCAAAAATCGTTTTAAAATGTGCTCTATAAATAAAAATTGATTTGATTTGATTTGATTTAAAAAAGGCTTTTGCTATGAGACTACAAAAAAGTCATAATGCCGAACAGTAGTCAATCTTTATCTCAGTGGTGGTGACGTTGAAGGCACGCAGTGTAGTTCATTCATAGCCTAAAAATAATAGTGTTCATTTGTGAAAATTAGTTGCTGAACAAAATAATTTCAATATTGAAAATGTTTATTTGCAACAGAGCTGATTTTCTGCAATCATCCAAAAGTTCAAATCACAATAAAGTATTCTATATTGAAAATAACGAGAATACCACTCACAATAAGAGTTAATACCATCACTTCAGTTCATTCATCTTTATTTATTTAAAAGAAAGAAACCAGATGAGTAAAACAGTAATCTGTGATGTAATCTGTGATGTAATCAGGTTGTAACAAACTGAAACTGCTGGCTGACTGCGTCCCGGGGTGCTCTCTCCAAAACTCCTCCCATAAAGCAATACAAGGGAATCTAAAATGAGTAGTATACCTATTCAAGTGAGTAAATTCTGGTCTATTTTGTTTATTGTGCTGGTAAAAGCATGCCAGTAAGCCCTATATTAATAGGATCACATGGAAACAGTTGGTGCTGCCAGGATCCGTGGGAGATTTCTTGTGTTGTGGGAGATGGCGTTTGTCACAGCCAGCACTGCGGCTATTACTGATTTAGACCCCCGGGTCCCCGAGCATAAGCTTCAGAAGACTTGCCAATACAAATATTGAACAGAGTGTGTGAAGATTAATTTTAGGATTATTTTTAGGTTGCTGTGTGGATCACAGTCTTGTGTTTGTAAGACTGTAATTGAGATCCAAAAGAAAATATTAATTTTTTTCTATATGGTTTTGAATGTATAAATATCACCATACACTTCAGTAAATAACAGTTTACTTTGCAGCAAGGCAAATAGGCCCTTGTAGTATTTACTGGAAGTGACAGGCAACATGGACATTGTATTGGAGAGCACATTCAACGAGAGTGAATACAATCAGAAAACAATCATATTTTATTAATAAGCTCCAGACCTTAAAATGAATTAGTATTAAAGACTCCATTTTTTTTCAATTTTGAATCAAGCTAAATTCTCCAAATTACATCTGCCTCTGTTGAAATATATTTTGGTTCCTTTCAGATAAAGGTTTATTATATGTGTTATACCTGTTTGTCCTGTCTAAACATGTTGAACTAAGTACTTTTAGTGAGTACCATTTTGAGGTAGTAAAAGATCTTCTTCCAACACTGAATGTGGGTTATTTATAAGTAGGTTTAATAGGTATAATTAACCACTTTTATTATTAAAATACACCTCTATGCCATGCAATCATTTGGTCTTTTTGAAAAACGTTATAAGTAACCGCAGTAATACAGAAATCTGACATGAGTGTGCGCTTCCAACAGAGCCTCATCATGATTGTTAATCATACCAAAATTGAAATAACATAGATATACAATAAACCATGGGTGCCCAATACGTCGATCGCGATCGACCGGTCAATCGCGATCGACCGGTCAATCGCGATCGACCGGTCAATCGCAAGGGTAGTGTGGGTAGAAATGGCATGGCATTGAAAAAAATAAATCCATCCTTACTATGGCATTTGCCACTTGATTGTCTGAGTCTGAGTTGTATTGTGCCATTTCATGCAGTCATGAGGGGGCCTCAACTCCTCATCTGAAGCGCAAATGCGGCGCACTATTATACGCTTATGCACCGCAATATTATACGCTTATGCGCCGCAATTAGTGTAAGCGCGCCACAGTTTATCTGCCGTTTAGTCCACTAGCACCCCTGCAGTAAACTGTTTCTGATGGATTTTCAAATCCAATTTATAAGAGAAAAATACTAATCGGTCAAAATCATAATCTTTACCAGAGTAACATGTTTCCCTTTATCAGCCGGTGCATCTGTCAACACTGTGAGTGCATCATATTTTGAAAGAGATACGTTTTCAACACGGGTAGTTGACCATGTTTTGCCATTTTTCTGTGAAGTACAGAAATCTCCTCCAAATTCAATATAAACTCATTCTGGATCCACTGGTTATAGGTAGGAGGGCTCATTTATCTCAGTTAAACAATACAAGAGGGTGCCATTGCATTTTTAAGGAGGCAAGAAAACATTTGGTCTTTCTTTTTAGCGTCAAAAAAACATCTCTATGAGTTTGATAACGGGGCCATAAAACATTCAGAGTGTGGATGTTTGATGTTTCTGAGGATGACTCAAACGTCAAATGTATGCTCATCTCCCCAGAGAGTTCAAGTCTAGTATCTCTTCCTCTTCTGCTGCAGATGTGTGTGGATCAAAGAGGTTTTTTCCTCCCCAACTGATCTGTCTCTTCTCAATTATGTATATGTTTTTTTAAATTCTTTACTGGATCCCGTAAACATACAGGGACAAACCTGTGGGAATTGTTTGCGCATGTCGAGAAAGTCATTTTGAAGAATTGTGTTTTTGTTTTGTTCTTTGAAGAAGGACATTCATCAGTGATATTACATCAAGCACGGTCTGAAGAGCCTGTGCAGCGTCAGGATGTAGTCTCATTAAATTTAGCCGTCCTTTTTTTTATTTCATAACAAACTCGAGAGTTATATTTAGATCCTGCTGGAACAGGCTGCTACTGAGGGTGGCGGTAACAAGCAAAGTGAGATGAATGTCTCCGCACCGTGCTTTAATGTGCTCATGGATGCTTGACCCATCTTCAGGTCTAATTTATTTTTTCGAGGTGCTTTCGCTGATTAGACTTCGGGCTGAATTTAGCTTTTTTATGCCATCAGGATACATTTCATTGAGTTTTAACCCACCTCTACTTCATATTTAACACAGTATAATTCTGTGATATGTGTCTATAAAGGTCTATAAATAGCACTGGCTGCACAATTGAAGTATAACTCGATAAATAGCGGATCATTTTGTTGGGAAAGCATACAGATAAATATCAGAGGAAAACGTAGATAAGACATGAAAAGGTGTCATCAAAGAAACAAAAGAACGGAAACAAAGTACCACAGTGCATCATGGGAATACTTGACAGCTAACACAATATGAGAATCACTCATTCGAGCATTTCTCGCCACATTACAGAGCGGGCACGCTTGTCCAATGTGCAGCTGCCTATTAAATATTAAAATTGTTATATCCCTTTTGTGTCTTCCAGCTTCATGTACGGGGAGCTCACGGACAAGGAAACGACGGAAAAAGTGCGACTAACATTTGAGAATTATGAGATGAATTCGTTTGAAATACTGATGTATAAAAAGAACAGTAAGTCGCAAACACCGTATGTGAGGAAACTAGGAAAATGTGAAGTTTTCCTCCACTCTCTTGTCATGCAAATGTATTCCGAGCTCCTGTAACGTAGTTCAAAGGAAGCCCAGCACATGTCTACCTCTGTAGAAATGTGCTAATTGGTCCAGAGCCAAACCTTCCTTTTGAATAAATATAGATGTGTGTGTTTCCATCTCCCCCTTCTGCTTGCAGGTGTTACAGGAAAACAAGGGCAGCTTTAAAAGTCCCTTTGCAAACTGTGCAATAATTTTGTTTTACTGTTCGTGAACTCACTGTTATTTCCTCTAGCAGATCATGCCCTGAAGCTTTTATTTAATGGGGCCCCATTATGCTCTTTTTCAGGTTTCATATTAGTATTTTGTGCCTCTACTGTGAAGCTCTTTATTTCTCTCATACTGCCTGTGCTGCAGCACCTCCTCTGTCTGAAACGAGAGCCCAGTCTGCTCTGATTGGTTAGCCGGCTTGCTCTGTTGTGATTGGTCAACCGCTTAGATATGTCCCGCCCCTTATCCACAAATATGTATATCACACGTATACAATTTGTTGGAGCGCTAGCCAATAGAAATGCGAGTGTTACATAGTGATGTGACTTTTAACGAAAGTAAACAAAGTAGTCCAATGGAGGTGTTTCAGGCAGGGGAGTGGGGGGGGGGGACTTTACATCTACAAAAACACTCTTCAGAAATTCCAAAAAGCAACAAATAGGGCCCCTTTAATAAGAGAAGAACCATGTGTTTGTATATTCCTGTTTAGTATTGTCAATTTCTGTTCCACCTTTCCAAATCTGTCATGTTCTATAACCCTGTTGATTTAAAAATAAAAACAAACGAATATAAAAATAAGCAGATGATGCAGCTGAATATATATTTCTATTCTTTTTATACTTTCAGGGACGCCGGTGTGGTTTTTTGTGAAGATTGCTCCAATACGAAATGAACAAGAGAAGGTGGTCCTGTTTCTTTGTACGTTCAGTGACATCACAGCCTTTAAACAGCCCATTGAAGACGATTCCTCTAAAGGTGAGAGTCAGTCAACAGGATACTTTTGTCTAACTTCATGCCTTTTATCAGAGGAGGTTGTCTCTCTGAATCTCCCAATGAAAGTTATATCTACTCCATTGGGATTTAAATATGTAAAATGCATTTATATGAACACTTCATGGCCCCTTCAATCCTTTAAAATGTTTTCTACATTTGCGAGAGGTAGAGGTAAAGTTTAGTTGGCCACTGATCATCATCCAGCCCTGTGCATTGTGCATCTGCTCGGGGGGAACACCCACTCAGTGAAATACACAGCCATCATGATGGTTTTCAGCACAAAATGACTCACTGGACTGTAAAAGTAAAAGTGTTGCAGACTGCCAAAATAGAACACGGATCAGTACAACTAAAAACAGGCCGCAGTGACAGAAACAGGATGTGGAATTTAATGAAATAGAGATTGTAGTTCAGCATCAACAGGTAGCTGCTGTAGAGGCTGTTGCACATGCTCTCTCTCTCTCTCTCTCTCTCTCTCTCTCTCTCTCTCTCTCTCT
>CALSBZ010003850.1:3420584-3432259 GCA_943591055.1 Gobionotothen gibberifrons
CTCTCTCTCTCTCTCTCTCTCTCTCTCTCTCTCTCTCTCTCTCTCACGGGCCATCGCCTGCAAGCAAAACCAACAAGCACCGGTCTGTGCTGCCTGAATAGAGAGTGGGTCTGAAGTTAGGCAAACACTGCAGTAGATCACATACCCCAGGTCTGTCTTTTTTTAAATCATGGAGGCAATCTCTCTCTCAAACGGATTTCCTGCTTAGTCAAACATTTTAAGGAAAAGGACATTTTGTATATAAGATTGCAAAAAACACAAACAAATGAAAACTAGCTGAAAGACACAAATACAGCTTCATTGAGCTAATTGGAAACTGCCTTTAATCTCCTAAAGAAAAAGTAACTATATGCATTGAATGAAAAGAGTGATGTCTCCGGTTCTGCTGAAGTGATTTGGATCATTTGTTTTAAACTGGCAATGAAAATGTGACAGGAATGCAATGCTAAATTGGTTGCCTGGTCTTTTTGTACAATCAAAGTCCTTACGGATCAGTTCAAATGACTTGAATACACCAGAAAAATAAATATATATCAGCAGGGATATGATTCATGACCTTGATAAAAATGCAAATAAAGTAGAATAGAAGCTTGTAAATAAAACCTTGATGGATTTTCACAGCCCAGAAACAGGTCCTTGTTAAAGACTTATTACTGCTCTACTAAACATTAACACTTAACATAAACAAGATCAGTTACAGAACATGCTTTTTCAGAAGCTTAATTTAATTTATTTTCTCTCCTTCCACAAATCGTGTAGCTCGAGTGAATGTAAAATACCAGAAACGATCTTAAAAATCATCACGTAATATTGTGCATACTGTCTGTGCTTCTGATCCTCAGGCTGGGGAAAGTTTGCCCGACTGACTCGAGCGCTCACCAGCAGCAGAGGAGTCCTCCAGCAGCTGCAGCCCACAGTGCACAAAGGAGAAAACGTCCACAAGCACTCCCGCTTAGCTGAGGTACGGTGGATACATGAGATTTTTTATTTATGACTTGATTCCGGTAAAACAAATACTGTTTTATGTCCTATATATATTCATGTTGCACTGCTGCAGTTTCATTGCCATATCTACACTGTAGCTACTTTGCACATGACAATAAAGCCTTGAATCTTGAATCGTTTAATAGAGTGGCGAAGTCACGCCCATCTACTTCCGCCCCATGGGACCTTATTTCTGAAAAAGTATGCATTGAAGTCAATGGAGAGAGAAAGATTATCTTTCGATCCCGTTTGAATTGTGCCACGAATTACACATATGATGTTTGTCAATCTTAAAAAATCATTTCCATGTCAAAAAAGTCACAGTTTGTCGTAAAACTGTTGAAATATAAGACTATGAAAAATACGCAACTAGAAAGACTACAAATCCCAGAATCCCGGTCCCGCATGCTGGCTCTTACGAACCGACTAACTCCCCTTGTGTGTATGTACAGCTCTCAACATGCCCAGACTTGGAGTGATTTTCACCTCTTTTAATACTTTTCGCCTCATTCTGAAAGAAAGAAGTGAAATGTGCCAACGTGACGGCCGTCTTGGTGTGTGGTGCGAGACGGGAGATGTAGTTCATTGAGCGGTTTCACACAAACTAATGTGTTACTTCACAGTTTTACGACACATTTTTATTTTTTTGACTTGCAAAATTATCTTTTAAATTGACAAACATCATATGTGTAATTCGTGGCACAATTCAAACGGGATCGAAAGATAATCTTTCTCTCTCCATTGACTTCAATACATATTTTTTACGAAATAAGGTCCCATGGAGGTCCCCCGGAAGGGGAGGGACTTCACCACTCTATAGAGAAGAAACATTGGACTCTTAGTCCAGAACCAAGGTTTTTTGATATCATAAACACTTCTGTCCATAGTGTGTGTTGAACTCCTGAGCTCTGTGGAGTGTCACCACCTAATTACTGTATATTAATAGCTCATACATCTGTTAATAGTCCAGATATTTATAATTATAACAATATATCGGTTCCTGACACCAACAAAGCATCTGTTAAATAGCACGACTGGGAGGTTTAAAACATATAAACGGTATTTTTGCCTTCTGCTGTTTATATTTAATAATGATAATAATAATACATGACACTTATATGACATGACGCTTTGACAGAGAATAACACAACAATGAAGAAAATACATTAAGAGACAAACAAACACAGAAAAGGGGGGGGGGGGTCAGTGGTTGAACAAGTGATTTTTTTGAATGCAGTGAGGGAGGAAGAGTCTCTGATGGGTTGGGGTAGTGAATTTCATAGGGTGGGATTTAGTCACGTGTCTGTTTTTGTAAGTATTCCTGACTCACTGTCTTTCGGCAGGTACTGCAGCTTGGCTCAGAAATCCTACCTCAGTACAAACAGGAGACCCCCAAAACCCCTCCCCACATCATCCTGCACTACTGCCTCTTCAAGACCACGTGGGACTGGGTCATCCTTATCCTCACCTTCTACACGGCTATCATGGTGCCCTACAACGTCTCCTTCAAGACCAAGCAGAACAACGTGACCTGGCTGGTGGTGGACAGCATCGTGGACGTCATCTTCCTCGTGGACATCGTTTTAAACTTCCACACGACGTTCGTGGGCCCCGCCGGCGAGGTCATCTCGGACCCCAAGCTGATCCGCATGAACTACCTGAAGACCTGGTTCGTTATCGACCTGCTGTCCTGCCTGCCGTACGACGTCATCAACGCCTTCGAGAACGTGGACGAGGTGAGTGCTGAGTTTGGGCTGAGCGAGTATTTGATTTTCACTCCAAGAAAGAAAGACTTGATGGTTGTATATGTCCTTCATGCCTAATATCTGCTAGTTACAGCTTCTCTGACGGGAGGATTTGCTGCTTTTCTTTATTTTAGATGATTGAAACTGAATATTTTATGGTTTTCACACTTCTGGTCAGACATAAAAAGTCATTTGAATTTAAGTTTGGGAAAATGTGAGCTGGCGTTACTCTGAGATATTAAGCAGATGTATTGATATGGAGCTAAAACAGCAAGTCTTCTGATTGAGTTGATCGCAACAATTTTGATAATTGATTATTTGTTTAGCCATTTTCTAATCAATAAGGCAAATTATGTCTTAAAAATCGTTTTTTATTCATCACTGTAAATGTAAAATATCTTTGGGCTTTAGACTTCAATACAATACAATTTGAAGAAGTCAACGTAAAATGAGGTCAATAGCAAACTGCATTTTACGATTACTGTTTAAAAACAAATTTGTTTTATCCCAACACATTGGAGAAGTTCTTCTTGTCTGCCCAGTTGTTTTGCAACCTAATTGAGACAGAGCTACAGTCCTAGAGGGGATCATTTGTGAGGTGACTGACAGGTTATTAGGTTTCCATGCAGGTGCACAACCAGACGTAATAATGACGAGATGACAGCGACAATCAGATCCTGTTCTCTGGTTGTTGTTTATTACAGTGACAGTGGAAAAATTAGGTAGGAATGAGCAACATAATAATATGCTTGTTTGTGAATTCATAAATGTTCGACTGTAATGAGGAGTGTTTGTTGGAGAGCTATCACAGGATCTTGAGATAATTGGCACATTTTAATTGGGGAAAGAGCGTTACATTATTAAACAGAGGCGGCGTTCAGAGCTCGGCTGATGCCCTAAAACCATTAACACCTAACGACAGCTGACAAAAGGACAGAGTCAGGATTAAAGCTGATGTTTGTTGTGGCGTGTGGTGCAGTGGGTTGTGCGTAGGTGTTTGGATCAGGGGGTCACAGGTTCAAATCCCACTGCAGTCAGCATGTCGTTGTGTCCCTGGGCAAGACACTTCACCACAAATTGCTCCTGTGGGGATTGCCCACAGTATTGAGTATGTAAGTCGCTTTGGATAAAAGCGTCTAACAAGTGACATGTAATGTAATGTAATGTTGTGTTACTAGACCCTCCAGAAAAACGCGGGCAAAAATCCTTGATTATGCGATTAAACATGCAGGGTTTTTATGTGATTTTATGCGGTGAAATTGCGGGAAGTTGCAAAATATGCGGAAAAAAATAATAGATTTTTTTTTAAATATTGGGCTGTCTTATTTATTCTCTCTCACACACAACCTGCCACTAACGTGAAACCCCTTTACTATTCAATTAAACACATTCAATGTGTTTAATAGCAATTGGGCTATTTTAATCACACTCTCTCACACACACGCGCTTCTCCGCCTCATTCTGTTTTCATTTACTCGTTCGTTATCTGACCAGCTTCAATCTTGTAGGCTACTCACCTCGTTTCTTGTAGCCCTCGAAATGGTTTTGGAGGTTGATGCCTCGTGAGTTGTTTGGCTTTCTTTCTTTCTTTCTTTCAAAACGAGTTAACTTTTTTTTTTCTCAACTTTGTGTGGAAAAATGCGGGGATTATGCGGCCTTTTGATAAATATGCGGCCTTTTAAAAATCTGCGCCATTTTGCTGATTATGCGGTAAATTCTGCGATTGCAGAATTGCGTTTTTCTGGAGGGTCTATGTTACCATCACTTTTGACTAGATACATTACAGTACACACACTTGTGAGAAAAAGGGTGTTGAGGTTTGCTGTAAGTCTACATTTCCTAAGGCAAAAAGGAAGAAAACATGTATTAGTTGTTTATTTATGACATACTATTGCTTACATGCATTTGTGTCATCAATATTTAAAAACATTGTATGCGTTGTATGCTGATCAAATCTATTTACAATATGTTTAGCTGGTTGGCACATTAGATCTCCAGCTGAGTCTGATGGAAATGATCCCTTAGTATGCAAACCTTATACTGGCATTTTAAACTAAATAAATTACAGTTTTACAATTTTCTTATGAAAACTGAAAGTCTAAATTTCTCAAGCCAAAGAGAAGAAAACATGTATTTGTTTTTCATTTATGACTAACATTGCTCGCCTTGATTCGTGTCTGTTGTTTACCCACTGAAACAATTAGTCATTTAAGTGATTCGTTGATTAAGGAATCAGTTAATTTAAATTGTTGATTGATTTGTGTTCATCTAGCCAAAAGGCCAAACATGAATGGTTCACAAATGCATTAATGTTATACACAGAGTAAGGAAAATATCTTTCTCTCATGGTAAAATATTTTACGTGTGTTGAGAAAATGTATGTACAAAATATTTAGCTGGTACGTACATATCTCCAGCTGCGTATGATTGAAAATATTACTAGATACATTTAAATGTTACCATATTCTTATGAGGAAAAAAAGTGTGTTTAGGTTTGCCAAAAGTCTAAATTTCCCCTAGCGAAAAACATGAAATCATGTATTCGTTTATTTGTGACATTATAATGCTTGCCTGCATTTGTGTCATCCACATTTTAGAATATTCTGTGTTGTATGCTGATATCAGAAAATCTATGTTCTAACTATTTAGCTGGTACGTACATTTTATCTCCATCTGCCTCTGATGGAAAATATTCTGTACAGTGCAACCCCAGCTTCTGAATCAGATCGAAATGTTCACATAAACATTGATTAAATGGAGCCTCGGGGTCCTGCACTTACTGGTTTTCATTCTAATAATGCATCATGGTGTGCCTGTGTGTGCTTCAGTGTCTCATGATGTGTGTGTATTGTTGTGTCTGGGTGAAATGCTGTGAAAGCATTAAACGACGTGGTCGGTCACACAGCGAGCAGGGGCTATCCGGTTGCACACACAGTATTACGTAATATGAAATGCTGTTGTGATGCTTCAATAAAAAACAAAAAATAAGTGGTTTGTCGGTAGGCTGCAGGCACTGAGTTGTGTTTGGAGGTCCAGCCTTTTGTCCCCTTTCTAGTCTTTCATCGCTTCAGCATCCTAAACGCTGGCAAAGTGAAGTGGTGACCAGAAGCAGTTAGTGCTCAGCAGGAGGGAAAAACAACTAGCTTTAGTGATTTAAAAGATAACGCTGGTGTTATTGGATATTTTTAGCATGCAAACAAAATGAAATTCAATAATAAGTAAGTGTTAAAGTGAGCTTAAAGGGGCCCTGTTATGCTACGTTTCAGGTTCAGAGTTGCATTGAAAAGCAAATGGACTACTTTCCTCCGTGAAACATTCACAGTGCTTATTTTTTTAACTGTCGCCTAACCTGCATTGTTTTCTATATTTTCTGCTACTCTTCTCTTCCTGCCTTTGCTGGTGCAATACTTCATATTGTGACATTACCGCCCCTATTAAGAAAATACAAAAGCTTTGCCACAAGTTTGTTAAAAACCCTAGAGAAATCCTACAAAAGCAAAAATAAAATATTATACTGTACAATTCATTTTCACCAATTCTCGAGCGTACTGCCATCCATCATGCTTTGCACATGATCTGCTGGATAAAGATCCCTTTATAGCAAATGAGAAGTAAACAGTGAGTAAGCGGACACTCTGTCACAGGCCCATTGTAGTTTATTCTTGGCTGAAGTGTAGACAGCAAACCACTTCTCTTATCAGGTTTAGTGTGAGGAGCTACAGTCCCCGGCACGAAAGAAAATTGCAGCCATGGCATTGTTTCAGAGCTGTAAATATGGCCTTTGTGATGAAATAATAAGTCACCCAACCCAACACGGAAGCTGGTAAATGTGTTTTGTTGACAGCATCGCAGGGAACATTAAGCAATATCAGGATTTGGATACTCAGTGTTAGCAGTATGTATTGTTGGAGTTTTTAAATATATACATTTAAATAAAAGAGAATGCATCAGGTTTATCCCATATCATGTATTGGCTATTTAGACGTTATGCTATCAGGCATACTGTATTGTGTTTACTCACTGAAACAACAATATTTAGGTGCTATTTCTTTCCTCATACATACTTCACCCTCTGTCTGAAACCAGAGCCCAGTCTGCTCTGATTGGTTAGCTCTGTTGTGAAGTCCCGCCCCTAAGCCGATATGTAAAATGTGTTGGCGCGCTAGCCGATGGAAGCGCAAATGTTACTTAATGATATTACGATGCAGACCATTTACATGCACTCTATATATAGCACACTACAGCAGGGGTGT
Organism: Gobionotothen gibberifrons; assembly: GCA_943591055.1. NCBI lineage: Eukaryota > Metazoa > Chordata > Actinopteri > Perciformes > Nototheniidae > Gobionotothen > Gobionotothen gibberifrons. The sequence goes on from CALSBZ010003850.1 coordinate 3,427,567, forward strand.
CGAACTCATTTTCATCACGGGCCACATTCGCATTATGGTTGCACTCAAAGGGCCGGTTCTAATTTGAGATGCATTGTGGGACATGTAGTTTATGAGCAACGTGCTTCTGTAAATCATCATGTAACTGTATAACAAACATATTATATTCTTTGCAAGCTCTTGTGGGGCCACATAAAATGAAGTCGCGGGCCGGATTTGAGTTTGACACCCCTGCACTACAGGAAAGCAAACCCTACAAAGCATAATAGGGTCCCTTTTAATTAGAAATCAACAATTCTGCGACTGATAGTTTCTTGCATCTCTACACTTCACATTACAGCGTGTATATTTAGCCTTTTATAACATTATGAACACATTAGCTGTGAGCCAACATGAAAGATGACCATCCACTTCCAGGGTAATCTTCCAGTCTCTGCAACAACTCAGTGACTCCAATTTACTCCAAATTGCTTTGAGGCGATCCATGGCCTGGGTAAATGAGAGCGGGTAAACAATCGGCTGTGTTGTTAAAGCGGGAGCCCCGACATCTTGCTGCAGCTACAGACCTTAACGACTGACATGAATAGCTTTGATGGCTGTTTCCCCCCCCCCCCCAACAGGTTTCCAAATATGGAAAGGGGAGATCATTAACGAGGAGCGGCTGTCAAAGTTGTTCTTGGCAATCTTAAAGCGACGCATGTCACCTCGAGACTGACTGACTGAAGCTCGCTGTTATTGTGTCAGCTTCTAATGAGTGATAACCTAAAACAACAGATAACCCGCTTCATGTTGCCGCTGACAACGTGTCAGTGCATGCTTTGGTCACACTGCTCATGCTTTACAAACACAGATCTCTTTTCATTTGAAGCCTTTTATTGAATATTGATTTTGTCATGTGTTTATTCATCGCTTACCACTGATCAAGTGTCTTCTCTCTTACTTGTGCTTCGTTTTTGTTTTTTCTTCTTTTTCATCCGTTCTGTTTGCATGGCCCCCCCACCTCTTCCTCTTCTGCCTGTATTCATGCATGGGACGTGATGGGAAGAATTGGAACCACCAAGCTGTCACTCAAGTAGGCTCCAGTTTGATTAGAATATGATTATGAACAGTTTTGTGTTTTATTTCACATGCTCACTTGATGAACACCTTACATTTACTCTCCATCAGGCTTTGATAGTCCCACATTTCCTCTGACATTTCCTCTTGCACCCACATTTCAGCAGTGGCGTGCGATGAGAGTATGACAGCAGAAGCATCAATGCATGAAATAAGTGTCACGAGAGCAAGTTAAGATTTGTGCTGCTTTTCCTGTTAAAGCTTTTCATTGCCAGCAGAAAACATCTATCAGATAATGTTCTAGAACAATTTGAAAGCAGCGTTATTAAATCTGCATGAGAGCTGATTCAGTCCTCACGTCAGCACTAACGAACATGTCATTTGTGACAAATGCACTGCAGCAACAGATTTCAAAGTAAGAGCCATCCAGGCATTAGAATTGGATTTATGAGAAGGACTTTTGAACTTTGTGTGCTGTTCATTATAAGAACCAGCTCTTTCCAGCTAACTAATTGGGTGTCAGTAGCTTACATGTATGACCTCTCATTATGATGTTTAAATTGGACATTATAAAACACATAATCAATTTCTCAAGTTCAAAAAACAATCCCACTTTAGATCACGTAGTTATCTTATTGAGTAAAAGTAAAAATGTATGACTTAGGTAATGGCACCTTTTCTAATATAATAACAGGTCATTACATTTCTTAAAGGAGTGCTTTGGCATTTTGGGGGATATGCTTATTCACTGTTTTGGTGCGAGAAGGAAAAGATTAAATATATATCAAATATCTGATTTCTGGGCAAGTCGTGAGTCCATTCGTTTAGCAAAACGAGTGTAATGAAAGGGAATCAAACATGTGGCTAGCACCCAGTTGAAACACCAATTGTTTGTGTACAAATGAAAAATAATAATAATAATCTGCACTCTAATTCGAGATATCAAATAATACGGAGCATATTGATGAACTGTCCCCAGTTTGATTACTGCCCTTTTAGCCTAGCTTAGCATTATTGCTGTTAGCAGGGGGAAACAGATGGCACGTACGTCACTCCCCTTAACATCGCAAACTATAAAAGCAGTCTAATCTCTGTATGTTGTATAAACTAACGCTGGAGGGTGTATTTTCAAACCTCCTGCTGGCAATTGCTCTACACTAAGAGAACGATTGCTCATCTATCACTTAGCAAGAAAGCATATTTCACAGATTGTCAAACAATGCCTTTAATACAATTTATTTTAGGCTACATGAACTTCTATCCCACCCGGTGTTTGCAGCAGTACTCTTAAAGTCGATGGCTCTGGTAATCGAGTTGCGTTGCAGCTCAGGTCTGTAAAGTGATTTTGAAGAAGCCGAGGTGTCTAGCAGGCAGCGAGATCAGATCAAGTGACAGCAAGCACTGCAGTTGTACTCGCATTGCAGACCACAGCACATTAGCAAATCAATACCCTTCCCAACAGACACACACACACACACACACACACACACACACACACACACACACACAGACAGACGCAGAATAGCAGCAGAAAACTGATGGGACTGCAATTGTCTGTTTGAGTGGGTGTTTCAATATATTCATTTGAGCTGAGTAGACATTTATCTGCCGGTTATGTAAGCGCCAGAAGTTGTAAAATATCATCACATTGCAGAGAAATGTTTTCAAGATGAACTCAGCATATTTTGAATCTTAATATATCGTGTACTTCATCGTCTTGAATCTTGTTCCCATATTCTGTGTTTGCTGTTCATATCACATCTGCTGTAGTTTCACACATTTTCACCAGATTTTCTATAACATGTTTTCTAATGTGTTTTTGTTTCACTTCATCACTTCATACGTTATGTTCACAGCGTTTTTCATTGCTTCTTTATCTTGATAAAAAGAGATCATTTGGAGTTAAATCAAATTGGGGTAGAGTGTTATTAATTAACAGTTGTCCTTTTATGCGTATGCTGATAAATCTGAAGTTGAAATATTTTCCAAAAACAGCATATTAGATTTTGTCTATGTTAGATGTCTTGTAAAGTATTTTTTGCTCATTGTTTTAATCCCAATGGTAAATTGCCCTGTCAGAGCAGCAAAGTCACTCAATAATAGTGAAACAAAGAAGAACATACACACACACACAAACAGGTAGAGGGGCAAAATAGAAGAATAAAAACATACATAACTACACCAGCAAACTAAAACCGGTTTTAAAGTGTATAGAAGCATTTAATACATTTGTAATACCATACTATATTTTAAGCGTTAATAATGTATATATATATGAACAGTTATGACTCCTCCTGGTTACTCTCATCTGTAGTTACATGACACAGGTACTGGATTATTTATTACAAAAAATGTAAGTCTAATTTATAAATGTCTTTACAGCTGCGTAAAACTACTTTATAGTGTGTTATCAACTCGCAATATAAGGCCAAATAAAGCGACTTAAAATTGTATGTGAGCAACATCCTTTTGGTTTAATTCATATACCTCCAGGTGTTGGACGGACACAGAAAGAAAAACCTCAAGTATTTTAAATATACAGTATATGATACACTTATATACACACAAATATAAGTATTGTTTCTGATTCTCTCTCCTCTGTGAATGGTGTTCCAGGGGATCAGCAGTCTGTTCAGCTCTCTGAAGGTGGTCCGACTGCTGCGTCTGGGGCGGGTCGCTCGTAAACTGGATCACTACATCGAGTACGGGGCGGCGGTACTGGTGCTGCTGGTCTGTGTTTTTGGACTGGCTGCTCACTGGCTGGCCTGCATCTGGTATGTTCATGACATTTATTTATTTAAGATAAGATAAAAATGGATTTTGTATTAATCCCCTCGGGGAAATTCAGTAGTTTAACAGCAACAGGGTAAGATTGAAAAACAGGACAGCACAGATTAATACAATTAAGGATAAAATCAAAGATACAAATAAAAAAATGATAAATAACTATAAAATAAGAAATGAATGAAAATGCACATATATACATATTTGGTCATGTGCACATATTATTTACATGTGTGTGTGAAAACAGTGTGTATTTTACTTACATTTTATTTATTAATGTAATATTACTTCTTACCAATGGTGGAGGAAGTACTCAGATATTTTATTTAAATATGTGACCCATGTCCCTGGGCTTAGTCCCCGCTGTGGTTTGATTCTGACCCTCTTTCAACACTGTTCCCCAAAAATGTCCTTACTGTAAGTACAGAAATGTACTTATCTCCTGCTATAAGAGAGATATAATATTCAGTATAGATAATGCACTTTATATTCAATACAGCGACTTCTAGTTTTCATTATACTGTTGTCAGAAAGGAATCAAAAACGTATAAGGATAGTTACTGTACGTGTGCAAATACATTACATAACACATGAAAGACTGCTACGTTCTAATCGCGTAGCCAATTAATTTAATGAGGCCATTGATAAGGCTAATTAATGCATTCATTAGCACTAAACATGTTTGTTTTTACACATCAAACTGTATGTTTTGGTGCCTTACAGAAACAGTTTTAAAGGAAGTTTCAAGGGAATCAGTTTTCCCTCATTAATATGTAAATGTGTGGCGTGCAGGCCTCAGTCTAATCAGATCATCTACTCTACAGGGGGCACGTCTAGTGGAGGCAGCATACGTTGATTTATTATGTTTATGGGA
>CALSBZ010003850.1:3437259-3472504 GCA_943591055.1 Gobionotothen gibberifrons
CACTTCCGGGTATTTCTCCACTGTTAACAATACCGTGTAACGGTCACATTTGAAGGGACGAAACCGTGACATATTCACGTCTCCCAGCATGGTAAACCGTCACATGTTCACGTCTTGCCGTGATACCGGGTTGGTTTAGAGAGCACCGATCGATCGGAGCATCCCTACTTTTTATAGATGTGTCTGTTGTCAATGTTGTTTGAAACATGGATAACTTGTCTTCTTACTGCAAACCAAATCTACACATGAGTACAAATAAATGACCCTGAACCTGAACCTGAATGCATCTCCAACACATAACTCATTATTGGTTTCCTGATCACTTCTGGCTCTCCAGGTTCAGCATCGGTGACTACGAGGTAATCGATGAAGAAACAAACTACGTGCGGATGGACAGCTGGCTCTACATCCTGGCAGAGTCAGCGGGAAACCCGTACCGCTTCAACGTCAGCGGCTCAGGGAAGTGGGAGGGCGGGCCGAACAAAGACTCGGTGTACATCACCTCGCTCTACTTCACCATGACCAGCCTCACCAGCATCGGCTTCGGAAACATCGCCCCGACAACAGACGGAGAGAAAATCTTTGCAGTGGCCATGATGATGATTGGATGTGAGTGGAGCCGTTTTATCTTTCATCCAATGGAGCAGATACATGATACATGAGAAGTTAAATATGCTCTTTAAAGCCACAATCCACTGAGGTAGATGAATAAATGAATTATGAATTGAGCCATCGAAGTTCAGAAAATAGAACTTTACAGATGATTAGCTGAGCAGTATTTCTAACTCTCCTCTAACCCTGAATGGGCTGCTAAATTTGAATGGATTTCAATGCCAGAACTGCAGTTTTATTTCATTAGGCCTGTGTTTACTTTCACTGCCTACTAGCTACTGTTCAGTATACATGACATGAGCATTTCAAAGAGGCCCTATTATGCTTTTTGGGGGTTTTCCCTTTCCTGAAGTGTGTTATGTGTGATCTCATCACATAGGAGCGCAATTTTATGTTGCTATTTTCCATGGGTGCATTTGTTTTTCTGGGTCTGGCAAAAGCAGATTGCTTTCTATTCTCAATCCCACAATGCTCTGGTTGACTGATTGATTGAACACAACACCAGACTTATTTAAATCAGTGACTATATCAAAGATGTTGGCATGTTTGAAACAGGCTACTGCATCACTGATGTGACCATTTTTACAGAACAACTCTTACTGTAGCTTTAGAAAAACTGAAGCGTGATAGAGAAATACACTGACTTAATATATGGCACATTCATTCAATGTCAAATTGAGAAAGCTGTCGTGGGTTTTAAGAACTTACGTTTAGCTTGTACCAGTTTATTTTTCAGTCTCATCTACACTGCTGTCATCTCCAGTCCGTCCACTTTGATAATTTGACATATACAGTTCAGCAGGAGCTTTTTTTATTCTTGCCTACATTAGACTCATTACATCAGACTCCTGTGTGACAATGTGCTGAATAATTAAGGTTTTCTGGAGCGTAATGCATCGCTCAAACGATGCAAACGAGTCTGTCTGAAATGCCACAAAAAAGCTGTTGAAACAGTGAATAAGACAGCTCCTCCCCAGAGTATTAGAGGAGCATTTTAAACATATTCTGTCGCTTAATGGCTGTTTTTAAGATGTATATGTGTTAAAAGTTATAAATAGGAACAAAAGAGTTATCAAATACAGCAATATCTGAGGAAAAATGACATTTACAATATGAACAATGTCTGTTTATGTTACCTAAGAATCAGCCAGTTTTGCTGTACACATGATTAACAATATCTGGATTACAATTCAGTTAAAAAACATTCTGCCTCTAACAAAAAACCCAGAAATGAAGCAGGCAGATTCTCACAGCTTGCCCTTCTTTCCACATCTTAATATTAATCATTTATATGGCATCTTCTGCGTGTGTGGCTCCTACAGTGTGCAGCGCGTGTATTTATGTGTGACTGAACGCGGCGGCGAGCGACGCCTCGAAGCAATAACTGACCGGAGGATCAATTTTGCACAGTGCTCCCTGCGATCCCGATGCAATCACTCCTCACCTCCCTTCTACTTTTTTCAGCCCTGAGAAGAGAGCATGATTGCCCCCCCCCCTCTATCCCCCCCCTCTATCCCCCCCCTCTATCCCCCCCTCTATCTTTTGGCTGCCCAGGTTTATGAATACAGTCTCGAGGGAGAACTGGCAAAACTCATCTGCAGACTTGTCTAAGTGTAAATCTCTCATTGTGAGATACAAATCAGAATATTTTAAATGTATTTTTCTTTCAAAACGCAGACTGCTTCGGGAGGGTTCAGTTGTCGATGCTATCTACTGTAGTCTATGGCTGTTCTCTATGAAATATGGATGCTCTGATACTGAGCTATTTTTACCACAAGCGCTGGATCGGTGCTGGCAGTAGAAGATCACAGTGTGACGAGGGATTGGGGAGAAGGGGGGGGGGGGGACTGTACATATGTCCTGTTTCTATGGTTACTGTTGGCCTGGGGGTTGAGTTTCTGACAACTGATTTTTAACTACCCCTCGAACAAGCCAGCTGTTGGATGCCCAGCACGATGAAGTTGTGTACGTCAGCAAGTAAAGGGCGCTGTTGTGGAGAAGATGAAGCACCACTCCACGGGGCCCGTTAAGTTTCCTTTGTTATAACATCATGTGATTTTTCAGAGAAGTGCGCAACGCCGTCTGTGCACAGGCTCGATGTAGTCGATGTAGCATTCGTCGAAAAACTTTGGCCACTTTGATATTTACTCTTTTTTTACTGTAGTGAGTTGATACGGTTTTCGTGCACGTAAATGGTCACAAAGTGTATCTAACATTGTGACATCATTATGTAACCCTCGTACTCCTTTTGGCTAGCGCTCCATCAGATTGTTAGTGATAGCATAAGGGGCAGGACATCTCTAAGCGGTTGACCAATCACAACAGAGCCGGCCAGTTAACCAATCAGAGCAGACACTCTGATGTGAAAAAACGTTTTGTCCAAGCCATGCACGATGTTCCCTGTTTCCAGCCTTAATGCTAAGATAACGAGCCTAATGTTTAAAATGATATGACTATGAGTGTTCAAAAATCTACTTAACTAACAAAATAGTATAATGGGATGTCTCAAATGTGAAACATTTGTTTGTTAGTAAGTAAGTAAAACTTTATTTATATAGCACCCTTCTCAACACGGATGTACAAAGTGCTTTACAGTACAGTACACAGGACACAATTCAAAGTACAACTATACAATGTAGAATAAAAGGCATAAAACAACAGCAGGTAACACATAGGATAAAACACCAATGAAAGACAGCTACTAACTCACCTCCTCCAGCGACCCAAAGGCCTGTCGGAAAAGGTGGGTCTTTAACTGCCCCTTAAAAATGTCTATTGAGGCAGAGGCTCTTAGTTTCTGGGAGAGTTAGTTCCAAAGCCTTGGGGCCACCGCCACAAAGGCACGGTCCCCCTTAGTCTTTAGCCTAGTTCGGGGCACGCTTTGGAGGCCTTGCTCAGAGGACCTCAGGGCCCGGGTTGTGCTGTGAGGGTGGATAAGGTCATTAATGTAGGCTGGGGCTTGGACAGCTCTATATGTGAAGACCAATACTTTGATCTTGGCTCTGAGATGGACAGGGAGCCAGTGCAGGGCAGAAAGGATCGGAGTCATGTGGCATGTTTTTTTGGACCGAGTGAGCAATCTGTATGTACAAGTATGATTTGTTTGCATGTTAGAGCATTTTAATTTAAAGCATTACAGCCAATTTTGACATAATGTGTTAATAGCTTGACTTTAAAACAATGTATACAAATGCAGCGTGGTTGGTGTAACCTGGATAGTATAGAACAACTATGATATATAGTGTATCATTTCACTTCGCTCGGGGCTGCAGAACTAAAACAATCCTCTGCCGTCGATGCTCTCTGAACGTCAACATAAATGAAAGCCATTTTTCATTGTTAATCTGTTTTGTAAATCAGGTCAGGTTGTACTGTGGCAAAATCAAGCAGCCTATTATCAAAAGCAGACAGTGCTTGAGCTCAACGTCGTATTCATCGAAAAACTTGGGCATCCTCAAGAGGAAATCATGTTGGATTTAATTGGCTCTGACCTTTTTATATAACCTGTCTTGATCTGTTAACCTGCTACATTGTGATGCCTGCAGATGGGTTACAAACGAGCAAATTCTTCGTGTTTAGATCAAGAAAATCATATAACACTAGAAGGCTTGATAGCATGGCTGCACAAGTGATGGGGATGAAAGGATGAAACCTGCCGTCATCCTCGTCCGTGAGGAGCACTTTTTTAATTAGCATTATTCCCTGTGCAGTTCCTCAACTCTTTGAATGTGCACTGTGAAATAAACAAACGCTCACACACACACAAATGCATGCACAGGTTACTGTCATCATCCGAGGATAATTGAAACGTGTGTCTGGCATGTTTCCTCTCCGTCCTTCGGGCTAATTAGAGCTGCAGAGCCGAGAGAATACTACACACTCGCTGCAGACATCTGATCGCTTTGATCCGCACGCGCCAGCTGTTGCACCAGCTCAACCACCTCAGATGCACTGCTGTGCTCTTCCTTTATTCCTTCTATCACAAGACAATTTGAGACATCCTTATATATTACAACTGCATGGCGGTGGAGGTTTCTGCACATCAATACAGAGCTGTAGTTATAGATTTTACCCTTGGCGAGAGTTTTGTGGAATTTGTTAGAAGGCAATGATGAGAAGTAATTGTTAATATCCCACTGGATTGATCCAAGTGCTCACCACATAAAACAATATTACTGTAAGTCTTAAGGCACATTTAGTCTGATATATTATTATTAGATGTAGTTTATATTTCAAGGCCAACAGTGCAGCGTTGCAAAGATGTGTACATTTGAATGTGCATAAACCACAAATTGGAGGAATATATATTTTGTCGCTGTAAACCACGTTTTGGGAGATTTTGTGTCCATGTAAAACAGTTATTTAATTTTTTTAAACCTTCATTTGGAGTTTTCTTTGCTAGGGAAGCTCGAATATTTATTTTTTTAAATTGTTCTGCAGTCGTATGTGACCCTGGGTTTATAAGCCTCTTAATAAACATTTGAAATTCCCACAGGATGATTTGAAAAAAACGAATACTTGAAGAAAATAATTGACCTTAGTTGGGTTGAGCCAAACACTGAATCCGTACAACACATATCCAGTGTCTATCATCAGATCTTTAAATGGACAATAAATTGCATTTTCACATATTTTCCTTTTCACATTTCTTTTATGGCACACAATAAACCATTCCTCATGAAGTCAACTCAATACAAGCAGCTAATAAATCATATGATTTCATATAAAAATCTGAATTTTACTTTCCTTCTTTGTATTTCCCCAGCCCTTCTTTACGCCACCATCTTTGGTAATGTGACAACAATCTTCCAGCAGATGTACGCCAACACAAATCGCTACCACGAGATGATTAACAGCGTGCGGGACTTCCTCAAACTCTACCAGGTGCCCAAGGGCTTGAGTGAAAGAGTTATGGACTACATCGCCTCCACCTGGTCCATGTCTCGGGGCATAGACACTGAAAAGGTACGTCAGACTGCGACTTCTTTACTGGTCCTACTGCAGCCGGTGATTACTGGTTGTTTCCTAATTTTCCTGCATCCATTTGGGATTTAAATATCTAAGTTGGCGGCAAAACTCTAACTGCACGTAAAACCACAACAACTTTCTGGATTGAGCTTCCTTTGTTTAAACATTTTCAGATTTTTTGAGAAGTGAGCAATGCCATCTGTAGCATCTCTAGCTCAACGTAGCATTCATCAAAAAACGTTGGCAACTTTGAAATAAAATGTGTACTACTTAAGGTCCATTGAGGATGAAATATGTTCATCTTAATTGCTAAACATATCTGCTCTTAAAATCACTAGTTGTTAACTTTTGGTCAAAGCTAGGTCTTTCCTCCTGTTTCCAGCTATTATGCTAAGCTAAGCTAACCTGCTGAATGTTTAATGTGACATTTGAGTAGTATTAATCTACTTTTGTGTTTTTTCTTGTGTTGGACTAACATCATGAGAAAAGCATGATAGCAGTGATACCCATTTTTCAGTTGTTCTATGCTAGTAAACCTAAACAAACCTCTGCTGTTGGTGCTCCCTGAACGTCACCAGAAATTAAAGTCATTTTTCATTGCTTATTTTTTTCTAAAACAGGTCAGGTTATTCTTAGGCAAACTTTAGCAGCCTATCATGAACAGCAGACAGTGGTATGGCATTTATGGCACAGTAACCACCATCCATCCTACTGAATTCAGATGATGCCACAATGATTTGAGTGTGTGGAAATTAAACATTTAAATCTGGCAGCAGATAAATTGAACCGGCGCCGCTTTGATTGATTCGAAGCCAGAAAGCATTCATAACGCTGCGTCCCATTTAAATCCACCTGTCCAAAATCCAATCATGGAAAAAGTTGTATTATTTCACCTCAAATTTGAACTATCACTTGTAACAAGGTCTGGATTTTGTCACGGGGAAATCTGTAGTCAAAATCTAACTGATAATTATTGTGTCCCCTTTATATCTTGCACTGCATCTATGTTTTATTTATTTGTCTGGCTTCTGGCTACACTAAAGGGCCTAAAAATGGCGAATAATCCCTCTCTGCTTGACATTCATCTTCAAAGAGATTTGTTTCAGCTCTGCCACAGCCTGCCATCCTGGTGATTAGTAGGTGTGCTTAAACAACATTCTGCCACTCTGCGACACACAGCACAGAGGATGCTGGGCGTGTGACCTTTATATGAAATGATACAAATTATTCATACTGGACATATTGAGACCAAACCAATGGGTTGAATGGAATGAAGTATTTCCTAAAGCAACTGAAAAATAAAGAAGCTCCAAATCAGCTATTTGTAGTATGAAAACATACATAAGTTGTTCAGTGACAGTTAATTAATTATTTAAAAACAGCAACACTAACTTGTGAAAAACTTGCGGGCAGATACTGCAGACATTAATTGGAGACTTCAGGGTGCATTTGTTAAATGAACTTCAAAGGGCCCTATTATGATCATTTCAGGTTCATATTAGTATGTAGTGTCTCTACTGTGACATGTCTCTATGCAGCACTTTTTTCACCCTGGGTGTTTCTCAATGTCGAGGACGCTTCCTTGGTAGCACATGTCTTCTGAGTCACTTGCTTCAGAAGCGAGTCAAGAATCCTTCCTAGCCTCGGAAAACGAAGAATGGTGGAACAGGCTAACAGGTGTGCATCATATGCGAGGCCCCGCCTTAAATGGAGCGCGATTTCCGCCAAAGATTTGGAAATTGGTCCGTGCGCAAAGCATTGTGGGGATTTTAAGACCGCAGAGTCTACACATGTGCAGCCTCGAAATGTCTCGCTACGAAGTACGCCGGCCTCGGTAGAATTCCAATTATGCTGGACATTGGAACAGTCCTTCGGCGGCACTCGATGACGTAGTATGCTTGAAATAGTGGCTCTGGAGCAGCCTTCCTCGACATTGAGAAACACCCTCTCTGTCTGAAACCAGAGCTCAGTCTGCTCTGATTGGTTAGCTGGCTGGCTCTGTTGTGATTGGTCAAACGCTGGTTCAGGGTCAGCTTCTTCCCCAGGGCTGTTACCCTGCTGAACTCTGCCCGCTGATAGACTCAAGCCCATACCCACCACCCACCTGTTTATATCTTTTACAGTCAATGCCGTTTACACTGTATATATTAATCTGTTTATAGCCTATTTATAATGATTCTATTTATAATAATTCCATGTATAATTATTCTCATTATGTAGACTCCTGCACTGCTATTTTGCACTTCTGGTCAGATGCCTAAGCTTACATTTCGTCACTAGTACATGTACTATGTAATGACAATTAAGTTGAATCTGAATCTGAATCTTAGAGATGTCCTGCACCTTAGCCTATCACGTACAATGTGTTGGAGCGCTAGCCATAAAAGGGCAAGTGTTATACCGATGTCCCTTTGTTACTGAAGTAAACAAAGGAGTCCAATGGGCATTTCAGGCACGGGGGGGGGCCAGACCAGACCAGACCATTTACTTCTACAAGTAAACTCTGAACATTTAGATTTGTTATATATGTACTGGAAAAGAGTATCCAGAGACACATTACAGACTATAACATGTTTAAGATTCAAACAGCTCTTGTAAGTAATATAACTTTGTGATATAAAGTACGTAACATATACTGTATTTGTACCTCTTTATGACTGTAAACAGAATAAAAGAAGTCAACATTTTTTTACTGTGAAATCCCAATAGGAGCACAGTGCTTCTTCTCTGCTCAGCTGTTATAAACAAGGCCATTAAAGAAAGAGATGCTGTAATATTTCATTTTAGTGAACCTGTAAAAAAGTGCACACTGGCCAGGAAAAATATGATCAACTATATCACCAAAACCCATTACAGTAAATGGACTGCATTTATATAGCACTTTTCCAGTCTTTACACTTACACACCTCGTGCCATCGGGAGAAACTTAGGGTTGAATATCTTAAGGATGCATCGAACCATCCTTATCATTTCTTTTTTTATGCATGCTATAACATGAAGCTGTCTTTGGCTCTTTTTCTGCTGTAATAATGTCAATTTCCCCTCTGTGGGACTAATAAAGGTATTCTGATTCTGATCCTCCCTCACAGTTGCAGCCTCTTGCAAGTGTTTAGTATAAAGAAATGTGTAAAAATGTCCGTTGATTTCTCCCAATCTCAGTGAAGTAACAGGCAGAAAACCCACATATTGTACATGTGAGATTTATTTGAGATTTCATTTTGTTTTTGACTGAGAAATAAAAGTCAGATTCTACCATAATAGCGATGTGATGCCCCACGTGAAGTTTGCCTTCTCTAAATTAAGTCATGGCAACAGATTATAACTCTATGATCGCCTAATGGGACAATAACAAGGATTCAAGGCTTTCATTGTCATTCGTACATAGCTACAGTGTAGTTATGTCGATGATAATCTTAGGTCCCAGGCTCCTCCAACAGTGCAACACAATAAAACAGATCAAATAGTGCAAGTAAATACAATAAACAATGTACGATTTTCTTCGAGCTCTTAAATATAACTCATTATTATCTGATGAGAGACAAATCATCACACAGCTCTCTCTCTCTCTACTCTTCAGGTGTTGCAGATTTGTCCGAAAGACATGAGGGCAGATATCTGTGTTCATCTCAACCGGAAGGTATTTAAAGAGCACCCGGCTTTCCGCCTGGCCAGCGACGGGTGTCTCAGAGCGCTGGCCATGGAGTTTCAGACCATCCACTGCGCCCCTGGGGACCTGATCTACCACGCCGGGGAGAGCGTGGACAGCCTCTGCTTCGTGGTGTCGGGGTCACTGGAGGTCATACAGGATGATGAGGTGGTGGCAATTTTAGGTGAGTTAACATTTCATGCTGTGAGACTTTTCAGCAAATTACGCAGCATTTATGGCATGATCAATAATGCAATTCAGCACTTATGTTTATTTAATGAAAGAGGCGGACACCTTCTAGTCCCCCAGCTGTCCTGCCCTAGATCTGCTCAAGTTTCAGACTATAAAGTTATCTGATTAAAAAACTTTAAAAAAAGTGACAGTGAAGCAGAGATCTAGGATGCAGATGTTCTGCTGCTACAGTACCTCACTGATGTCTGAATGTGTTATCTACAACAGCAGAAAAAATAGCAGTGATGATGTCGGAGGGGAAAAAGTCAAACTGTCCACGTACGGGCACACTGTTTTGCATCATAGTTACAACATTTTTTATGCTTAAAATCCTCCTTTTCTCCCTGTATGCTGTTTCGGGAAAACAGCTCTTTGGTGTTGCTGAGTCAGACATTCAGGATTTGGACAAAAATATGTTTGTCACAGTTTCAGAATCTGCTCAGAAACATTTTGAATACAGACTGGATTATAGATATATGGACACATACCACAGACCCGGCGGCAGACATACATCTGTGGGCGGGCATTTGATTTACCAGGGCAGGCCCACCCCGACACTTACATTTCCCGGGAAATCTGAATTGTCACCGAGGGGTGGGGGGGGGGGGGGGGGCTCGGTAGTTAGACGCTCACGGTTTGTCAAGGGGGGGGGGGGGGGGGGCGCTTGTGAATTGCTGTTACGGAAAGAGAGGGGTTTTAGGTTGCCATAAGGCTGTTGACGGTCTTATTATACATCCATTGGTTGGTTTTGTGGCACATTTGTAACGCCAATTACAAATTGGGCAAGCATGCAGGCATACTTGAGCGCATACAGGGTGGAGAGGTGAAGTGAGGTTGAACGATGGAGAGAAAGTGAGAGAGAGAGAGAGATTGAGCGAGCGAGGGAGAGAGCGAGGGAGAGAGCGCGTGCAGCGGTCTGCTTGCGCACAGTTTGTGAAAGAGCCGGCTTGAGACTCAATTTCTCTTCAAAATATAATTGATTGCCAGCCTCCCTTGTCCCTGGCTGGCTTGCTAGCTCGTTGGTAACGTAACTGATTTCTTCTAATGTGCCTGCATCTGGCGCTGAGTTGCCATATTCCTTTTGTGAGCTCTTTTTGTTCGTGAACCACTTCTTGATATCCATTGTTGCAGATAAATATGAATGATAATAGCCAAACTAACCTAGCAGGAGTAAACTGACAGGCTGCTGTGCCGCATATTACTTTAAAAAAAACACACGACTCAACCCAGCGAAAAACCAGTCTCGCGCGCAGACTTTCATTCAGAATTTCATTCAGAATTTCATTCAGAATTTCATTTAGAATTTCCTAGCAGAATAAAAAAATGATATTAAACTATTTTTTCAACATACTGTAGTTGAATACAAATATAAATATTAGGACAAAGCCCTACAAATAACAACAATAAACATAATAATACAAAAATGTAAATGTTTTATTCAGCCCTGATTAAAACAGCGGGCCCAAATCCTGGATGGGCATCTAAAATAAGACCCGACCTGATAACAGTATAATTATCCCTACACTTAGCCGGGCCTAATGCATATTGATAAGTAAAGAATACAAATAATTGCTAACTGTTTTGACCTTTCTGATATTTATGAGCCCATTTCTTCCAAAGCCCCTTTACTGTATGTGATCGGAGAAAGTACGCCACATCTTTCTTTATCAGTATTCAGAGGAAATAACAATTTCCCATGCCTACGCTGGCTAAATCACAGCACAGTATTGTCGTCTTGGCAGTTTTGTCGGCTATCGGTTCCTCTTCACAACAATCAATAAACTGTCAGTTTGATACCATTGACCAGGGGTGGAAACAGGAAAGGAGCCTCAAATAATGAATAAATTACACCAATGAATCAGATTCTCATTAGCCTAATGGCACTGTAGAACCGAAACATGTCGAATACACAAACAAGACATACTATCTAATACCGTCCTCAGTCTGCTCGACACACAGGAGATCTAAGTGTTTTCATCATTAGCATCATCCGGATAGCAGTCAACGTATTAATGCTTTTGCAACTTTTTTTTATTTTGTATTGTAATCAGCATTTCATCATGCGGTTCAAATATGTAATCAGATGTTTTCACTCATGTAAAAAATAAATTCATAAATATTTTCATGCTGTGTGAGAAGCTGTTGATTTTGTTGTTGATTACATTGAATCATAACACTTCATGTTTATAAGTTATAGTAAAAAATACCTCTCTGGAAGTCTCACTTGAGTGGTCAGTTGCGACTGTGTTGCTAATGCTTTATGAGTCTGTTGTAGTTTATATTTACAGTCTATGGTTGTAAGCCATTAATAAAAACAACTTTGAGGTTGCCAGGTTGTAAAAAGACCCTCCTTTAGCATGGCACTAGATTTGTCTGAGATGTGTTGACAAAGTAACGAGCTAGCTAAAGGAAGCATATTTTATTAAACCTGGCAACCCTAGAGTAAGTGATCATTCGTCATTAGAAAGTGTTAAAACCTGCTGGTATAACATCCCCTTTATTTCCTCCCAAAGGACACATTTGTGTTGGATTAAAGGAATTGCCGCTTCAAAAAAGGAAAATCACCAAAGACACAGATTTACACAAAAAAACCAGCAGGTTGTGAATTAAGTTTCTTTTTACTCAGAAAAGAAAAAACTTAGAAAAGGAAAACAAAAAATGGCCTTAAGAACGGCAGATGGTATTTTTCACAACCTGGCAACCCAAGATGTCTTTTAATGAAAGGCATGATGTATAATGCTAAAGTAAATGGTTTGTCAATGCTAGTCGTATGTATTCATTTCCTTTTTGCTAGTACCTAGTTTGAACTCTTTCTCTCTCTGCAGGTAAGGGAGATGTATTCGGGGATGTTTTCTGGAAAGAAGTGACTCTCGCTCAGGCCTGTGCTAACGTCCGAGCTCTGACCTACTGCGACCTCCACGTCATTAAACGCGACGCCCTGCAGAAGGTGCTGGAGTTTTACACCGCCTTTTCAAACCACTTCTCCAGAAACCTGCTGCTCACTTACAATCTGCGAAAGAGGGTGAGTGACTTTTTTCACTCAGTTCAGATTTGGGCTTTACACACTTCTTTTCAATATCTGGAGACTTCTGCTCTCTTTCAACTACAGATATTTTCAAAATACTTGTTAGAAAGAAATCATTTACACTTTTAGTATTAAACTAAGTACATTCTCTTCAGGTTTTGCACATGCTTTGAATATATAATTTTACAAGAAAAAAAGCAAGAAAAAACGTCAACTACAGAAAGGTAGTCAACATTCTGCTTTTCAATTAAAGTTAATTAGATGTCCTACTCAGTTTGACCTGTTACTTACTGTGCCTCTGATCAGACCATTATTTTTAATGAAGAGCTTGAACTTTAAGTTGATGTCCTGCATCTCGTTTTTATTTGGTGTCATGACTCATAATTGCTGCACTGCTTTTTGCACTGTGCGTCCCAAAGGTCACATAGTAATATATGTGTGGGCGAGTGCAATGACTGCCTTTCTTTCTACAGTTTCTACAGGACCAGCTTTTTTCTTTCTCTCTATGTTTAGCTTTAATGGCTGCCTCTTCTCATGTTAAAGGAAGGAGACTAACATTATGTGAAATGCGTTTGTTGCTAGAGTTAGGCTAGAAGATGTTTAACGGCTCTTTTGTTTGTCAGTTAAATATGAAGTTGCAGCTAGGAAAAAGCTTAGCTTAGCACCAAGACTGAAGGCAGGTAGAAGCAGCCAGCACGGCTTTGTCCAAATGTACAAAAATCCACCTACCACCATTTCGGAAAAACTCAAACAGAGAAAAGTTAACCGCCTCATAATTTACAAGCGACAGCAACGTAACTTCAAATGACGGCACTGATCAAAGTTGTCTGTAACTGTCCAAGTCAGTTCGTTTTATTTTCCATTAACCACTCTATAATCACTGCAAGAGCCCAAACCGTTTTCCTGTTAGTGGTTACTCCATCTGTCTTCTTCTGCTGTCCAGCACTCTGTCTTTTAACCTCTTTCCTTCTCCTGCCTTCTTTTCCTTTTCTTTACTGGGGACAGTTCAAAGTTTTGTGCTCTATACAAACATGAATATTAAAAAAGTATTCCACAGTGTTTTCTGATGGACATTAATGTTTGTTGTCCACAGCTGATGTTTAATTTATCAGATTTTTTTGTGCGGATTGATAAACCGTCTCTTGATCCTCCTTAGCGACGGTCTGTTCTTCTTAGCAACAGTTTGTAAGTGAGAATTAACAACCTCTGAAATGTCCAAATTGACCAATCAGAATCAATTATTCAACTAAGCCGTGTAATAAAAAGTGTTATAGATCTTATTATGAAAGAAAAGCAACAAAGACAAAAGGTGGCTTCTACCAGAAACATTGAACACACCGTTTTAGAAAAAGGTACATTTGATAGATTTAATACCAAAAATGAAAACAAATCGAACTGGGCACGAGCTCATACACAACACATACTACCCTTCATGCAAAAACACAGTTCCATTAAACAGCCACTTTTTATAGCCACTCTTCATATCCTTTACCCAGAAATAAACATCTGTGATCAACAGCAAGTGTGGCTACCAATCGTTACCGCATGCATAAGCAGGTTAGGCTGCCCCAGAGAGAACAAGTCAGATTGAATTGCCTGCATATGAAGAGGCAATCTCATCTGCTGCATTAAAGTCTCGATTCACCAGGGTCCCACTCTACTCTGAATGTATACTGCAGGGAAATCCAGAGATGGATTAAATAAGGAGCCTAACGCAGCCTTCAAGGAGCTTCTGAGGTTGTGTGTACGCCCTGGGAAATCCGGCACACGATATGTTCGACATTCAAGTGTTTCGAGTTATGAGAACAGTGTTGCTATGAGGCTGAGAATGAGAATAGATGTTGTCGGGCCTTTTTAGAAATGATGAATCATTTTGTATTTATTGCATTTCAGTGCCTTGCCCGGGAACTAAAAATGGGTATTTTTCTTGTTCCATTTTCTATCAAAAAAAACGTCCACTTAATAAGTTGGTTGTTCAAACACTAGACTCTTCTCAAGAACATATCAGTCAGATATCCTCGGTTGTCTTTTATGTATAGCTGAAGCATCTATCTTTTACAATTGTCTTTTAAATGTTTCTAATATTTAAAATTAGATAATTAAACCTTGAAATATCGATATTGGCCTCACTCACCACTTTATTGTTTGTGCACTTAATGTGAAGATACAGCCTGTTAGCTCAGCAAGGTTGTAAACTTAAATGTATTTTTGCTGAACCTGTTGTTGATCATTGCGCCCCCTACTGGCAGGTTAAGAGCAGTCAGTTGTCAATGGCGGAAAAAAAAGCTTTACAACACAAGCGTCCATTAGCAGTTGTGTGTTAAGCCACGAAAGCCAGAGGCAGGATATGAACTTTCCCTCTGTGTCGTGGGAATAACCTCTTTAAAGGAGACATTTACACATTTTGAAACATGGCTTTTCTTCCTCACAATCTGTAGAATCAGTATCTGTTCATCTACTTCTTTATATCAAGAGGTTAAATTGACTTAAGGCCCTCCAATGCTTGTATGCTTGCATTATATAAAAGAAAGTAAGAGATGTTTTTTGTCATTGTGCTTTACTCATAATATATTTAAATCCTTTTGTAGATTGTCTTCCGAAAGATCAGTGATGTGAAGCGAGAGGAGGAGGAGCGACAGAGACGTAAAAATGAAGCCCCTCTGAACTTGCCTCCAGATCACCCGGTAAGGAAACTCTTCCAGCGCTTTCGGCAGCAGAAGGAGTCGCGGCAGGAACCTGAAAAACCGGCTGACCATGACATCGAGAAGGGCCCTGCGTACGTGGACATCCCGATCGCCAAAGCAGCCGTCACAACCACCAGCATCGTCACGGTGACAGAGAGCCCAGCAACACCTTCTTCTTCTATGCCTTCATCTTCAACAGCACTCAACTGCACTCCCTCAGACAAGGCGAAGCTGCAGGTGCCGGTCCCCGTCTCTCTTATCGGGGGCCGGGTCTCAGAACCGGTCAAAGTCAAAGGCTGGGGTCGCTTCAAGGAGTCCATAGCCAAACCTGACAATTGGAACAAAGTGTCCAAAGCCGAATCCATGGAGACTTTAGCCGAACGGACCAAGGTGCACGAGTCACAAACGTCTCTAAAGAAGACAGACTCTTGTGACAGCGGCATCACAAAAAGTGATCTGCGCCTGGACAAAGTGGGCGAGTTTCCCATCACGCCCCAGGACCGGAGTCCCGTGCAGCCTTCGGAGACCAGGCACGCCTTCTACCCCATCCCGGAGCAGACGCTACAGGCCTCGCTCCTGGAGATCAAGCTGGAGCTGAAGGACGACCTCAAGAACCTGAACGTTCGAATGTCCGGCTTGGAGGCGCAGCTCACAGAAGCACTTCAACTCCTCAAATCGAGGAGATCAAATGCTGACTCTCCACAGCCACTTTTTGACATTTCTAGACCTGCTTCACCAGAACTGGACAAAGAAGACATCTTCTCTTGAAGGAAGGTACGTTAACAAATCAGGTTGACTCTGAATCAGCTGGAATCCAGTAATATCCAGATTACTTGGATAGGCTGCAATGGATGCACCGTTTAAGATATCAGGCAACAGTGTGGTCTTTTAGACGCACCGGCCTTTTATCATAGGGGTGTACCCGACCGTTTACAAGGCAACATCGTGTGGAAAAGTCGCGGGTGTATCCCAGATCTTGTTGTCGGAGAAAAACCGAAAGATCGGGAGGTCATTCAAACACTGACAGCTCTATGTCTGTACATAAGTTTGGTTTATTTTTCCATCGCACTATAATGGAAAAATAGCTTGAGCGGTTTGATATTATCTCGATTTTGAGAGCGTCAGTGGAAGACCAACGTTATATCTCTGTTTTGAAATGAGTAGAAACAGCATGACCCACTGGTTTGTTATTGCATCATTTGTATGGGATTCTTTGCATGTCACATAAAGTAGGCGCGTGTCTCTAAATTGCAGATGGTGCATATTTAATTAATTAAGGCCACACCGTGAGCCATTTGCATTATTTCACCATGACAGCGGGAAAGCACAGTGTTTCCAGATGTTGTAACCGGCGCACGGTAATTTCCTCCAGCAATTGATGAACTCTTCTTATTAAATCAACTGCCAGGATCATTTTGAATAATACAACAGATAACTCTGGCCGAGCAATCAGATTTTCAAAGACGTCTTTTAGCAGAGCTAACAATTCCTATAAACCATGGGAGGATGAAAGGCACCACACGATCCATCTTTTCTGATATCTTGTATTTGTTTTTCTTGTGTACAAACACTACAAACACACATGTATGTACTGTATGAGAGCCACGAACTTCTAGCTTTGTTGATGCATAATAATGTGATGCAGATGGTACTGATAATGGCTGTGGCCCTTCCCTTATTTTAAAAGCTGTAAAGTTATGAATGCTCTTTTGCACAATATTTCTTAAATAAAATGTATTTATTACTAAAATATACTTCACAGTGCAGGTTTGTTCATGTAAACAAACACAAAAGTCATTGGAAACTGTTATATTGATGAATTTTTTTTGGGGTACATTTTTCCATTTGTTGCACCAGTTAGCATGCATGATTAATTTGTGTGTCTCTTCACATTCACTGGAGGAAAAACACATCATCCCATGATGCCACCAGACACAAGTTGACTATATTTAAGGAACAAAGATGGTGAAAATGTTCAGGCTATGTGTTCGCAGTGCAGGTGATTTGTCTTTGTATTTGAAGCCAATATTTGGAGAGAACATCTACTTGCGTCCGGCTTACACAAGCTTAACGTTCCCTAAATGTGCATTAAAACTTGGCGACAACCGAAAACACCAGACTGCTCCTGCATACACAGTGTCTCACCAACAATGTTCAACTACAAGTCATTTCATGTAGGAGTAAAGGAAACAGCAGGATTCTAAAGAGATAATATACCACTTTTTGTTCTTTATCAAACATTTTACTGTTTTGGGTAATTATTCAAAAACAGCCTTTTAATCAACTGAAATACCCCCAGCATTGTTTTCCAGTCATGATAAACAGCAAGTGTGGGCGAAATGTCATGTCTTTCTCTTTAAATTGTAATTTTTGTTTAACATTTGAACACAATGCAATTTCACCACAAAGGAAAAAGGTATTAACAGAGCAACACACTTATACAGAAAACAAACTGGATACATTGGTTAAATTGTTCGACTCATGGAAGTATTTTTCCTCAAATATATCGTTAAAAAACATTTTTATGAGTCAGTACTCTCTCAAGAGTTCCGTTACGGAAAGTCCAGACAAAAGATAAATTACATTTCGAGTACAGTAAAGGTGAGTTCTGTCATCAAGCAATAATAATAATTGTGCATATTAAAGGACAATTTGAATGCTAATATATCCGTTAAGGCACTTTAAAATTGTTTTCCGTTTATAAAATCAATAATAATTGTGCATATTTTACTGATACAGAATAATTGTAGGGTTAAAACATCAGTTCAGGCTCTTTAGCTTTGAATAATGGAAGAAAGTCTAATAGTATTCAGTAAATATGACTCACTTTTGCAGTTTTATTAACACCAGAATAACATAATTGAAAGTCTGGAACTTTACCGTCTATACCGTCTTACACAAGGCAAAAATATAACCATCATTTGATATTATTTATTATTCATATTGATCATTTATGTTCCCTGTGAGACTTTTCTCATATCAAGACCGGACAAGCTGAGACAGCACGACTCAGAGGGAAAATAAGCAGTTTTTTTTTTCTCCAGCACATTCTGTGGCTCCATTTCCATCAAAAATTCAGCTTACTTAAAAATGCATGGGCATGTCATCACAGAAGTGAGAAAGCATTTGGTTTAGAGCCAGTGTTTGTCTTTATAGGTCTGCTTTGACAAAGAGTTTTGGAGAGACGGTTTGATTCAGAGAGGGAAAAGCACTAACATATTTTTGCTGTGACCTCTCTATCACACAGAATTCATAAAGCTGCTGATAACTCCAGTTCAGAAATCAAACAGAGGCAAAAAAAGAGGGCATATAGTGTCTGTGAGGAATTCAGTCACACTAGTCAAAGTCATATATCAAACGTATGTAATGCTAGACACAGTCTTTATCTAAAATTTGACATCAATACATCAAAAAATGTGGTAAAAAGGGACTTCTTCAGTTATTGGGATTCAAATGGCACTTCATTCAGACTTGAATCAGACACATTTAAATCATTATTATACTATGGTGAAACTTTTTTACAATTTAAATTGTTTATTGACTACCATGTCAATTATTTTATGTGTTAATTTTTCAGGTTTAAATGTGGGGTAGGTAAGTTTGAGAAACCGGCTCGAGATACACTTTTTGTTATATTCCATGGAATGCTCTTAACATCCAGATAGCAATGAATATCTGAAGTGCTTTGACAAAAAATCCATAAAAAAATGTCATCTGTGGAAGCCGTAAAATAACTGGATGGCCTACCTGCCTGTCAGCCTTCCATCTGTGCACAAACTTATCTCGTGCCCTCATTGGTCATGTGCGCGTTCGTGTGTGTTGGAGGAGGGGCTCTGTAAGGAAGTGGCAGATTTTTTCCGGCTGTGCATTTTCAAATTCTAGCGCACTCGAGCTGGTTTCTCCAAAATGACCTACCCCACCTTTAATATTAGATTTTTTCAAATCCATTATTGTTATACAGATAAAGTGTTTACTGTTGTATTTACAGTCAAGCTATGTGTATGGTAATAACAAATAAAATAAAACACACAACACTAGCTTACAAACTAAAAAAAACACAACAACAAAAACAGTATAAAAACAATCTTTGAGAAATGTAGAAATGTAAAGTACCTTCACAAAAATTAGGTGGGTTTGAAGTTATATCTGAACGATTAGGCATTAATCAAATCTAGCACATCAAATGCATTCCACACACTACAAGCCAAGCACATTGTGCAGCACATTAAAGTTTTTAGAATTACATGAAGGTATTGTTGGACATTCTGGAACATCCATATTTTTTAACAATAGCTCTGGAGCAAGGCATTGGCTAGCTCATTAGCATAAAGACTATAAGCTGGGAAAACGGTTAGCATTGCTCAAAGTTCAAAAGCACCCACCAACACATCTAAAGCTCATTAATTAACACACTTTATCTGACTCTGTAAATCCAAAATATAAAAGTTATGTGTTTCTAAAGCCAGGCTAGCTGTTTCCCACTACTTCCTGTCTTTATGCTAAGCTAAGTGTATTAGCATACCATTCTAGCTCCGTATAATGCAAGAGGGAAATTAAGTTTCACATCTAACTCTCAGACTAATCAAACGAATCCTTCAAAAATAAAAAAATTGTGTTCTTAGTCAGAGGACAGTGTAGAAAGTGAGTTAAAGCTTTCTCTTTGTCTGAAATTAGTGAATAGTAGGCTATGCATGACAGTGTGGTGTAGGTAAGATGAAAGCTCGGGACACACAGTCAGGATATTTTTGAAATATTTTACAGTTAAACCACAACTGTTTAAAATAAAGTAAAACTAATGAAAAACGTTTTAGCTTGCTCTGACTTTTCATAATACCAACAACAATGAGGTGCTGAATGTCATTTCAATATTATTTTTGTGATTCAACCATATTGAACCTGCATGGAAAATAATATCTAATTTGTATAACAAATGACAATTGAATTGTTTTCTTAGAAGTTAGTAAAAGTGGAATATTTTCATATTAGCTAAAATAGTTTACTTCACTAATGACACTTATGAATGACACCTGATCATATTTGTGAAGTTCAAGACACAAACAATGAATTTTAACGTTCTGTTCTGTGACTTACTGTATTATTCTATTATAAGGATGCATTAAAACTGTACATTCACAATTCTTTAAGTAACATTTTACAGTATCAAACAATAACTGAACCAGATAAAACAGATTCTTCACAATATAATAAGTCAAAAAGATAAAATGTGTTCCAGCTAGAAATCTGATTTTGTACCACCATTTGAATGCAGCCCTGCAACAAAGTGATGGCATGTTGAGAGAACTTCCACCTACACCTGTTTTCGAAAGGCTGAATGTTTTTTTTACAAATACTATAAATATACGTAACTAAAAAGGGATGTAGGTGCACTCTAAAACTCAGAGACAAGATCCTTGAAAGCAATATGTAGTTCTGTGCTGTAACATTTCTAAACAAAGGTCCAAGTCGTAAGGAGAAGTATGAGAAACCTTTTACAGTATACTGCACTACGACTTCATTACATTTACCCTTAACATATTAAACCTTTGATTGCTACTGAAAAGCATGCAACACTGTGCCTTCATAATATTGCCCCGTACTCCTTATCAAGGCCTGCAGTGAGAAAATTACTCCTTTGAAACAATTTGAACACAGAACTATTTTTGTGGTCAGCTATAGGAAGCTGCCTGGTTACAAAACCTTACACATAAATATATATATGCACAAATAATATTGCAATGTTTAGATTCTTATGAAAGAGAAACATTTTGTGTATGGTTTATGTAATATGCACCTGTTCAAACACATCAAATGATGACAAATGTATTTATTTCAAGCACAATGGGAACTCTTTGTTATGAAATGTGACACACTGTACTATTCATAATAAATATTTTATACATACTGTAGCCTGTCTTTTCTCTTTGGGGAGTGCATGGCATCCATTTATCCGTCAGTCTTTGTCTTTCAGCTCCCCTGCCACTGAGAGCTGGGAAAGTGAAACTCAGCAGGTGTTTTTCTCCCGCTGATCTTCTCACGTCAGATTAACCTCGCAGTTTCGTGCTCATTTAAGAGGATTCGTTGCTGAACCCCGCTTACATTGATCCTACTTAGGTGCCACAGATATGATAATCCCAGGAGAACAGAAATCAACTAATGGAGACACTCGAGGCTCGCCACAAACAAGATGGCCCAGATTTAATAAGATTTAAAATAAAATGGTATTTATAGTATATAACACCAGGTTTATAGATTAATGAATGACACACATTCAAAAGACGCAAATTAACTACAGCTCCTACACAGGGATAAGATAAGATAAGATGTACTTTATGAATCCCAATTAGGGAAATGTTTTTGTTGCAGCAGCATAAAACAAAACAAGGAAGTGCACATAACGAATTAAAAGAGTATAAATAGAACAATTCTAAAATAGAAACATCACAAAAGAGAAATAAACCAGCATTAGAGTAAGAACAATATACAGATGACGTGAAGATAACACATCTATAAACTGTCTGACAAATATAAACACTATTGAAGGGCCAATTTTCTGTTAACAGAATATACACAATATAAGTAGGATATTATTTACATCAAGTGTGAATGAGGATCACGTAGACATGGGATTTGAGTTTTTTTTAACGATTTTTCTTGGGCCACCAAAAAGTGCCTATGTTGACACAACTGTGTTAGATAAGACATGTGGCAAATTGTTCCCTGTTGGATTCAAACCCTGTCCCTCCACATTGGGACTGAGCCCCAGTACATGGGCTGCATGCCCTCTCTACCATCTGAGCTATGCGGCGGCCCTTCGATCGTTTTTTTAAAGCAGACTCAGCTGATCTAACAGAGGGGAGGGAGACAGTTCCAGTGGCATGGGGCCCTTACGGCAAATGTGCAATCACACTTGGATGTAGGAATGTCTGAAGTTTAAGTTCTAGTCAAAGATCAAATCTACGTTTCTTATGGAGGAAGAAGAAACATTAGGAGCCAGAGGGCCGATGTAGGACTTCAGTTATTATATTTTTGGACCGTGTATTGAAAATGATGATTGTAAAGAGAAAATAATGTTAAATTGCTCTATAAATAATAATGTATTGAGAGCCAAAAGAGAATAGTTCAATTGTAGGCGTTAGTAGCTCAGTCTGTGGAAACTTGGCTATTAAACCAAACTGTAGCAGTGCAGACTTGTAGCTGGAGTACTGCCAGTTTGCCTCCTGGGTGCTGCCGAGGGTGCTGGAGCCGTACACCGAACCATTGGCAGCCTCTTCGCTCTGACACCTGTTAGGGTTACGGTTACCGGTGCATGTGTGTATTTGGTGATGCCATGTCAAATAACATCAGATCGAAACATATCTTAATCTTGGTTAAGATATCAGCTCTTTGTTGTGACCGGTTAGGGGGTGGCACTTGACATGATCATGTGTCAGTTATCTCATTACATATCAGTTATCTCATCACTGGGCATGTATCTTTAAAACTGTAAGTAAGCATACTGTTCAGAAGTCGTTGTATTTGGCAGTGGAGACAATGCTCTCTGTATGCTGTGTGCCTCTTCTGCAAAAGATGAGACTCTGAAGGACACCCCTTTGGCCAGTTATTGCAAGAATTTCAACCACAACGCTTTATTCCTACAATTACAGACCTTTTCAGGAAGGACAGTTCACTGATACACACAGGAACATAGAAACCTTGGGAGCAGTCAATTGTTGTTGCCTCAATAATAAGAGGACCACAGGCAACATGAGTTTTTTGTTAATGGTGAATCAGTCAGTAATGATTTAAAAAACACTCAATCTGAAATGTATCTCCGTGGATGCCTTGCCCTGGAGATGTTTGCTTTCCAAACTATGCACTGAATAGTAAGAGGATCAGATTGTGTTTGCCACATCACACTTTCTAAGCTCAAAAGACCAAAAACAACAACACAGATAAGCCTTTCAAAGCAGCTTTCTGTTACTTACCCAGACATGGAGTTTGTCTTCAAAACGGCTGACTATTTAGCCATCCCCCACTGGATTACAGACTGAATTATTTATTCTGATCTGAATTTAAATGTGAAAGCTTTTAAGATGTGTAACTTATCGTCAAAGTTGTTCATTACTATATGTTCTGTTGGGGTGAAACTAAACTGAAGCTCATTGGTCGAAAATCGTCAAAGGATTTTGCAACCATCACATCAATTCATAATCACTGGGGACAGCCTCAACCTAATGACTCTGAACAGAACTGCCAATTCATATTGTTAAATTCAATTAAACTGCAGATTCTTTTCTCGACTCAGATCTTTTGGTGTATAATCATATCAATATACAGTAAAAATGTCAGTGTAGTTGATCAAATGTAGTTGACAATAATAGCAGAAAAAAAACATTTCAAAAATTGTTAATGATTATTTTCCTGTAGATCGACTAATTGGTTAATTGACTCTACTCAGGCTTTACCCCTCAATTGTTTACCATCAATTTCAACCTCTCTTAAAAAGGAAAGACTTGTGATATTCTTTTTTTTATGTCTATGAATCCCAGCTCTAACCCTTTACTTACTGTAAGCTAGTTGTCATGCCTCAGTTTCTCAAATACAGGGCAGTAGGTTAACCCCTTTAAAATACCCCACCACATTCCTGACTTGTTTGGACATAAACACAGCTATGAAAATGTGAATGAATCATTTAATCAGGTACAGGATGGTTATCCGTCATAAGATAGATGGATATATGGTGAGACCCGTAATGAGCTACCTCCTTGCCTTGCCACAGCATCTGGCTCTATATCGGACGTCTATGCTAAATTGCTTTAATGAGCATTTTGTGTCCTGCGGTTCTCTGTTTGATTCTGTGACTAACTCTGCTTCTGTGAACAGCCCAATCCGTGACTCTGAACAATGTGGTCTGGAAAACCCTTTCAGTTTGACTCCTTTTACTGTTAATGTTGTTCATGAAGCCTTAACCAAGTTAGATCCTAAGAAACCGGCTGGCCCGGACAACGTAGAACCTTTCTTTTTAAAGAGAGCTGCAGATTTTATTGCTCCACCTCTCACTACTCTTTTTAACCTCTCCCTCAGCACAAATGCAATTCCAAAAGTATGGAAGTCAGCTTATGTCTTGCCTTTGCTAAAAGGAGGGGAGGCAACTATTTTAAATAACTATAGGCCAATCTCTAAATTGTCAGTTCTGGCGAAGGTGCTCGAACGCCTAGTGAGTGAACCATAGACTGTATATATAAAGGAGTGAACACGTAAAGGAGTTTTTATGTAAAAATGATATCCTGTCTAAACATCAGTAAGGTTCCAGAAAGAAGCACAGCACCATCACTGCGACAATGAAAGTGGTGAATGACGTTACGAGTATCTTAGACAATAAGCAGAGTTGTGCAGCTCTATTTATTGACCTGTCCAAAGCGTTTGATACCGTCGATCATCGCATCTTAAAGCAGAGGCTAGCCAGTATAGGCATGTCCAGCCATGCAGTGGGGTGGTTTGTGAACTACCTCTCTGAAAGGTATCAATGTGTTCACTTTGATGGGCTGTCTTCTGAGTGGTTGAACATTGCTAATGGTGTACCACAAGGTTCTGTTTTAGGTCCGCTTTTATTCTCTATATATATCAACAGTTTAGGTGAAAATGTCGATGAAGCTACTTTACATTTTTATGCGGATGATACCGTGATGTACTGTGCAGGTCCCTCCATTAAGGAGGCTGTTGTTAAATTACAGACTGTTTTTAACATTATTCAGACTCAGCTCTCTGAACTAAAGCTTCTTTTAAATGTTGAAAAAACTAAGGTAATGCTCTTTTCAAAAGCTAAAAAGACACCAGAGCCTGTTTTGGATATTGTAACTGTGCAAGGAATAATACTTGAAGTGGTTACAAATACCTTGGTATCTGGCTTGATGATTGTCTCACTTTTAAACTTCAGGTCAATAACCTGCTGAGGGTTGGACTAGGTTTCTTTTTCAGAAACAAGTCCTGTTTCTCTTTTGAAGCCAGGAAAAGGCTACTCACTGTGACCTTTTTACCTGTGCTGGACTATGGTGATCTGGTCTATATGAATGCACCTGCCCATTGCCTGAACAAGTTAGATGCCGCCTATCACAGCGCACTGAGATTTGTCACAAATTGTAAAGCACTTACACATCACTGTACCCTGTATACCAAGGCAGGTTTGCCATCACTTACTGTACGGAGGCTCAGTCATTGGTACACGTTTATTTATAAAGCCATGTTGGGTAAACTCCCGTATTACATCTGTTCACTGATAACACAGAGAGTTGCAAGGGACCAATCTTACAAACAAACATATATAATGACTAGGCATTAAACAGTTGAAAAAAATTAGGAGCTTGTGTTGTTTTTTTCCTTTGATCTGCATTCCAGTGGATAAATGTCATCTATCATTGTTACTGTGCTGAAAGAAAAGTTAGTAGTCCATCGGAAGTGTTTAAAAAATACATCTATACATATTAGTGTCATCCTACTTTACCTAAATTGCATCTGTAAGTGGAATAATGACATTGATCAGGTTCCCTGCTGCTCTATTCAGCATGCTGTGCCTTTTGTTTTTTGTATAAACAAACGCTTTAGTGGCGAGCTAAAGGAGGACGGTACATTAGAAATTAGCATTTCTCCAGCTTACCGCACCACTAAGCATTACTTTATCAAAGTCATATAACCAAACAGATTTAGGGTCCATATTTGAATTTACAGTTTCTTAGAACAACAGTGATTCAGTGTAGTTTATTGTCTAGAAAACATGCTTTGACACTGTAAGGGCTCATTTTGGAAATGCCCTAAATTTTAGTCAATTACAGCTTATGTGCACTTTCATTTTCCACGAAACTCCTCAGAGAGAATCCGCAGTGATCCTTTAAGTCTTAGCTTACAGGCAGATTTTGCACAGCCTTGCAGGTTGTGAAAGTGTCTGCTCAGCTGCACTTCAGCCAGGTTTAGGACGCTCTGTGGAGGAGAGCCATGGTGTGCCACAGAGCCTCTGTCTGGTGAGGACAAGGCTCCAGACTCAGCAGGTCGCATTCGGGGGATTCTGCCTCCGATACAAAGTCAAGGTGACTCATGGTGGGCGAGAAGTCCACTCCAGTCCAATCTGAGCAAAGCAGTAGAGGAAAGCCAGCATAGGCAGGGCAATGGTGGACCAACCTGAAATGTAAAGAAAACAAATGTACTCATATAATGAATGTGTAAATGATTAGGCTGCTATGCACAGAGGTTTTTTGGGGGTTACTAATTAAAGAGCATGAAAATATATGAGATAATTGCAAAATTAGGTAATCAGTTTATCCGGTTTTATTATTTATCGGTATGCGTTTGATTAAAATGATTTTTTTTTAAATTATTGTCTTGCCGCAAATGAGATAAAATGATCAAGAAAGCAGTAGTTTCAGATTGAATAACACAAAGAAAACCTGTTATATTCATGTTTAGACACCACAGTACTTCTGTTTCAACCAAGCAAGAGTTTAGTAACTGGTGGAATAACCCTGATTAACAATCTTTCATTATTGTTGGCCTCCTCTTCCTCCGTTTGTCACATTGCTGTTGTCTGACTTTTTGCCACTCCTGGCGAAAACAAATTCAAGCAGCTCGGCTTTGTTTGATGGCGTCTTACCATCCATTGTTGTCAGGGGTTTAGAGAACACAAACATTTTCATTTTACTCAAACATATATCTATCAATAGTAAAACCAGATAAGTGATACATTTGCAGTGGTCTCTCCAGAGCTGTATTTCACACTAGCTTCACCGACAGGCAGTAGTAGAGTAGTTTGCTTAGTTATCCCGGTTCTTCTGTGTTGTTTTACAGTTATTCCCTTTTTCTATTTATAGCAGCGTCTTGGTTGGTCGAGCTGGCAGGTAAGCACAGCTGTCTGCGCCTCCTCCTAAACTGGCTTGCCTCCAGATTATCCCAGCAGCTTGCACCTGCACCCACAATGCTTTTTCAATGGTCTATTATTTTCCATTCATGTCAAAATCTCATTCACATACACATGGGCTGCTTTGTGCACAGCTGTACTGTCCGGCTCCTGTCTGCGGGAGAGAAAGGTTACACGGGCTGAGCCTAGAGAAGCCACACTTTTTTATTATGCATCTTGTTATGCTGGAGGAAAGCTTTGTGCTGTGAAGTACTGCTCCAACACAGACCTAAGTATGCATACAAATAGCATACATCAGACATTTTACATGTTCATAAGGAATTTGTAATATTATGCATTTCTGATATCTAAATAAATCATACAAAGCCTTTTAGTTTGTGGCCCTTCAGGTGTTTTATATTTGCATATGTTTCATTAAAGCCCTCAGTGTTCAATATGTTGTCCATCCATCTGATTTAAAACTAACAGAGAAAGCAGAAAAAGCACACACAACTAGTAAAATGTGAGAACCTTGTGTTCACAAATAAGAAATCGTAGGACCTACTTGACCTTTTGGAACAAGTTTTTGCTGCTGCTGCTAATTACTCAATCCTGGCAAAGACAGTGAAAACAATTAGATCTCCTTCAGACTCATGTTACTATGACTCTAATCAACCACTGCTGTAATTAAACCAGTTTCTCTGCCACTTGATTAACAGAGTGCTTCGTGTTCATGTGAGGGGGAAAGACCACGTGCAGAGGCAACTCAAAACTAATATCAAACTGCTAAGTGATCAGAAGGAGGACTGTGCTACTTGGTATATTTTACATTATCACTAGCCTGAGAAAACAAGGATTTGCAAATAAGTAAATGTGAGGTTTCCTTTGCCATTTGAGTCTCTGTCTGACTTTTCGTCTGTAATTAGGGATGAATCGACATTAATCATTTTTCATCTGTTCATGTTTCCTCCAGGAAGAACTGTGTTTGCTTTAGTGACCCATGCTTTGTCATCCATCAGGTCAACGTTGTAATTTCACTGTTTATACATCCTGTATATGTACACAAGACAATTGACACACCCATCACCCTTAGCTGTATTTCATGTTTAGTGCTAGTGGCTAATGCTAGCCTTTAAACCTGCTAGACAGCATCATGCTAGCATTTTGACTATCCATCAAATCAAATCAAGTTTTATTTATATAGCACATTTATAAACGATTTCTGGTCGATATACTTTTTTTATAATAAAAATAGCCTACAGTAGAGACACTTTACAGCAAATACAACAGCACAGTTTGTTCAGAATATCAGTATGAGAAAAACGACACCCTCTTAGACCCTCACATCGTACAAGGAAAAACTTCCGGAGAAAACCCACAGCCATGTTTCCAAGAACACATTTTCATGCTCATTTTTCAAGTATCGAATTAGAAAAGCTGTGATGAAACAGCAACATTTAATAGACCTCCTTAACTGCTGTTTTTCTAGGATAATTTATAGTACTGGATAACAAGAGTTGGAGGAAAATCGATGTAAAGGGGTTCACTGATTTATGACCAAAAAGTAATAAAAGCGCTACTCAACAGTCTGCATAAAAACGTTTTAATTCTAGCTTTCAAAATGTGCAAAAAACACTTTGTATTTAAAACTACACACTGTCTACTAGTATGATACAATTTTAACAACTCTGTGACCCAGCATTATGTCTCTAAAATAATCACACATTGGGGCTTCTGGGTGGCATGTGAAATAACAAACCCATATCCTTACAAACGTATAATACTATAAAGACCATTTTTCTTAGATGGTGAAAGAAACATTTACCAGCAGAGAGTGCATTTACGCTACTGCCTGCACCAGTATAAATCGCAGACAGGCTGATTTAAAAGCATTGATCTCATGTTAATGAAGCAAAGCAGCGCTAGCCCTCGGTGGGATATTACGCAGATAGAAGTAATGGCTACAGGCATTTCTGGTGGATCCATTACAGTTAAATTTAAAAGTATAAATCTGTACTGAGGGAAAAGAAACACGATTAATAAGTGGTTTGTTCAATGGTCTATTTAAACATTTGAAATAAGCATCAGGCATTTCCCTTTTTGGATCTTTATTTTTGTATTTTAATGGTCCAAATTATCTCCTTAAAGGCAAACTGAGATTCACAGTTTAGTTTCTAGGTCTAACTCTGAATAATTTACAATAGAGATGGTATTTTATAACACCCTGCTCTTATTTTTAGGTTTCTCTTAACTTATTTACACCAAGTCTACAGGAAGAAGCATAATGTTCCACACAATTTGCTGTGAGCCTGAAAAAAAACGAAACTGCTGACTGGAATATGATCTGCTACGGGCTGTTTCGGCATCATTTGGAGAGGCCCAAAGACTGTACGACATTAACAGAACATAAATGCTATCAGAATCAGAATCAGAATCAGAATCAGAATACCTTTATTAGTCCCACAGAGGGGAAATTTGCAGCGTTACAGCAGGAAAGAGCCACAGACAGCTTAGTGTTGCATATCTTAAATGCGTTAAAAAAAAAAGTACTACGTTATAATATAATAAACAATATGCATGCTCTGCAATGCTGTTCTGGGTCTGCTGGATGTGTAAACAGACAAACACCAACTTTATAAAAGTGTTTACAGCTTGTTTCACTTCCCCTGTTGCCAAAAAAAACGTAAGTCTGCTTTAGAAATGACTAAACTAAGAATTCAGCATTAAATAAGAGTTATTGTTGATACGTTTATATCACTCTATTATACGGTGAAGTATCAGCACTGACTCCGTGCCCGACCCAGCGGCGTCTGCAGCTCAGACTGCTTATCACGAGGAGGCAGGCTTTCAGGAGGGCCTGCCATCTCGCTTTAGGTACCAAATGAGCCAAATAAAGACACAGCGGGTGAAACAGGGACTGGCACAACCACTTAGCAGATGTGTCTCCATCAGGAGGGTTCGCCCATACAGTGGCACAATTAGTCCCAGTGCAACCCGAGCCTCAACATCCACTGAAAACACTAAGTAATATCGTCACTTTATTTTAATCGGTGTATGTATAAACTACATGCGAGTTGTCTCTTATTTTAACCATACTATTTTTTAGCTGCTTTCACTACTGAAGGAGAAGTTGAAATGTACTAAAATACAACTCACAGTACCTCAAAAACATTTAGAAACACATTAGGGCCCCACAATATGAAGTTTTTATTTTAACATTAAACATAGAAACCTTTCAATGTTTAACCAATATTATTTTTTCATTGGTGACTTTTGATTTTAGTTTAATTTTCATGGAAATATTTGCCTTTAATTAATTTAAATTCAGCAACATATTTGTTGTCGAATATTTTCCCCTTGACGTGCAATCTAAAGAATTCTATAAAAGTATAAATGCCAAAATCCTGCTTACTAAAAAGTACATAGACATCAAGTTGTAAAAGCTTTGTGGAAGTGGATTTACCTTGAATGAAGACACGCTTCCAGAAGATTCTGCCAACATGTATCCCCCCGAGGAACACCAGATTAGAGAGGATGAGCATGGCGGTGGAGAAGGCAGAGAGAAGGGCAATGCAACGCCTCTCCATCGCCGGAGAGACATTTTGCTCCTGGGAAATCAGTAAACAAAAAAGAGAGAAACAAAAGATTTCCAACGTAAATCTGAGAAACTGAGAGCCGTAAAGTACTAATGAACTCTGCAAGCATAAACTAGAAGAATTACAATGTGCCTCCAGACTTCATTAGAGGCCAAAGAAGCAAGAATAGCCTGAACATTTAGATTGTTAATGTATTGGAAACAGACTTTAACTCACATTAATGTTGGCCGTTGGACTGTACATGCCAATTAGATATGACAGCTTCCAACCAGTTTGTCTCTCGTCTGTACTTACTGCAGCAGCTCCAGGCATTATCTCTTATTAAATCAGTTTACATGACCGCTTTATTTCTAGCTACAGGAAATATTTCATCATGCTCACACATCTGAACAGTCAGACTTTAATTGGAATCCAAACTCACAACAATGGAGTGAATGTAAGATGAGGCAAAGACAGACTTCAGTGTGTTTTCCACCACAACTCCGGCCCAATTCATCAGGGCCCAGTATCGCAAGTAGTCATGGCCGCCGTGCCACAGGCAGACGAACCCGAACGCAAGGCCAGTGGATAACATTTGGTAAAGAAGACCGTGGCGAGAACCTCCCAGCGGCACGTAGATGTATCTGGAGATACGAGTACATAACAGTAAAGAATACATCTCTAAACACAATCAGAATCAAGCAATAGCTCTTTAAAGGTCCCCCATTACAGTATATTATTTTTCAAAAATACATTATATGTCTCAGATAGATCTCTGAAGTGTTTGGCTCGAAATACCAAACAGATCACGTGGGCGGTGTTACCTTGGTTGGTTATTGGCTAATGGTTACACAACCCCAAAAAACCTTGTGACATCACGAAGTGGCCAAAAACTGATCCGCTACTTTTCAGACAGGTTTTTATATTGATTGATCAGGACCAAAAGAGAGAGGATATTTTTCCTGAAACTTTCTGAGTCTCTCAACACAGAGGGGACACATATTTATGTATAAAAGGCATGAAAAAGTGCATATTAGGTGACCTTTAAAGTAATGACATGGCCAACACAAGGCAAGGCACATTTTTTTATATAGCACACTATACAAGGCAATTCAAAGTGCTTCACACAAATGAAAAACATTTACATAAGAAAAACATAATGCAATATTAACTCTTTATAAAATGACAGCCATTAAAAACCAATATAATACAATAAAACAAGCTAGAATAAGATGGATATACAATACAAGAATAAGAGTTACAGTGCAGTGTAAGATATACAAAGTATTGGGTTTAATCAAAAGCAGCGGCAAAAGAGAAGTCTTCAGCCTTGATTTCAAAGAAGTGAGAGTTGTAGCGGACCTGCACTTTAATGGTAGTTTGTTCCAGATTGATGGAGTATAATCACTGAACGATGTTTGGTTTTGACTTTGGGGACAAAAAGCCAGGGGACAGTGCCAGCAGACCTGAGAGGTTTGGATGCTTAATAATGTAGCAGAAGATCAGAAATGGAAAAAAGAAAACGGGGATGGTAACAGACAGATCTTTTGTGAGGGCAGGACACACATAGTGGAGAAGTTAAGTTGTAAATGGCCCCACATTGCACCAAAGAATTACAAAGAATACTCATGTTCATTGGTTTTTGATCATCATTGCTTTGACGTGTGGTGCAAAAATAGAGGCACTTTCGGGAATATCAATCATATCAAATTGTTAATAACGCTGCAACTGGGTTAATGATTCCAGAGTGGTTTCTGTGATTTGCACCAAAACCATGACACATAGTTAACCCATTTTCTTTGTCAAATTCATTTGTGTCTTCCATAACTCTAGTGAGGTCTTGTTTTGGTTGGGTAATGTCTGATTTCAACATATTGGTTAAAAAAAAACAAGCAAATATCGATCTCATAACCCACTACTGTGGTTTAAATGAGATTACACTTCATGCAGTGATAAAAATAGCCCACATGATGCGTATAATATCCCATCAATCAGTAAAGATTGTGGTGCATGCTGTGAAGAGAAATGGCCTCACATATTGGAGAGAAGCTCCTCTGTTTCATGCTGAATCACTCCAGCACACTTAGAAACAAACATCACGTTACAGTATGTCTTGTTGCTGAGCTGGGAACTAATTATCTCAGCCACCCTGTGGATAATCAATGTTCCTGACTGAAAGATGAGCCAGCATTTTCTGAGCCTTAAATAGAGTGGCTAGCTTGGATGCAGGATGAAAGTAGAAACAGATGGAGAGGAACCAGAGTGTTAGGGCAAGAGCAAACTGAATACCTAAACACACTGAGAACCCATCCGTCTATTTAAATTAGCGAGATGTAGATGGATCCTAAACAGATGGTAATCAAACTTTGAGCATTTTGAGATGTACATGAATGTGTGAGTGAGTAATCAATTTGTTATGTAACACTTTACTATTTCAAGCAGATGGTGCAGACAAGGTTCAGAGACTGGCAGGAGGAATTAGTCTTGCAACTGTTATTGTCAGTTTATGTGCTCTAATAGAGAAACACAGTGTACTTTTGTTCCTTGCTTTAAAGGACAATAATTATGCTAATATGTCTAGTTCATGCGTGTATTCTGGGATTGTAATAGAACATCTTTATAAGCTTTTATATGTTCACACATTATTTGTCTCTTTGTCTGAATGTACCTGCATGTGTTCACCCCTCTGTCTGAACACTCTGTCTAATGGCTGCCTCTTAAAGCCCCCCTCCTGGAAAAGCCCAGTCTGTGGTCCGTGATTGGCTCTATGAAAAAAAAGATGGTGCGTCTTTGGAAAAGGTAGTTGCTAAGTCGTGGGTGGAAAAACTTACATGTGAGGCGGTATATTCTAATGAGCGTGTCATGTGACATGAGGGGAAAAATCTAAATCTGTATAGCGTGTTAAAGGGGCAATATTATACTCATTTTCAGGTTCATATTTGTTTTTTGGCCTCTTCTGTGACATGTCTCCATGCTTTAATGTTCAAAAAGCTCTTTATTTGTCTCATACTGCCTGTGCTGCAGCACCTCTTTCACCCTCTGTCTGACACCAGAGCCCAGTCTGCTCTGATTGGATAGCTAACTGGCTCTTTGGTGATTGGTCAACCGCTCAGAGATGTCCCGCCCCCTATCAAGTACAATGTGTTGAAGTGCTAGCCAAGAACGTGGGTGTTATGTAGTGATGTCACTATGTTACATAAACAAAAAAGTCCAATGGAGGCATGTGTGTGGGAGAGAAATGTAGCCGTTACAGACCATCACCATGCACAACAACCCACTACAGGTAAGGGAAAACACAATATCACATTTAAAATCCCTTTTTTCTGACTCCAATGTTACACAATGATGTGCATAAGCACTGATAGGTGAGGTTTTTATGATATAAAGTTGTTACAGTCAGAATTAACAGAAGCTTTAGCTGTAATCAAAACATTAATAAGAACCAGGTAATAATTTGTGAAGAAAACTCTACATCACATGATTTTTGGTGGTCCTCAATATTTGTGCTACAGGTCAAATGTAGCCCACTTCCTAGACTGAGTTTGGTCATGTTGTCATAACATGTCCCATGTAGTGAAAAAGTGACTTTTATCAATGTTTTGTCATCTTTAAGTGCAATCATACTCAATCCAAGCCTCCACTTATTAATTTTCACATATTTTCTCCCAGATCTCCTCATTTATAGCAGCAATAACTCCACCATTAAGAGCTCTTTAGTTGTCTGATAAGTGTATGAAACAGAGAACCTGAGCAGCATAGATGCAGAAAGCCTTCAGGAATGGTGAAGAGTGAGCCACTTAGCTGCCCAGGGAGACGGGGTGTCAGTGAGTCATGTAGAGCACATCATTTAACACCTACGCTCTCATCTAGCGCTCTTCAGACAATTTCAACAGAATTTCAGAACTCCATTAAAACCTCTTTAAAAGCGCTTTCACTAGAAGGAACGTCGGGGCATTGTGTCATGTGTATAATTGTGCATCAGCAGTTGCATAATTGCAAGTGATGCCATTAGGCGGGAGAAAACAATTTCCAATGGATTAAAATGGAAACTAGCATTTGCAATTTAAATTTGAGGGTTTTTTGCCGATTAATTGGAGCCTTCTTATCCATCTGATATGCTGAATTTAAATTCTAAACTCATCTTTACCTACTGAAGAGCAGGTGTACATGTACGTCATAAGTGTCAACACAAAAACTAATTAGCAAACAAAAACCGAGACAAGGGAACATTTTACACCGGATAGCACTGTGTTTTCTGACAAGCGTGCAACTGTGGCATCGCCTTGATGTAGCAACCTGCCTCTAGCAAGCGGACCATAACCTCCCAATAGGCTGCGTTTATCCAAGTGTGCATCATTAAAAAGCAGACAAACCAATAACAGCGTTGTCCAAAGTACAAGTGAGCAAACACACAATGCTCCCATTACGTATGCACATATTAAACAAGGAGGCATTTCTCCAGGGTGCGGAAACGGTAACACAACAGAAGAACTATTCACCAACAACAGCCAACCTCATAATCATGAGAAAGCCTTCATGCAAATGAGGCGTCCTCGTCCATTATGATAAAACATGCAGGCAGGCAGGCAGTAGGAGAGTGGCACCTTTTGA
This sequence comes from Gobionotothen gibberifrons, assembly GCA_943591055.1. Taxonomy (NCBI): domain Eukaryota; kingdom Metazoa; phylum Chordata; class Actinopteri; order Perciformes; family Nototheniidae; genus Gobionotothen; species Gobionotothen gibberifrons. The sequence continues at coordinate 3,472,475 of CALSBZ010003850.1, forward strand.
AAGGTTATTCAACTGACAAGTTCAATGCCC
>CALSBZ010003850.1:3472514-3498216 GCA_943591055.1 Gobionotothen gibberifrons
AATACACTGCCTTCCATCTCAATTGTATGTGCTCTGAGTTAAGAGAGCAGTTTCTCAATGTAAGAAAGTCTTTCCTGCATGGTAATTGCAAAGTATAACCATAAGGGAGACAGTTTCTCACTTGCTTGTAAGCGCTTTGAGCACCAGGAAAAGCGCCTTATAAATGTAATGTATTATTATAAATTATTATTACAGTAGCACTGATGTGTTTTTCTCTATCAGAATCAGAAACAGCTTTATTACCAGGTAGGTTGACACGTACGAGGAATTTGACTTGATGTCATGGTGCATAATGTTATGGTATCAAAGGAGGTCTGCATTTACTTCCATGTTGGTTCAGTCTAAGCCAGGGGTGTCAAACTCAATTTCATCACGGGCCACATTAGCATTATGGTTGCACTCAAAGGGCCGGTTGTAACTATATAAATATACATATATAAATATATAAAATATATATAAAATAAATGTATTATATTACACTATTGCCTCTGAATTGGATTATTATCGGATAAGATAATAACTTAGTAATTAACAACCAACTACGTGTGAAAGCAGAAGTCCAGGGCAAATAATTGCAAGTCTCTTCAGTGCGCATGTCACAAAACGAGATGCATTGTGGGACATGTAGTTTATGGGCAACCTGCTTCTGTAAAGTGGCATGTAACCGTATAATAAGCGTATTATATTCTTTGCAAGCTCTTGCAGGGCCACATAAAATGATGTCGTGGGCCGGATTTGGCCCCCGGGCCTTGAGTTTGACACCCCTGGTCTAAGCCTTGTTCATACACTCGGTCAGTTGCCAGTTTATTAGGTATATCCAGCTCAAACGAATGCAATCTAATGCAACAAATCCAGCCTTCATGAAGTTAATCATTTTAAAAGGATGTTTATTTAACTTTAATACAAATGTATGATCCACATTTTCAAATGCACTGTGTGCTATATAGCTTCACTATTATATTTTGGAGGATGTAGTTTGTGATACAGTTAAGCTGTAATGTATTATACTAAGAGACATTTTAGTTATTTAGCATCCTCTAATAAATGTAATTAGAGTGGACAATGTAATAGAAACAGCTGTCAGTTTAATGAAATACAGTTCAACAGCTCCACAAACTGAAGCATAAACGATCATACATTTTAATAAAGTTATATTCAAGGATTTATTGTAGGATGTTGTATTACAGTCGACTGGTTTTATTGTATTCAATGAACTGGTAATGGTGTATATTACAGCATAGTTCACAGTGTGTCAGCAGCACCTATTTTCTGTGTGCTGAATATTTAAACACAAATGACACAAAATGTTCCCCATTTCTTTTACCTGACTGACCTGAATACTATTTAAAGCAGTGTCTTCGCTGTCTTTTTATACTTGAATTCTTGCTGATTAAGGCACTTTATCCCAATATAACAAGCAGTACTGCAATGTGTGTGTTCCTTTAACTTGAGCAAGTGTGACCCCTTCAGCATGAACCAGGCATAGTCCTTCGCTTGGAAGGGAAAGTGTTAAATGAGCTTCATCACATTTGACAATTACCATGACATTTACTTTTAAAGAGGTAGGTGGGACAGAAATAACTCTGTATGATGATGTGTGTGTTTCGACAACCTCATGCTTAATGAGTGTGTGAGGGACAGGAAACGTGGAAAATAGCCCTTTTTAACCTGCACAGGAAGGGGAGGAGATCAATCAGACACACCTGTGAGCCGAGGGAAGGGAAACATCTAGCAAAAGCATGGAGGAGATCAGAAAGCAAGGAGAGTAAGGAGATAACTACGTTATAGTTTCTGGAGATCTCCGCTTATCCAAATGACTAACAGTGACATATATAAAAGTAGAGTAGCAGTTATTCTATGTAGCAGCTGGATTTCCTGGGATTATAATGTATTTATCCTTGGAGCAGGTTTGGATTAAGCTTTTCTAACTCCCTCTTTGACCTGCTGTTGGACGTAAGGTATGTCTCCTTCCTGTCTCCAGGCTTCTCATATTCTCCATGTTAATGTGCCCTCAGCCTAATTGCATCTATTTTTGCCCTTTTCCCCCTGCTCATTGCTCCATGGACAGTTTATTTAATTAAGGGACAATTGATTTCCGCCTCATTTGAAGTTGGTTTTTCGTTGATTTAATGGACATTTTCTGAGTAAGAGGCTCACAACTGTTTGACATTTCATTTATTTTGATTATTATGTGGTTTAATGGAGAAATATTAAGTTAAAGATTTCTGTTTCCTTTTTATCTTGTCTACTTCTGTAAAAGGCTACCAAGGTTATCTCTCCAAACGATTGCAATCAATAGTTTTGAATGGCCTAGGACTATTCTGATGTCTGGAGCCCAATTCTTACTTTGAATATTCAAGAAAAACCAAGACAACCATAGAATTAGCTTGACCTAAGTTTTTGACTGAGAAGAAGATGACCTTTTTTCACAGAATATTTTCCCTTCTGTTCTGACACACATTTTAAGTGGCAATCTATTTAGCGATTATTCATTTTTTTAACACACAAATGTTTTTCTTTTCATGATTTACTTTGTAGACTACTTATCTGCTTTTACTTAACAAAAAACAACATCATGTAGCCTTCAAATGTAGGACCAACCCCAGCAAAAAACAAACCATCTTAGCTTGAGTCTGAAAGAATGATATAATGTTCCTGGTGCAGAGGTGACCTACAGTATTGTTCTGATTGCCAGTAATGACAAAATGACACAATTATCGGGGCCCTGTCTGAATCTTATTGCAAAAGCACAGTGAGCACTTGAGGCTCTTGACATTTCCTTTTCCTCAAGAATACCAAGGATGCTAGCTCTCCTGTCGCTGAGGGAATCCTGCGGGACCAATATAATAGCACATTTATGTCAGGGGTAACTAGAATTGTTTCTGCAGCTTGATCTTACCTCCACATCCCTGTGAAACTGTACATGATGCTGACGCAGCCAGGGAGCTTTGGGGGAACTAGTTGATCCATAGAAGCCAGCATGGATGGAAAGCCGAACAGAACCAGATACTTCACAAAGAAAAACTGGACAAGGGCCAGCGCCAGACCACCTGTGAGAGGGGGAAAAGTAATGTTTATTATGTAAATGATCAAGAACAGTGCTCTTTAAGGATAGGGATAGTTGTATACTAAGAAAAATAAACAATGACTGTCAAACTGCTCGGCTCACTTTATTAATTATTGAAGTCTATTGTATTGGTTGGCATTGGGAACAGCAGCTGATGTACTATGTGCTACATTTTAAACCCTAATGAATACTTATCCATAAATAAATTATAATTTAACGAGAGTTCCTCAGATGCTTTTCAGACTGCAAACCACTACTGTGGACTTTATTTTAGAATAAAACTGGGCAGTTATTGTTTTAAAACGGGTGTTTTGTATACCCCAAATTCACTATATTTGCGTGAAACGACTTTTAAATAATACAACACCCTCTATTATAAGAAAGGGAAACACTTGTTGTAATAAGGAAAAAAGGGAGGACATCTCAGGAAGAGCAAAAAATGAGGGATCAATAGGTAGAACTTGGCAAACAAAAGATTGTGCTGACATTTAATAGCTGCTGAGAACAGTTGGGCTGAATTGCAAAAAGGAGGCCAGTAAATTATAACGATTCAGATTCTATACCTGTTTATGGCGACGAGGGGGCAGACAGTACAACGGCGAGTGAGTAAATCACTGTATTAATTAATGGATAAGTAATAAAACTTGAAAATCCCAGAGGAGCTTCACATCTAAAATAGGATCAACACAAGACTGTGCATGCAGAGTATTTACGACCACAGCGTCCTCCTGAGTAAATCACTTAAAGGTCCCATGTCATGGCCATTTCTACTGATCATAATTCCATTGTTGAGGTCTACTAGAATAGATTTACATTGTTACATTTTCCAAACTCACATTGGTTTCTCATACAGCATCTCTGTATAGTACGTGTATTCACTCTCTGTCCTACACGGCTTGTTGGAGCTCCTGCCCCCCCCCCCACCTCCCTATGAGCCCACTGTGCTCTGATTGGTCAGCTCGCCCACTCTGTTCTGATGAGTCCACCACCGTTACAGCGGAACATCAGTGATTATGTGTTTCAATGGCGTTTGTTAGCAACCAGAAAATGACACCAGTAATGACAAACACATGAGAATGCTGCGTGGGGTCAGGGTGCCGTGTTGGCAGGACGTTGCACAGCTCAGACAGTGTGAGCTGGGTTACTGGTGTGTAAGGGGGCTGCAGCACCCCCATCTGCGAGGCTCCACTAGCACCCGCCCCGCACCCCCAAACGCGGCGCACCTACAGTGTAAGCGCGCCACAGTTTCGCCGCTGCGAGGCTCCATTAGCACCCCCCCCAGCGCTCCACGGATTATGGTCTTGTCACTGTACCCAGGAAGAAAAAGAGAAATCTCCAACGAGGCGTTCCGGGGCAGCATAGACAGGTCTTTTCCGTGTTAGAGTTTAATAACACACAAGGGGACGGGTAATAACTGGAAAAGCATGACATGGGACCTTTAAACCTCCCAAAAATAAAGACGCCATGTTTCCTGCAAAGACTCACAGGGCCCTTACAGAGGATTTAAACTATAACTTTGGCAATTATTTCTTAAATTTTGGAAACAACAATGTAAAAGCAAAAAAATACATTATCAACAAACACCTATTCTGTAACTTTATTTAAATATAAAGTTACACAATCACACCACAGAGCATGACAACTCGAATCAAGACCATTAAGTAAAACTCTTATCGGCATATCTGACTTTTAAAGCCAACTAAACATTTTGGGGTAAGGGGGAGTAACATGTTTTAAATTCTGCACCTTCAAAACATCTGTCTCAAGTGGCTGGTAAACATTAAAGCCAAAAATACACACAGAATAAACACTTACCCAAGGCCCAGGGAGGGAGGATCTCTAAGTATGTCTCATTAGATTGGATGGAGTGCATATACATAACATGGATCATGTATTCCGCGAGGCACCACCACAGTATGATTCGTCCTGATCTGAGCACCAAGTAAATTACACCAGATTTGTCCCCGTCACACTCCTCAGCAGGCCTTTGCATCTGCAAATGCAGAAAGTGAGTTGTTGTTAAAGGTTGCTGGTTGCATCTTCACTACAAAAAGAACAACAGCAGGTTTTTTTAAAAGAGCAACCATGTGGTATGAACACGTATAAATCTACTCCAAAGTTGGGTATAAAAACAAGCAGGCATAAACAGTTAGTATTATAACAGTGGATCAAATGAAGGGTTAGCTATTCCTCTTCAAATCTGGTAAAAATGTAAATTACAATTCTCATAAATGGCCCACCACTGATTGTCTACTATGTTTTTAAAAAAGGTGACCTGAGATCACCTGCACTTAGGAGCAGCAATCAGCCGCCTCCAGACAGTAACAAGAGGCAACAGTTTAATTTGCTTTTGTTTGCACTCTTACCTGCTCAGTGTAGTCTCTGTACGAGATAATGGGTCCATTGTAGAAAAAGGGATGATAGAAGGTGTATGAAAACAACCAGCCGAGCTGCACAGCTCCACCACCGTCTGCAGGGCTCCAGCAATGCTCCAGGCTGAAGCTGATGAGGCGAAGTCCACAGACAGCGACACTGAACACGAGCAGATAGTACTCCTCCTCGGTCTTATACCAGCCTCTCTGTGTAACAAAGAGGAAGGCCAATTATTTCTATCACATTCCTAGGGAATCCTTATACAATAGTGAGAGTCTGACACTACATTTAGATATGCTTTTAAAAATAGTTCTTATATGCTTATAGATATGACACATTAAAAGGGGAACGTTGGCAGATTACAGCATAAAACTGGTAATGAAGATCTGTCAAGACCTACTATTAAGCATATGTTTGAGACACATTTTAATTAGGTCTGCTTAACAGCATTGGGAATTGTGGTTAAACACAGGACTCAGTCTGTGTGCAACTGTGTGCAATCGTGTTTGAGCAAAGGAGGCAGATCTTTTGAAGCATTTACAGGTCTGTCAGGTCTATTTCACATTTCCAACCATTGTAGCATAGTTGCCTGGCTATAAACATGTTGATGTGTCAGCTAATGTGCAGTTAAAGGGTATTTATAGAATTGTTCTACACCTTCCCAAGTCAATTCAAACAGTTTTTACCTTCCAGCTGTAAATACAGTAATTGGGCAGTCAATCAGCTCATAGATCCTTTCATAAAATGTATAGAGTATCATGCAAATCAAAACCGGAGGAAAATAAAACAAACCTAGATGTACTAAAATAAAAAAAGAATCAGTGTTCATAATAACAGATAAATGAAGACATACATTGAATTGAGTCCTATAGTCACATTTAAACTGAATTCAAATATTGTTTCGTCAGTCAATTATCATTGTTGTGTGTTTACACACGTTAATCCTCAGGTATTACTGGAAATACCAAGTGTAGTATCCTTTCAATAAAATTCACTCAACTTTTGCCTTATAACCGTATTATTGTTATTGTGTGCCCTCTTGTGTTCTTTGAAAATATGACATGCAGTGAAGATTAATGGTAGATGAAACAGTTAGTATGCATGATCAAATCGAAATAAAAAATGGACAGTATCATTGCAACAAAGTGAATTTGATGGTCAAGACAGATGACAGACTTTGTCCACCCTATCTTTATAGCTTATTTTTTGTAGCAGATTCACATCATATGTTATACGTTTTATCCTTTTAAGGACCGACTGTATTTTTCCTTCATTACATTTAAATGTTTCTGCTATGTAAAGATGATTTTTAGATGTCATCCGTCCAAAATCAGGAACAAATAATATCCATTTGACATACAGCCTACCTGGATCTCTTGTAGTGGATGGATGTGAAGTGTGGAGAGCAGCAGAAGGTTGCAGCACCATGACAGAGCAGGCTTTTGTAATTGGGCCACTGAAAACGACAGGCCCACATGTACCAGCAGCACGCTCACACCTTTAATCCCCAACACACTGCTGGCTGCTAAGAGGCCATATATGGTGAGTGCTGGCACCCTAAGCTGTAAGAGAAAAACATAAAAAAAAGGATGTTGCATTGAGTCACCTCTTCCCTGATAGCAATATTCCACTTCACAGTTCGGTAGCAGTTTCCTACCTTGGGATTAAAGATGCTGGTCAATCTTGATATCACGCCATGACCAATTAGAGTCCACAGCAAAGACTTCTTAGCCCATTCAGTCCAGAAACTCCACTCAAAGTCAGAAAGGTCCTGACAAAAAAATACTTAATTATGGCACTCTAAATCACACCTTAAATTACATTTATTAAATGAATTAATGCATTTCAAAAACTTGAAAAACTAAACTGAAACACACTTTAAAAGGCTTTCCGTGACACATAATAGTGTGTCTCACTATGAACTCAAAACAAACTTATTTTTTCAGTGAGATGCACAATAATGTGGGTAAAGATCGGGCTTTAGATCAGTAATTTCAACATTGAACTTACCCTTTTAAAACCCTTGACAAGGCCTTTTTCCAACTGGAATCCTCTCTCTAATCCTGCTTCATGCTCTGAGGTACAAACCAGGAAATAACAGTTTATATTTTCTTAAACTTTTAAAGTTCATTGAACCATCATACAGATGTCTGTCCATCTACCTTACCTTTGGAGAACCTGTGCAGTTGGTAGAAAGAGTAGAGATGTGAGCCTAAGGACAGCACCCAATATGCAAGGATCTCTGTCCTTGGCAGAGGGGCCAGTTGAGCCTTTGATTTAGATGTCATCAGGGGAAATCACTGCTATAGTGCACCTATAATGAAGTGAGTCAATTTATATCCCCTACAAACATTAATTAGCACTAACAAAAAGAAACATACAATATATCACATAAATGTGGTATTGAAATCTGTTTTTTCTTTCTATACAAAAAAAAGTTTGAAGCTTGATCAAACTGAAACTGGTATTCTTTAATACATTAACAATTTACGATTATATTTCCCTTTTTTAACATTAGCAGCATCAACCGGAAACTCTGGGAACATTTCTGAACATCAAACACAAACTGAGGTAAAATTGCATTATAGCCAGATTAGGTAGGTAGTTAGATGTAATGGTAGATTATGTTACACTTTTAATACAAGTTATACAATGTTAAATGGTTTCTGCTGTTGACACAAGTAGCCAATGGCTACATAAACCTGTATAAGATGAATATGTTGTGTGTACAGTGGTGGAATGCACATTTTATATTAAGTCAAATGAATAGGCTACTAATCCATGCAACTTTATTATTTTAACCCACTAGGCGGATACATATTTAGAGGAAATAAAGCACTTTTCAGTCCATAACATATATTTAGTAATTTAGGTTCTGTGCAGATTGTGTATATGAACGAACTAATATGAATAGTATGTAGCCTAGTATTATTATTGTTATAGATTACAGAAACGTTAGTTTAAAACAGTCCACCATTTTCAGCTGCTGCATCTGTACTACTTTTGGTATTTTAAGTACATTTTGGCGCTAACATTTTGGTTATTTATAATAACATTATTACTACAGTACTTTTACACTGTATTGTTGCATTACTTTACTTTTTCCACCACTGATATGTATAATTTTCATCGTTAAGTACAGCATCGTCAGGAATATTCCAACCGGTTGGCATGGCAATCACTGCCGTTGCTAGGCAACACTGTACCCAGCGGTTGCTGCTGACTACGACGTAGTTCACACGGGTAAAATAAAGTATCGTTAACTGTTAGCTACCGTTTCCACTGTTATCGTTTCTGGGCATTTTCTTGGCGTTTGAGAGAATTACGACACCACTTAAACCAAGTCGGGGTGTGTCTTCATGTTGTTGTGTTAATTTGACCATTATTTGTATTCCCAATTTGTTTAGGTGAGCTGAAAACTTCCGTAAACTCTCCAGTTGGAATGGCAGTTAGCTGACGTTAGCTAAGCTAGCTAATCACGTTAACAAGTTGCAGTGTTACCTGATACTACTGCACCGCTGTCCATTGCAGTGCTGTAACGTGTAAACAGCACTGTCTGAAAGTGCTTGGACCAGAGGAACATAACGTTAGAACAATCCGGCATCCAACATTCAGAGGTAATGATTTCTTCTTCTTTTTCCTTCATTTATGCCATGCAACAACTTTTTAGAGCATGACCGCCCCCATCTGTGCAGGAGTGGCTTCATTATGCCAGGAAAAATATGCTGTAGTCAGTGGTTAAAAACACAGATATTGTCCTTTACTCAGTGGTGGGAAGTAACTCAAGTACTGGACTTAAGCACACATTTGAGGTACATGTACTTTACCCGACTATTTTCAGTTGTTACTGCTTCATACTTCCACTCTACTACATTTGGGAAGCTATTAGATTTATTGTTCATATTTGTTTACTAGTTTCTTTATCAATTCTGATTTTGACACACAATAGTAAACAATTTTACAAAATAAAATATCATTATTATTAATATAACCCATCAAAAATTATATTTAAATAACTAAAACCATGAGTGGGTTAACAGAAAATGTATTGGCAGAAATTCTGCTAACATTATTTATACAGTTCTAGCTTCTTGAATGTGAAGATTTATTTTTAAATATTTGTTTTGTTTTCTCTGCAATGAGTACTTACTTCAATTACATTTTCCTAATCATACTTAAATACTTTTAATTAAGTACCATTCTCGATTAAGTACTTTTACTTGAAATTGAGTATTTGTAAAGTACCTTTACTCAAGTAAGGAATCTGAATACTTTTTCCACCACTGCTTTAAGAAATACTTAGCTTTTAACTCAATGCCTATTTAGTCATCAAAAATGAAAAATGTATAAGGATCCTACGACTATATTTAAAAAATAGTTAATAAAATTGGTAAGGATTTTTACATAAAACCATTTCCTTTGATATTTTATCCACTCGACAAGAGAATTGTTTCAGTTTTAAAGGGTTTATTGTGGAGAAAGTGTTGGTAAGGTAGGGTGAATGATCAGCATGCATTGTGACATCATTGTAGGGTTATCACAGTTCCACAAATAAACAGAAATCCCTAACAACAAAAAGACCCTGCATGGTAAATAACAAATGTGGCAACAACTTGACATCATGACTGTGCTCAACAGTAAAATAGCCTAAATATATCCTTCATACTTAATTAATTCTTTCAAAATCTGCAACTTCTCCCCAAAAACAAAACTTTTCTGACAAATCAATTGTTTTTACTAAACGTATAGACTTAAATAAACTTTATGTTTCATCCTCACACAAGCTTTTTTATTTGCCTTAAAACCACGTACAGAGCAAAAAAGGAACATGACCACATTTCATATACACTTTCAGTTATCCACACTGGGGGATCAAATTCATGAATATAACAGTTAACCGTAAGCTCTTCTGTTGTGTACAAGCTTAGCGTGTTTGCAAGCATTCATGCAAAGTCAGTGTTATCACAGTATGGATGTTTCTTCACAGCTCGTCGGTCTCTCCATCGAAGGGCACAGCTTCTGTCTCCATATGAATGCTGCCCGGCTCACCGTTGCCCACCCAGCCAATAGGAGTGCGGTTGAAGGAAGGCCGGCAGCCGATTTCATGCTGGTACACCATCGCGGGTTCAGGCTCCTCTTTGGCCTCAGGTTCTGGCAACTGGAATTTCAAGAACTGATTGGCCTTCTCGAAACCGCCAAACGGCATGGCAGCCCTAGCAAAGCAAGGTGAGAGGATTATTGAAGCCCCTTCTTTTCGAAGAACACCTAAAAAGTAAGGCCTTGCGGGACATACCTGTTGAAGCTTTTGTACTTGCGCAAATCCTTTGGATCACAAGGACCAGCCATTCCACTTTTCATAGTTGCTACCAGAATTTCATCCCCCTTCATGGCCTTCTCCCATGGCGACACGTACGACTTCAAAATAAGCATTGTCTTAGATGCATCATCACTTCCACCTCCTGTGAAGAAAATATCCACGACTAGAGCATAAGACACTCTCAGCTTAGTTGGTAACATTAAATAAAGTTTTACAAATATGTTCATAGACTTTGGGCTGGTTTCATGAATATGATGTTGAACAAAAAAGTTCAAGAGTTTGGAAATGTTTGACTATGAAACAGAATCTTTCTACAATAAAAAAAACAACATGGTACCTACCTTTAAGTGGAGACCACCCACTGTCTCCTTCTCCACCTTCTTTCCCATGGTCGCCCCCACCCTGTCCACCTGCCCCTGCTCCGTCTCCTGCTCCTGCACCTGCTCCTGCACCTTTGCTTCCAGGCTTGGGAGGAGGCACTGGAGCTCCTCCTTTGCCGTGCATCCCTACAAAATTCAGTCCAACTTGTTTGCTTACAAAATGTCCACCAACATTTATGATGTCACCTCTCATCTGACCTCCCATAGAGGGAACAAACTTCTGGAGGTCGTCCTGAAAGAAAAATCATGGATATATTAACCACGTGACTTCATTTACTAGGTTTTATCTTATAAAAGTTAAACCTGGAAAGGTTTTACTGAGAACTCTCAGTGAGCATTGTAGGCTTTATCTTCTGCCAGTCAATCTGAATATTTATCGAGCTGGTTTGATTAATCAATAATTTTCTAAGGGTTTTAAGATCAACTTTAAAACTAAAAAAGTACATTTTTTCTGTCCTACTACTATTATGTTTCTTTCAGACAGCTACTGTATAATATGAATTAAAACAAGTATTTAATTAGGACAGATTCATGTTGTAAAGTGACAAGAATGTTTCTTCAAACATTGCAATACGTTTCACTGTTGAATGTTGTGTGTGCTATTCAAATTGTGTCGTATATTTATAAATCTTTTTTAATGAATTGGATTTTGTCATCCCCTTAAGTTTTAATCTCACCATAGCCTCACTGCTGAAGATGTCAGGGTTGTTCTCGTAGATGAACCTATCCACTCTCTTCTGCCTCATCCTGAACATCTTGGAACCTTTGTTGTTCTGCAGGGAAAGCTCCTCCAGCATGATGTCTTTGGGAGACCTGATCTTTGTTCCCAGGTCCAGCTCGGCCTCTGGATCTGACTCATACTCTAGGTAAGGAACATTTGAATAAGTGTTACATTTACAAATGTCTTAATGTGGAGCTAAATGTTGCCAAGTAGTCTGGGTGTCTCTGTAGTGATATGCAAAACACAAACAAACCCTAAAGCCCCTGTCACACTGTCCCGAAATTGACTCCCGATGGACACGATAAAGGAAATGTTCAAATTCGGCTCTGATCGTAACAGCATCGGGCCATTCGTGAGGGCATCTTAAGCCATCGTATGACCGCCGTTGGAGTTTCTCAGGCTCCGGCAGCAACTTCGGGAGCGGTGGCAACATATTTGGCATGACAAAGCATTGCCGAAGGTTCATTTTTGTGTTGACTTCGGGTGTCCATTTTGCCCTTCGTAAGGCATTCGTGAGGGCATCCTAAGCCATCGTATGACCACCGGTGGAATTGATCAGGCTTCGGCAGCAACTTCGCTCACGAAACTCCGCTGCTCACCTGCAGCTCCTCCCGCTGTGATGCAGCAGTGAGCCGAGCAAAACACACACTTCAAGTCAGATCATCGCCCTTAGCTAGGCTATTTTAATTACCTCTCAAACTACCTAAACTAGTTATAAATATGTTTATTTTTACTGTCGGCCGTGTCACTCATTACTGGATCAGCTGCATGAGACAGACACACTGACGCTGTCAGGAGAGAGGGAGGAAAAAGAGAGGCTCCGTGTATTTTATATATAGTCGTTATTCATTTGTTTTAAAGCTCAATAAATAACAAAGAAGACCTTTGACCGGCACTGATGTTGCTACGATCAGAGCCGAATTTGAACATTTCCTTTATCGTGTGTCCATCGGGTTGTTTTATTGCACAACAAAATCATGTAAACATATTATGTAAATAACCCAATTTGTGTTCTGTGAAACTGAAAAGGATATAATATATTATTTTGAAGGCGAGTTGACAGAATGTTGTTGTTGCTATGGAAACAACACTACGGAGAAAACTTAATATCTTCTATATATAAAGACGGATTAAGTAAAGAACAAAGTCTGAAAATATCAGTACAGTATCATAGTACTTTAACATAATTGTTTTTGTAACTTTCGTTGCAGTTGTATGTCTTAAATGTAATGTAAATGTTGCCTTCGTGTGTGGTTCGGGGCCATCTTCGTGCGAAGTTCACACATCCATATTCGTGTGTCCATCGGGTGTCAATTTCGGGACAGTGTGACGCGGGCTTAACCAAGTATTTTAAGACATCATTTTATGTTAACATGAAAAATCTGCAGTTAGCATATGGAAAATGTAACTTTATGCCAGCCTTACCATCCTGAGTGATATGTGTTAGGTCGGTTATGATCTTGGCGAGATTTTTCCGCTTGTTCTGCGGGGCAGGTCTTCCCAGAGGCATGACTGGAGGATCAGGAAAGACAGGGAGTTAGCAGTGACAATATTATGGTTACAAATGATCAAATGTAATGTATCATTCCTCAGCGATAGAGCGTTATCAAAGTGAACCTCTTTCCCAAGAAACAAAATAAAAGTAGCTTCTCAAGAAAACATTTAGTTATTTAGCAATCAATTTAATATGAATAACATTGTTTCTATTTCAATATGTGTGATTCAATGTAGCAACTTGAGGAACTTGAGCTCAATGACATCTATCCTTTTGAAGGAAAAATTGAGGGACTAAATCTGTGTAGGTACAGGTTCACTCAAAGGTTACAATTACATAACGGGAGTGTTTTTATATTTCGTTTCAAGATGCATTCCACGCAATAAAAAAAAAGAACATACTGCTTTACTTCCTTGACCATAGTACAAACGTATCTAGATCCCTCTTTAGTCTCACCACCTACATCAGGGCTATTCAATTAGCAGAGAGGGCCAAATCCGGCCCCGGGGTGATATTTACTGGCCCTTGGCGTATAATGTTAAAAAGTAATCTACTTCTGTTTTTAAAAAAAGATTTTTTTAAAGAGTGCCTTTATTCCAGAGAGGGTGTTAAATTGAGAGATAGAGGGGAAGACATTGCCTGAAACCTTCGGCGGGCTCGGGTTTCGAACCCACTACTATCTACTGTAGTGACAACTCCTGTCATTGATTGCATCTCTGCGTGAATGATTAGATAATTTCACCTAAATTAAATCAAATGAAATGATGTTGATGGTTAAATTAGCTTCACATGTCGGCCTACTGAGTTCTGAACTTGCCATTTAGATCTATAGAGGCCTTGGGGCTATGTTGTTTGATTTAATTAAACACAATATATGCACTCCACTATGCTGTTGTAGTATTTACTGCATCTGACGCTCTTAATATGATTGCTCATATTTCAAGCCATCTTTTTCCCGGCCCCTTGCTTTGGATCATTTTCATCAACCGGCCCCCCATTCCAAACTAATTGAATTGAGCCCTGACCTACAGCATCAACAACCCCTGAATCTACGGGATCGTAATGTGTCAGACACCCACACAGTTCAGAGGGGCCCTGCTCCTTTTTCAAGTTCAAGGGAGATGTCAGTGCCCTCAGATTCCCCACATTCCCAAGTGAAGGAAATGTCTGCTCCAAAGGAAACATATAGCTGAATGTTTGTTTCAGATCTGTTTGGGGACAAGACCTGTACACAGACTAAGACAACATTAACCAAATCAAAATGTACAAGTGCTAGTGCCATTCTACTGCAGTAGAGGTGAAGGCCTCATGATCATAAAATAGCATCTGATCATATTCCCAAATCTGCGGCCTGCATGGGAACATGTAGAAGGGGAACCTGAGGGCATTACTTTACTTCATATGAGAGATATGACGCGATATCGCTCACCATTAAATCCCTATAACTTTAACAACCATATTTCTTACAACCTGTGGATCCTTTCTTTTGGATATGCATCTGGTGTTATACATTATAGTTTATTTTTTACAGTTTTTTGTCTTCTTATCGGATAGGCACCTTCAGCTCTTAACAGTTTCTTTAAGACCCAGTCGCGTAGCAAAACATCACATCTACTGACTGTAACTCAACCCACTGCAGCTATTTTTAACTGATGTTTCAAGCCAAGAAATTTAAGCGACATTTAAGCGACATGTAATGCCGTCATTTGGCTATCAAATAGACTTGACACAACCCTAAGGACACAACTCAAACCTGCCGAAAACAATTCTGAGTGAACGTTTGGACCTCTCTCAAAACACAAGTGATAGCTCGAGTTGCTGTAACTGCTAATGTCAAGGGTTCTGGACACTGTTATAGTTGCCTTAAATAATTACTGACTTAGCCTTGCGCTCAGATTTACCTCCCCCCCTGTCAGAGATTGGTAACACCATATCAAATCTTAGCAACGCCCACCAAGAGGGATGGTCAGCACATTCACCCATTCCTCTGGTAATTTTAACACGTACGATGAAAATGTAAAAACAGCAAAGTGACTCCTTAACTCCTTTTCTCTTAATCATTTGTGAAATCGAAAATATTTCAATCAAAAGCGAGCTATAATCTGGTTACTGAGTTGTTGAGCTCCTCTTAGATTAGATTCTCTGAGCTCAGCTGCTCAAACCACACAACGTATGATTGGGAACATCTTAATTGCCTCTCTCCATTTTTGTAGTAGCCAGAATCCAAATCCAAGTTGTATTAGTAGAACAAAGAACACCGATGGGATGCAAATCCACTCACCGGGTTATTGTTGCAATCCTTGGAGGAGAGACAGACCTATAAATACCAAACAGAGAAGAGGAGACTCAGGGCCCGATGCTGGTGATCTGGATCACACGTTTACAAATCCCTTAGTGCCTCTGAACCTACGTATGGCTAGACCCAGTTCCAGGGAAGTGCAAAACCCACCCTTCACTCAGATGGCAGATCTTTCAGAGGGATGGGGGTGTGGGTAGCAGCAGTGTTGGTGTCAAGACAGGAGGAGGAGGAGGTTAGGATAGGGCTTGGGGGGGCAGAGGCAGGGGGGGAGAAGTCTCTGTTGGCCAGCTGAAAGTGCTGATGGGGGGAACAAAATCATTCTCACAGATGGTTCAGAAGCCTATATTTAGTAGCAAATAACGAGGGGAACAGAACTCGGCTATAAGATCACCTCAAAGGACTCTGGGGGCTGTTTAGTGGTACACACAAGTACACAGTGCAACTTTAATGTGTGTATATTAAGACCCTGACAGTTTGTGTTTCAAAATGAGGGTTGGCCCCTTTCCTCCCTGCATTTCTCCAACCTGTCAGTAGATTGTCACATTTTCAGTTTCTTTGAAGCGTTAACTTACTGGACATGATGGGCATGTGACAAATACCTTTCAGAAACTCTAACAACGTTGGCATGGCTTGATCAGATTGTGCAAGGCACTGAGCATCATAAGACCAATAACCAATGTAGGCAACACATGTCTTGTCCTGCAATATTCTTTGTTACGTGTTCATAATAGAAGCATTTCAAAATCTGCAACCTGAATGCAGAAAGAATTTCAAAACTTGATTGGCAATCATGTGTCCACATTTCCTCAGCAGTACCCTTTGCCCATTCGCCTAGGACATTCCTACAAGAGGGACAATAACTTCTGTTACCTCAAAGCTAGCAATGTATTCTACAACACTATTTAATTAGCTAATTTCTGTATATTCCTATGATATTAGAAAAACAAATTATAACTCGAAAAATAATGCATAACCCATATTTCAATGAAGTATCATATATTATTGTTTACTTCTAAAATGTCAAGTTTATATACTTTATATTTCAGAATTTTTTGATCTTTTCAAAACATCTTAATATTTTTTGAATCAGTTTAGTTAAATAAAAATTACAATTAAAGCAAGGACCTGGCAATATATATTTTTCTTCTATAAATAGTCCCTATATAGAGCCCTGCTGTGAGTACGCAGGTTGGCAACAAGATGCCTTTCTGACTGCATGCTCAGACGTGACTCCGCAGCACCACTCGGTGGCAGATGTTAAATCATGGAAACGTGACTTCTGAAAAGGACCACTCCATGACTGACGCTCCTGAATTAGGTCCTAAAATGGCATTTTCTCTGTTTTCCCTGCAGGCTCTTCACCTAAGACCCCACCCAGGGACTTATGGACTGTCATATACCATACAAAGGTGCGTGAAGAATCTATTCCGCTCAACACAGAATGAAGTTGAAGGTTTCAAATTGTTTTTATTCTTGAACAAATACAAGCAATTGGAGGCTCTTAGGCTCCTATTTGCTGAGGTAATAAACTGAAGTGGATTACTAAGTCAAATATAGACTAACAACACTTAGATGTCGTGTGAAATTATGGATCCAGTTTCACTTTTGCTCGGGACATGGTGTTGCATAAGGCTGCCTTTAAGCCTGAATTGTCTACAGAAAACCTATTCCAGGTTACTATTCACAAAAATGCATCTGTAACTATCAGGGTCAGTTCTCCATTAAAAAAACATGAGACTGAATCAAAGAGTGAGGGGAGAAACGTCAATTTAAGATGAATTTGAGTATAGGCAATTCTTTACTTTAAGTATGTTGTCTAGGTAACTCCTCTCTCTCTCTCTCTCTCTCTCTCTCTCTCTCTCTCTCTATCAATTCACGCACATGATCTTCTATTTTCTTAAAATCTATATTGGGAATATTGTAATTATTTTCCGCATCAAAATGTGCCGGATCCAACATGATATTGAAATCTACCTTGGAGCATCCAATAGGACTATTGCTCCTTTTGCTTTCTCTGTGTGTTTAGTTCATCTCTTATTTTGAATAAAGAACTAAAAACAAACCTAAGTATTAGGCTCACCTGGCTTGTCAGAAGGCAGAAAGCCTTGTTGCTTTATGAAACGCTAATCCCAATTTATAAATCTATCACCTGAACACTGTGTAACGTTTATTTAGTCATGTGCAGAATGTCTCTCAGGTAGTTATTGTGTTTTGACCCTTTACATATATAGTTCAACATACATCATTCATTCTTTTATTCTTTTATTAAAACTGATTTACATGTAACAGTTTCATTAATATTATCATTTACTGCATGCATGTACTGTACATAAAAATAAAAGGGCAGTATCACACAATTGCAGCAGAGGGCAGTGTAAAATAAGAAATGTTAGACAACCAGAGGGCTTTCAAATCTAATTGTATTCCTCTAAAAATGTCTCGTCTCCTAGTCAGTATAATCTCCTAAGCATCAATAACATTTAATCGAGTTATATTTAATCAACCACATTTAGAAGCATACATTTGTCATATTTTACACCTCAAAATAACTATGTCCACATTTTCCATGGCCATACTAGTATGAGAACAAAAAGCTAAAGAGAAAATATATTTTAAAAGTGATAAAAAAAGAAACAAAAGTATCTTCCAAAGAATTCCACAACTGAAAACAACAAATACATTCCTTTGTTCCTTACTTGTTTAAATTAGCATACCTATTCTTTCAAGGTATAGCCATTACAGAAACCATTGTTAATAAAAAGACACAAGTTTGTGCCTCAGTTTCTTTAAATCAAAAACATCATGTATCAAACGTTCCTGTCCTTCTGCTGTTAACTTCTAATGGCTGTGGGATTTCCTAACTATGTACAAATCAACCATGAATCCCAATAACAAATGGGCTTATGACCACATCCGTTATCTGCCCTAATTACAGTATATGCTGCCTGAACCCTTCTCCACAGCCACTCTTCTTTCTTGAACCCTTTTATATATTCTGGTGCCTGTCATTCAGTTAACTTCCCCTTGCACCACATCAGATTAAATCATAATTAAACACAACCAAATACACATTCCTTCATCTGTGTTATTTGTTTAATAAAGTTAAGAATTTACATATATCTGCAAAGATCACACGGTAACTAATGAGGTTCTAATGGAAGCTATGATATCCAGTGACAAGTGTACATTCATTGACAGCCAGGGCACTTGAATGTTGAATGTGACCCATGCTGAAAAGATGGCATTTCTCTCTGGCTATAGTGAGCAGAGGTGTTTGACACAACCTTGATTGCAAGAGCAGACCTTCACATATTGTTTCAATGTGAAAATCAAGGAGTTTACTTTTTTTTGTACAATGTTCAGCTGGTCATGCATTATTTAAACCCCTGTACAAGTAGGCATTATTGTTTTTTTCTTGACAATGCTGCAAAAAAACAGGGATAAAAATACATTTTTGGGCACATCATTTAGTAGGACATGTACTGAAAAACAGAATTAAATGTTCAAAGTTAGATAAAATAAATAAGCCTGCAACCTTTGCTTTATGATCCCCCATCTGTCGACATACTACAACATTTTTTTTTTCTCAGTGATTTTAATCCTATTGTCAGAATCGCAATAATTCATTTTCAACATCTTTCAGACATTTCAAGTTTCAAAGAATATTTCAGTACAGGCTCTGTTTAGATCTGCTAAATAAGTAGAAAGAGATCTCCAGAAACCTTACACAAACCTCCCCCAGGACAGGCATATGGTTGACTACAGCATACATTATGTGCCAATATACTCTATTGTATTATTGTCACTCGGATATATGTGTGATTAAATGTGTTAGCAGCAAAAATAAACTTGTTAAGCAGCATTTTGAAAAGGAAAAAGACGTGTATGACCTCTTTTCATTATTCAAGTTCTAACTTCACCGGCTTCTTGATTTCTGAACTTGAATGTTACTTAATTACTTTTACAGCTGAATTTGAGACTTAAGTAAGCTTATGTTTATTTATTTGTCACTATTGATCAATGAATTGCCCATAGTAAGTTGTCAAAGCCTTAGCACAACCCAAAACCCCAAAATATTCAATTAACAATGACTTTAGAAGAGAAAAACAGAATATTGTCACATTTGAGTTACTATAGAACTAATGGATGTTTGGTATTTTTAACTTAAACTATGAAAAAATGTGTGTATCACAGAAGGATTTCATAGTGACTGATTTCCTGGTTTTCACATTGCCCCTGGCCTCCAGACATGGGGCTTAATGCCTCCCTTGGTGGCAACAAAACGTGGTTTGGGTGCCTGAACTGGGGCGGGCTTGAGTGACGGCAAAGAGGCAAGAAAACTGAGTTCAGGAGCACTCTGGAACTGCTTGGCTGACTGGAGCCCACTGGTGTATGATACTGGCATGTAAGGTATAGGGACTGCAGGGGGCAAAGGGTGTTGAATAGGGGCGGCAGAGAACGTTGGGAGGCCAGGCAGTCCAACTGGTTGGGAGGGTGTTGAAGCTGGCATTGGGGCACTGAACGGTGCTGGGTTTGGATTAAAAGGAGCAGGAGGTGGGGAGATCATACCGGAATAAGAAAAACGTTCTCCGAGGCTAGTGGCCGAGCGGGGTGCAATGACCTGGGGAGCTAGAGAGGGAGCAGACATTGGTGTTGGTGTGGAGAATCGTTTGACCTCAAAAACACGAGCTGTTTTGATGGGGATCTGCTTAGGGGCAGTTAATGAGCTGCCCACCATTGTTGCTGTTGTGTAGTTACCGTACTGCAGCTGCTGCCTCTGGGCCTGGTAAGAAGGCATGGCTGAAATATTAGCAACACTGCCCCCATAGTTGAACATGGCAGAATTGAGCTGGTAGGGTTGCCTTCTCATGACATCCAGAGCTTTGATGCCCTCTCTTTGGGGGGCACCTCTACCCATGCTTTCTGGCTTGCTTGTATCCCTTTGAGGCCCTGTAGGGATAGAGGGTGCCAGGAGTGGGTTGTAACCAATGGGTGGAGGAGCACGGACATTTGGGGAGTATTTCCACTGAGACGCAAGTGAAGGATTGTTGGAGAAGTCAAGGGATTGGGCTGCATTGTGCGAGGCCACTACCTGCTGGTAAGGGGTCTCGGGTGGGGTATCAACTACATACATACCCATCCGGCTCTGTCTGCGAGCAAACAGCTCGGCCCCCTTACCCCCTGCTTGAAGAAACTGTGGGGCTTCATGGATGACCCTAGGCTTGGGTGCAACTGGAGGAGGTGCTTTTCCCATGCCAGCCTCACCACTCCTCTCCTCCTCTCCTGCATCGTCAAAGGTATCGTCAGGAGGTGGTTGGCCATATTTGTGTCGGGTGGACCTGTCATCCAGGTTCTGCACCATACACAACAACTCAGGATTGGGGGAGTGTTTCTTGACCTCTGGCGCATTGAACATAGGTTTGGGTTTGCCACCACGGCGTCGAAAGTCGTTTAGTATTCCTGTGCGACCTAATGGACCAGGAACTGGGGTTGGAGCTACAGCTTCTGGCTGATAGACAACCGACACTGGGGCCATGGGATATTGAAGTGGACTTGGCTGAGCAACTGGAACTTGAAGTGGAGGCGCTAGGGCAACTGGGTCAGGTGAACCAGGGTATTGATATGCAGGAGGATATGCCATTGGTGCTTGTTGAGCTGTGGGCATTGAGGGCAAATACATTGGGACCCCAGCTACAAATGGAGCCTGGTAAGCTGCAGTTATTGCTGGTGATGAGTGCATTTTCTCTTCAGAGGTGGAAACAGCTGGATGGTAATAGTTAACAGGAACCTCTGGTGTTAAGGGAAAGGGACCTTGAGGTACAAAGGATGGCTGAATAAACACTGGTGGTGGGCCAGGGGGGAAATATGATGTGGCATTCATGGCTAGTTCAGAGGCAGTGAAGAATTGTGATGGTATGATAGCGGCTGAGGCGGGACGCTGGCTCGTCTTTGTGACAGAAGGTCGGAACGCTACAGGGGCAGTTGCCGCTCGAATGCTGATAAAGCCAGGAGTAAAAGGACGAGCAGTTCTATTGAGAACATTACTTGAAGGTTGTTCTGGTAATGGTGTTTCTGTTGGTGGTGCAGGTTTGAGGGCCACAGGTGGAGGGGACATCATCATGCTAGCTGTACTAATGGCAGAGTAGGATGGGTCCCCATTAGACATGCCATAGGTTGCAACTTGACCTGGAGCCTGAGCCTGATTTTGCTGAATGGCTCTTAGGCCAGGTGGTATCATCTGCTGAGGCTGGAGGTCTGGCTGCATCTGTGGTTGAAACTCTGAATGCAACTGATATGCCTGAACCTGCCCTTGGACTTGAGACTGTGGAGGAGCCTGAGGTTGTGCCGCCTCTACCTTCTTGGCATGCTCAGCAGCCCTCTTTCTCTGCTGCTCAAACAACTGGGCGCCCTTGCCTGTAGTGTGACTCAACCCTGGACTTGAAGCATCCTCTGCCCTATCCACACGACCTTCAGTGCCTGCAGTTGCCCTCTTCTCCAGCATATCCAAGTAATCACTATCCCAAGTTGGGTCAGGAACTGCAGAGAAGCCGTCCTCATCAAACTCTGATTCGCTGCCAGGGAATGCCCCATCCTCCTCTTGCGAGTCCTCACACCTGTCCTCGTCCACACTACCAAAACTGGTGAGTGTGTACTTCTTGGAGCGCTGACGCCTCTTTTTGAACATCAGCACCCCTTTGGAGTGAGGGTTGGGAGCATCAGTCAATAGGGACGCAATTGTTCGACACTTGCTTTTGGCTTCTTTTACATGCTTGTCTTGCAGATTATCCCCTCGGTTCAGTTCTGCAAGATATGAAAGCCATAGCTTTTAGAAGCAGTTACACAAAAACATGTCATTTGTACTAGTAAGGTCAGAGAAATTAGATTAAACATTTAAACCAAGAACTGACTCTGAAATGAGCATGTAAACCTGTCTTGACCACCATGCCTTCAACAGGCATTCATCCCCTAACGTGCAACAGAAGCACTTCCTGGAAAATTCCCTGCATGCCTTCGGCTTCTCACATTAGCTGGGGTGAAGGATACATTTGCACATTATTAGTCTTATGTACTCTGACATCCAACCTAGCGAGGACTATCGGCAAGCTAGTGGAAAGTTGCATGTTGTAGGTGACTGGAAGGAGAACTTCAAAGTGAAGTCACAACATATCTTTTAACTTGTTATGGTATTAAGAAGATTATCATAGATATCCTAGTTCTGTTACCCTAGTATGTACTGCCACATGAAGGGAGTTCTTAATTTGTCTAGGATAGGGTTCCTAAGTAGGACATTAGAATGTTAAACCTTCTCTCGTGGCATGAGAGATTTACAGGAATACATATATTTAAGTTCTTAAAACAGCCCACTGCCTTCAAATAGCCCTGCTCTGTCCTTTTTCTTGGTGCTCGTTATGGATGATAGACTGCATGACACAATGTAAGAAGAAAATGTAACAAGTTGTATCGTAAAATAAAGGACAGCGGCAATAGAAAAGAGAAAAAGAGAAGAGAAAATGAGAATATCCCTGCTTTGCTACTTGATACCTAAAAGCAGCTGTAAATGCTCTTCAGTACTCCTAGAATGATCGCTGGGGTTTTCCACACATAACTGAAGGTACAAATAGTAAACCATACCCTCCATGCTCTTTTGCCAGACTAAGCTTAGGTTGACACCCGCTAGTGTGAAAACATTTATGAATGTTTGGTTAGAATGTGGTTGACTGATCAAATGACAGTATGACACCGTAGTTTCACTGATTAGGACAATCAGAGAAAATACTATTCCTAATGGCAATATAATAAATGTTAATCAATTTAATGTTTTGGGAATCAATGGGCTTTAAAGGGTTGTGAATCTGCTTTAAAACAAGGCGCTATCTAGCTCTACGATGAATATTATAAATATATAAAAAATGTTCAATAGGGAGTGTTTTGTGAACTATAAATGTACTTAAATGTACTTTTACTTACTTTTAATTCTTGAACCAAACAATGTTACTCATCTGGAATGTGTACTTAATTGAGGAAACTGTATGTGATGCACACTCGGTCTTGATTTTTCCTCAGCCATACTTACTAGCTTGTTTGGCCTTTTCCACATACGTGGTTGTCAGCTCCTCATCAATGGGGTTATTCACAGGACCCACCATGGGTACAAGCTGGCTGCGGGATCCCAGCAGAAGTGCCTCTTTTGCCCTCGCAGGGCATACCAGTGGCACATTGGCTGGCTCTAGAAAGCCACTGTCCTCCTCTTGTACTCCATCCCGTGGCCCCTGGTCATCTGCTGAGGAGATGATGGAGGAGGTCTCAGTGGATGTCTGGGAGGACCACAGTCCTGGAACAGGGGGCTGGTAAATCACCTCCCTCCGTGCCACCCCCGGTAACCCTCCTCCTCGTTCTCCATCTCCCCCACGTCCATCCAACAGATGAGGATAAGCATGTGCATCTGGAGCGCTGTCATAGCCACTCATCTCTGATGTCTCCCCGCCCTCTTGGAAAGCTCGTCCTGATGGTTTTCCTGGGTTGGGGTTGTTGGGGCTGCGCCGTTTCTGCCTTCTCTGCCTTTCATAGCCGGCCACATCTGCATCACTGTCAGTCTCACCGTAGTAAGCCTCACTACCAGGTGGAGATGTCAAACCACTGGTTATGGAGGAGTGGCTACGGTGGATTTCACGGACGGGTGCGTGGTGTGGGTGGTTGGGCGACATGGCACGCAAAGCAGCACGGTACTCTTTGTCTATACGGGGAGATGGGGCACGGGCCACAATCACCATGGACTGAAAACCAGCAGGAACCCTGCAAACAATTACAGGGTTTAAAATATTGATGGAGCCATAGTTGGATGTCTTATATGTAATTGCCTAAATCCTACAGTAAGTATGATCTTAGCACAAGCAGAAGAAACATTTGTTTGGAAAGATATTTGATGGGGGGGGGGGGGGGGATGTGTCACTAGAAAGAGTTTTATTGTTTTGTTCCTCTGACCTTTTGAGCCGGATGTGTAATATACCAGAGGAGCTGTCGATGAGATCCATGGCCTGGGCATGAGATAGGGTTCCACATGGCTGATCATTGATAGACACCAGTTCATCAGCCTCCCGAAGCCCAGCCCTGCATGCCTTGCTGCGTTTACGCACCTGAACAAGTAAATAAAGGCACAATTTCAAACATCAACATAGACGACAAAACTCTAAACAAAACCTTTTTTTAAGGGGTATATCAAAATTATTTTTGGCATATAGTAGATCCTTTTGAGACATGATTAAGACCAACCTCAAATCTCGGGACTTGTAATTAAGGCCAAGTTTTAGGTACTGTATACAGCTTTGGTTTGAAAAGCTGTTATGTACAGTAGTTATTTAAAGAGGATATAAAGAGAACTGCTACCATCACAAACACTTCTTTCTTTTGTTTAGCCTTTGTAGCTGAAAGGATAGAAAGAAAGCCTGACAAAGCTATGCTGATGTCTTGTCTTGGCTTGTGACGGTGACTGACAGAAAGCAGCTTTTGTCTTGACAGCTTGATCTTGCTGCAAAGATATGCCACATATTGCAGCTCGAGTAGGGCACTCGTACACACTTTAACTGGGAAATGCCAGTCAGCAGCCATCTTCATTTGGTGCTTTGCTATTTGTGCCGGAGGTCTTTCAGGACCATGGCGTAATGCCTACCCTAAATTGCCTCAGGTCCGTGCAAACCCTGTCAACATAAATTAAACAATAAATTCAAACCGATATTTAACCATTTTCAAAGAAATTGACTACAGTGTTGAGGGCACTGCTATGTGGAAATTAGCATTGTATGTTAAATTCAATAAGGAAATGTGCAGGTTGACCAAGTAAGTTTTCTTTCCAGCTATTCTGGTTTGCCTGTAATGAAATCCCACATCCACATTTAGCTAAGCCTTTGAAAGTGGCCTGTGTCTGCTTGAGGGACAGGATGTCAGATAATCATTCAGTCAGTCACCTTGTGGTTGCAAGTCATAACAGTTATAATACCCTTACATGACACACACACACACACACACACACACACACACACACACACACACACA